>VXBI01009233.1:325974-421762 GCA_013397375.1 Toxostoma redivivum | reverse complement strand
CCCCGCCCCCGGCCCCCAGCCCGCTCCGAGGGCTCCCTCTAGTCCCTGCTCCCAGCACAGCAGGGGCCGATCGATACCGAGCCTCAGCACCGCCCGAGAAGAGCCAGCCACAGGGATGCTGGCTCCATCCATCCATCCATCCATCCGTCCGTCCGTCCGTCCATCCATCCATCTCCATGCATCCATCCTTCTCCTTCCTTCTTTCTTTCTCCATCCACCCATCCATCCACTTCCTTCCTTCCTTCCTTCCTTCCTTCCTTCCTTCCTTCCTTCCTTCTCCATCCATTCATTTCCTCTGCTGGAACTGCACAGCCTGCAGGCTCACTGCTCCATGAAAAATGGGTGCTGCAAAGATTTTGGAATATCTCATGATAACCACAAAGGATATGAAACCCAAATGTGTCTTGTCTGTGTGCCCCCTGGGACTGAGGCTACTGCCCCAGTAGGCGCTGGGCAAGCACTGGGCAGCCAGGGCTGGAGTCACTCAGTGCTTTGTTGTATTGCTGCCTTTCATTACTCTCTGCTTTAGCCAGGTGGTGAGGGCCATGCTCTGAAAAGCTCCCTGGGGCCCATGTTGTCTAATAAGTATGGATGTTGCCTGAGGCAGTTGGTGAGGTCCCTGTATCTAAGGCCCAACAAACTCAGCTTTATAATGATTGGCAGATTTGGGGTTGAAGCGTGGCTGCTGACATGACATCGTAATTCATTACACAGTGCTCTTTAACGTGTAAATTACCTGAGATATTACCAGTATTTTGCTTTCAACCCTCATCTGCTTGTACCTAATTTTGTTCTACAGCTGTGTGGGCTGACTTTGGTGAGGCTTTACTGATGCAGGACAAATGCAGGGGAAGGCCTAAGCTGCATGTTTTGTTACATGTTTTTTTTCTGTAAAACACAGTGCAATAAAAAAATTTCAACAGTTTCAGTCAAGTTCAACAAAATGTTACAGCTATGACATGAATGTCAGACCTCAAACCTGGTATTTAATCACTTAGTTCAAAAGTAGCATTTTTGCAGTGGTTTCTGTAGAGGAACAAACTGCAAGCAACTCACAGTCACAAAAGATAGTCCTTTTCAGCACAATCATCAATCTACTCCCACATGTTTGTACTGCTTCCTCTGCCAATGTCTGTTCAGATACAGAGTTGCAGATTTCAGTGTTATATAAATACAGCTCTGCACACAGACCAGGACCAGCAATGCTACCCCTTGCTCACTGCCACAACTTACCCATAGAACTAGCAAGGAAGCAAAATTAAGTCTATCAAAAGTTAGCTCATGTAGAGTGACAGATATGATTAATTTAATGCTGGAAAAACAGAAAAACAGATGAGATATTAGAATGAATACTTGAGTTTTATTAGAGAATGGTATATTTTACATAAATTATATCCCCAAGCCCATCCAAGCTTTGTCCTTAGCCAAGACAAGTTAAAGACAAGTTACAAAGCTTGTCATTAAAACATAGCATCTGATTTTGACCATAAGCTTTAAAATGGTGTTTGCAATGATGATTTCAAAGGGTGCTGTGTCTGCTGCTTTGACCCTAGCAGCCTCATGTTGCCAAGTACATGTGTGGATGGAAAATGAAAGGCTGGCAGTATGTGTGGGGCAGGCTCCTGACCTCTCTCCCTGGCTGACTGGTCCTGGGCCCTGGAGCCTTTGCCCATAGCACTGGTCTGCAGAAGCTGTGTTTTCAAAAATTATTACAAAACAGTTGATATTTATAACTTGTAGCTGCAGATAGATTTTTCAAGACACCCAATATTAGCCAGCCTGGCAACCATTAATTCAATGCTGAGTGCTTCGAAAAAATATATCCTGAGAGTGTTGACTGTCCTTGAGTTTCTCTGATGCCAACAGAATCTGGAAGGATTTATAATCCTGTAGGAGGTGGCTAGCAAACTGAAGGATTCAACTCACAGGCCAAAGAAAAATAACTGGGCCTTATTTCAGGCACTTCTAAAAATCTGTGTCATAGCAAACATTTTTTGGCCACCCTTATAATGGTATAGTATGACTGCCAATTTATACAAACACTTTTATCTCAGGCTTCAGCAGGAAGTTTCTGGCCTGGATATGACTGAATTAGCTCTAAATTTTTCTCTTCCTGCATCATAAATGTCCTCAACCTCTGGTTATGTGAACCAGTCTCAGATTCACTTTCACCTCTTCTCAGTCCTTGTGAACATTTTCCTTTTGTAATGAAAGCTCAAATGAATGCAAAATGTATTCAGACTTTGAACAAAACCTTTACATGGTCCTAGCTGAAAACAACATGCACAGAGTGAAGTACCAACCCCTTCCACCCCTAAAGCAGTGAACATCTTTTCTCTATAGTGAACACATGCTTTTGGGATTGCAGCTGTTTATCACAAACTGTCTGGTGCAAGAGTTCCAGTACTGGGAAGCCTCAGGAGCTCCAGGAATAATAATGCAATTTTTATTTGGTTACAGTGAACCATCCACAAGTTCCAAATATCTCAGGCATTTCAATGTAATGTGTCAATACAGGATAAAAATAAGTAAGTGGAAGCTTGCCCTGAAACCCAGGTATGGTTTTTATGTATCTGGCACATTTGTTTTGCCTTTATTATAGATTATATAGATTCTTTGTTTTGTTCGATACTAAATATTTGACTGAGTTAATTTCTTTTTTGTTCATTATACCTAAACTGATTGCACCAGCAATTCATTTGGCCATAGTTTGAAAATAACACACAGCATCTCTTTTTACTGCACTTTACTCCATATCAAGGTAAAGTAGCTTTCCATAATCTCTCCCAGGTTAATACAGAAGAGATCCCTCTTGTCCACTTTGAGTGGAAAACCAGTTTTAAGGCTGCTTATGACATGACAGGCCAGTTGCTACAGAAGCCTATTTCCCCTTCATCCCTGGCCCTTCAAGACAAGTCGAACCTTACAAGACACTGTGGTCTCTCAGCTCAGACCATGCCAGGTGCTGCAAATGTTTGGGAGCCACAGGAAAGATTCCCAGTATCACACTGCCAGGAGGGTGGGAGGGAATTTTCCCTTGCCCACAGCTGAAATTCCATGACAACTCACTTTTTGTGTGTATTTTCTTGAATAGAAAACAAATTATTCTTTAGTTAACCAAAGCAGAGTTTTTCATTTCAACAAGCCACGTTCTATATTACTGTGAGGCTGAGGATGACACTGGAACAGCTCAATACTGGGTGGTGAGAAGCAGAGAGTTAATCACTGCTGAACCAATATTTCAGTATAATGTTAGTGGGCTTGGTGCTATTTTTAGCCCCTCTGCCAGTGGTATTCACTGCAGTTCCTGTGACTGTTTTTGACAGAAGAGGAACAGTATCTCTAGTTACCTGGCCAAATTCTTATTCTGGCAGTTTCATCTTCCCTGCTGAAAAAACTTGCATAATGTCTAAGGAATAAAGGTGTTTGTGTTCTTCCTCCTTCAGCAGCACACAGCACTGATGTGAGGAGGTGATGCACCTTTCTCCCACAGGTGTGTGCTGCCAGAGGTGGTGTGTGACCCCACCAGGCTCATTCAGCCATCCAGGTTGGGGGTACTGTCACTTCCTGCAGCATTTCTGTGCTCCAGAGCCCCTGCTGACCTGGGATGTTACTGCTGACACATTCCAAGAAACATCCTGCCCTGGTGTCCTTTGCATAATTTAAATAATGGACGCCTTGGGAAAACAATCCCATCTCCTCACACACCAGTTCCACTGCTGGACACACTGCCAGCACCCAGTAAAGGACAACATATTCTTTCCAGCTCTTTGCCTTCACTGAGTGCCCACTGCCTGAACAGGACATGACAATTCACTCCTGTGGTTATGAGGGCTTTCGTTTCAGCACCACAGACGTGAGTCCACAAAATTAAATATACCCCTGATGTTTGAATCAACTGTTATATTAAAAGAGGAAATTTCCCATGTTTGTGGGGTTATAAGGAGATAAAGTAAATGTCCCATGGCATTTTAAGATAAAATTTTGAGCCCACAATCTTAGACATTGTTGCTTTAATAAGATGTACTGCATTACAGTAGAGTAGATTACAGATTTGAGCATATCCTTGGGTCCAATATAATCTCACTATCAAATGGTTTTAAACACAAGGACCTTCAAATTTTGCTTTTAAATCAGATTATCCCCCAAAACAGAAAAAAAATTGACTGTAGAATGCTATGTTTCCCTTACTTTCACCATTTCCCTTTCATGACACAATACAGGCATACAACAGAAGATGCTGTACATTCTCTTCCTCCCTCCCTTTTAGTGTTAGAACCACTTCTTTTATCTGAAAGATCAGCCATCTAGGGCTCTTTTTCTGCACATAAGTATGTGTGGATTTTTCTCTGTGCTTTGAATGATACCAGTGAATGTTGTGTCCACAGGTACACTGAGTGTAAAGATATATATTTGAGGGTAAAATGCTCTGTAAATCTGTCAGTTGTTAGAAAAAAAGAAAGGATTTAATTGTGTTTTAGCTGCAGAGGCATTTCATGTGCCTTAACTGTTAAAATAAAGAGGAAACTTTCATTATCAGGTTCTGGGATTCAGCTGTGCATCTTTCCTTAACGCTAATAGGAGATTCTGCTGTTTCTGCCCAACCTAACATTGAAAAATTACTCAATAAAAATTACTTGTCTGGTGCAATTACACCCTCATCTTTTAATTAGCATTCTCTCTACTAGTTAGGGTAGGCTTTAGAAGCTCAGTAAAGAGATATTTCTTGGCTGAACAAAGTCATCTTCTTACCAAGTAGATTGGTTTAGCTTCAGCCTTTCAATGAGCACGGGTTCCCAAAAGCATTTCATCCTCATTACTGAATCACAATGCTGCTGCTGAACTGTGAATGTGGATGCTGTGGTCTTCTGGGAAGGGAGAGCTTGATATTGAATAAACAACTATCTGGGGAGAGGGAAAAGACTAGAAGAAGCTTCTGGGGCAGAAGTGGGCTAAAGCCAAATATTTTTATTGGTATCATTTTTCTTTTAAAATGAAATGAGGCACTTAAGTGTTTTCTTTGATTTGTATTTGGCTGACTGAATTATTGTCAGAGAGAGGGAAATGCCTGCAATGGAATCCTGAGTGGTGAAGTATACAGCACATATTAAAAAAGTACCAGAATCCTTAAAAAGCATAATGAGCACAGGGAAGTGCTTGCAAATGTGGATCCCTCTCTGACATGAAGTTTGAATCATCCAACAAAACAGAACCACAATTTTATTTACACTGTATTTTTTTTTCCTCATACTTTCAAAAATTTCAGGCTAAGCGAACTTTTCTTTTATATCCTGACATTTTAAACGAAAAGTATTTTGGAAAAAAAGAAATCTGTCCTAAGCAGCAAGGACAGTGTGATGGCAGCACAGAGGCAGCTCCCTGGGGAGTTGGGTGAAGGCAGAACAGCAGGGCTGGAGCCCAGGGACCAGTCCCTGGGGCTGCTCCAGGGCAAGGACAAGGACTTGTCCTTCTCAGTTCCCAGGTGAGTGACTCACCCTGTTTACACAGGACCTTTTCAGGTGAGGTTTCTATGATCTCACCTTTCAAAACCTTTTTCTCTCATATAAATAATCATACATTAAACCAGGCAGAGGAATTCCTGTCCCTTCACCCAACAGAGGGTCCTACTTATTGAACTCCAAAAATTATTTTCTTCCTTCCTCTGGCCAGATATATTTTTAGAAATCAGTGTCCAGGATTGCCATCAGAGTTTTGAAACTCATGGGAGCACTTCCAACCTTTACAGTCTTTTTATTATTGAGGGACAGTATTTATGAGCTGAAAGAGACACAGTATATGTCTCAATTTACTATGCAGTTAGAAACACATATAAAACATTTAATCAGTTAAAGACTGGTTGTTTTTTATTTCCCAATATTTTTTAATTAACAGCAAATAGTGTGGCAAGAAAACAGAATATTTCAATAAATCTTGATGTAATGAAGAACTTTAAAAAGTTTTTGCTAGAAGATTTTCTGATTTTTCAATTACAAAGAACTATCTCCAAAATCAGATTAAACCAGAGTTGCTGAAATCAGCCCCACTAGGCTTTGCTCCAAGTGAGAATCTCTTCAACCAGCTGGCTAAATGGGTTGATGCTGGAAGAGCAAGGTGCTGGACCACCCAAGAGAGGGCAATGGTAGACACCCAATGAAGCTGGATGGAAGTGGCAAAGCTGTGACAGCCGAGCAGGGCTATTGTCAGGGACAGGCCTTTGTCACACACAGTACTGCCCAACACAGCCTGGGAAGGAAGGGACACAGCAGGACTGAGCAGGAAGAGTGCAAACCAAAATCTTTGAGGATGCTCACACTGTTCAATTGCTAATGTTATCTCCTGTATTCTGGGTGGGGGTTTTTTTTTTTTTTTTACTTCCTTTTTTTTTTTTTTTTCAGATCTGTAAACCAAAAGTCTTGAGATGGGCCAAGCTGCCAGATACACTGGACATGAGAGGTCAGAAGCTGTGGCAGTAGCATAGGGACCACTTCGTGGGCAATCAGCAGGTTCCACATTTGGCAATGGTGCCTAGTCTCCTGTGCCTAGAGCATGCCCAACTCGTGCAGGCCAAGGTGAGCTCTGCAGAACTCACACTATTTTTACAAGCTGTATGGGTTACAATAAGTATGTGTATACAGAATAAACATATTTTGATTGCTCTTCATTTTATCTTTGGTCTGCGTCAGAAGCCCAAGAGTAAGAAGACCAAAGGATTAAAATAGAATATTCTGGAATTGTATCAACATGGAATGAAGAATCTGTGAATTATCAACCAAGACCTATTCCTGGAAATTCAGTATGCCAGCTCACCTCCCAGGCATGCTCAGATGAGATTCCTGTGATGAAAAAACAGAGCCTCCTGATGCTACAAGAGACTCACTCACATCACCAATGCATTGTGGCCTTGACTCTGCTTAAGTATATTAGCAAACTGGATTATTTTACAAATTATACTGCATTCCTGAATAGTGAAATAGAATGGCAGGAAAGCTCAAAATTCAAAGTTCATACACTGAAATACATGATGCTTTGTTCAATTGAAGGTAAGTAATTTCACAGATTTTAGTTTCCTTTTGTTGCATGTCTCTCTCAAAGTCAGTATCTGGGAAAATGTGCATTAACAAGCATCTGTACAGTGGGAGGATGACCACACAGTGATTTCAAAATCACGCTCTCATTACTGCTAAAAATATAGTTTGTTATCCCAAGAAGGCATGTAACACCTCTGTAATTAGGGACTGCTCTGGCCTCAGGGGAATCCTAATAAAGCAAATTTCATACATTGATGTGCTTCCCATTGCTTCATTTCTTTGTTCTATCACCCTGTTGTTAATAACACCCTGCAGCAAAAAATGTTCATGAAGCCAAGAGCTGTCCAGATAAGAGAAAAGGTCATGATCCCCCTAGTGCGCGTTCATCAGTGAATGGACACCAATCTGAAAATAAGAGGATGCCTGTCAATATGGAATGGAAGGCAGCAGCATAACATCAAATTAAAGCCAACGAATGCTCATACAGTTGTACTGGGCTCCAACCTTAACCAAAAATCAATAGTCAACAAAGTATTACAATATGAAGTGACTGAATCACTGGGGAAGGAGGTAGCAGAGGGAGGAAGTGCATGAAAGCTTTGCAAACATTATTATACTTATATACACATACGCACATGGATGATGAGGATGATGATGCTCTGTTGCCTCTAAATTTCAGCAGGAAGTGGGGCCTCAGTTACCAGGGGTAGGAAATACAGCACAAGATTCCAGTCATGCCAGTACTGTTAATGGGGGATGCAGCAGATCCACCTTATGCAAGGTCCTGAAACCCATGGAATGTGTTACACACAGCTTTCATGTTGGATCACAGCCCCAAATAATAAGGGTTACTGCTGAACATTATTCATGTATATTTTATGGCAATTTCTTTGAATAATCACTGTAGCAGTAAAAATTTCACAGGGCAAGCAGTGTCAGGTGGCATTATGGGAAGCAGGGATTTTTGCCAAGGAATGACTGCAATAAAAATATTGGTTTGCCTTTTGCTTTTTTTGATATTATGTTTGTGAGGAAAAATGTGAACTACTTACAAATAAGGCATCACACATTCCAAAGAATTTTCCTTAAAATGCTCTCCAGTTATCAGGAAATTTGTAACTACAATGAAATTGTAAATTTCTATCCACAAATGTAACTTTTTACTAAGAAATTCTGTGCTTTCATTTTAGGCCATAAATAGCTTATTTCAAAACCACTCACAAGCAGTTAGGAAACATCCAAAATCTTCAGTGGAATTTGATTCAGCCCCCAGAGACAATGGGAATGTCTCCATCCCTAACTACAGGCAAAACTCAATTTAAAAATTCTTTATTTTACCCTATCATTTTCAAACACGAAGAAATCAAAGAAAGGAAAAGGCTAAAGAAATTCAAAACATATATCAATCCATACAACAGACTTGTCTAATAACTATTTTTCCCCTGAGCAGCTGAGAAGGGAGGGAATTTCATATTTGTACATTACATTGTGGTGAAACAAATAATTTTAGCCGTAAGATGCCCTCTGGTTTGGAGCTCCTCATTTTGCCCCACTAAATGTACAAGATTAATTTTGCTGCCTCAAGGCCACCCTGCACATAATTAGGCCCGAGGCTGGAAAATGACCTTATTTTATCCATCAGTTTTGCACCCAGAGCAAGTACAGGAGCACTTTATAGCCCTTAGACATCTGATGATAAGATTAAACATGCAAATCAGATAGCTGGACATCTAAGCATGATTAAATTAGTCATCCCTAACTTGAATCTATAAACTTGCACAAATAATTAGTTTTAAAATTTGTCATTATTTCTAAAGATAAAATGCCTCAACAAACACAGAGAATGCTTCTGGGCTCTTCTAAAATTCCCAGAAAAGGTCTTTGTAGTTTATCACAGGAGTAGGGCAACTTGAGATTTCTCTGGGTTTTTCAGGATGGGTTGATGAAAAAACCTCTTATTAAAGGCATTAATTGGAATAGGGTACAGTTGTTCTAGGCACTGTACAAACCATGCAATGGTCACCTAGAGATTTAGGAACTGAAAACAAAGACCTCAGCAAATAAATGACAGGAGAAAGGGAAATTGCAAGGGAAACATCCCCAAAAGAGGAAGACTGATTGCAAAGAAGTTCAGATCCACTGAATTTTGTTACTACAGTTGTTTCTTTCTTTTCCCTTAAAAGATGCCTTGTATTTATTTTATCAATGCAACTATTAAGAGTTCATATTTACTCATTTGCTTAATTGCAAAGTTCAGTGAAGAAAACAGAAGTCAGTCTTATTTCCAGAAGAGCTTGGATATGAATTTTGTTATCTGGGCCTCCACATTTGCTCGGAGCATTACACAAGAACTACGTTGTAGCCTCCTCTTATTACTCAAGCCATAAATTTACAAGACAATTATGAACTGCAACCTACAATGCAGTGTCAGTTCCAATAACCCAGGGACCCTCACCAACCAATTTTTGTTTGGTTTGTTTCTTCTGAAAACCTTGGGCTCCTCCTTTTCAGGGAAAACTCTACCTGGCCCATATGGTGTCTCAACAGCTGCATCATAAGCAAATCTTCAGGTTTATTGCCCTGTTAATTAGGGTCACTGCCCACTAATAATTTACCCAATAATAGGGTATTTTTTTAATCAACCAGTCATTGCATTTATTATTTCCTCTGCCTGAAACTGTAATAAACACGATGAAATACTTTAATTTATGATACTTCTACCCATCATAAAAGCATTTAACCTGGCCTTAAATTTTCTTTAGTGGTAGCTTTCATTTCTAACAGTTTAGATCTTTTAAGGCTATAATACATGTTCTGGTAGATGGACTTCACTGCCATTTAGTATATTAGCCTTACTAGCCAAATCCACTCCTGAATAAATGCTTGTTTCATTCACTTGCTAACGAGGATTATAGCAGAGAACTGTCCTGTTCCTAGGCATCATTACTACAGTCTGTGTTATTGTATTAGGGCAGGATACACATTGTCTGCAGACCAAATAGATCATTCTGAAATCCTGCAGGTCACCAGTCCAGAAAAGAGAAACATTGCAGCCATGGAAACTATTCAGAAACCTGGCTCCACTCTGGTGTCCAGTCACCTGGAGATGGCAGCAGCATTTGTGGGACTGATTGCAGGCCATATGATCCTAAAGAACCTCTAGGAAAGATACTGAAATATTCTCAATTGAGAGCTTCAGGAAACTCTGCCCTGAATAAAACAGATGAGCTCAATGCTGGTATCTTTCCTATTTTCATGGTGCTGTTAGAGGAAAGGTCTGTATGAACCTAGTGAGGATAAGAGAAAGGGGAGGAGGAGGGGATAGAATATTGTGCCACTTAATAAAAGGTGCTGCAGAAAATGCTTAGAAGCGAGAAGAGATGGTTACACTTCTCAAAAGAACCAAACCTCTAAAAGTGGACACATATTGGAGAAATAAATGCCTGGAGTAACTGAAGGTTTCTTGGAGTGTAACAACTAAGCAGTGGTGTATGCAGAATACAGTGCCAGCAGCTCCTCCTGGCAAGCAGAGATAGGCAAAAAAAACAGAGTAGTGCTCCTTTCATGAAGGAGGAGTATTAACCATGAAGATATTTTTCCACACCAGTGGGACTGAATACATTAGGATTAGGAGCAAAGATGGGCAAAGCAAATCCTGAGAGGTAAGGAGCTTGTCAGCATGATACTGATGTCACAAGTCATGCTGATGCCCAGGTAGTAATAGCTCTATATTTTGTAGCTGTTATTTGTATTAAAGTAGCTGAGATTAGGATCTCTTTGTGTTAAGCCTTTAAGCAAGGGAAAGTCTAACCCCCAAAGAGAATGCAGTCATCAATAATAAGACAAGCAAAAGCTGGGAACAAGGCACTTTTATTATTCCCATTTATAGCTGGAGAACTGAAACCCTGAGATTAAATGATTTGTCACAAAAAAACCCCTAACCCAACACAGAGCAAACCAGCAGAAATCAACACTTTGGCACAGTTGTGACATGGAGTCACATCTGATTCTACAGTTTCTGCTTTAGCCACAAGACCAGCCCTCGTCCCTATACAAATGGTAGTAGGAGGTAAATAACATATTAATAAAAACATACTATTCACTTTAAAATCTCAAATCACTTAATGTACTAACTGAGCCTAACAGTGATTTTAGAAGAACAGTTAAGTATCCCATTCAGTGATCTAAACAAAGAGGCTTTGCCTTCCCTTGTTCCAATATTGCACATCATATTAAGAATTCCAAGTTGTCATCCTGGCATTGAAAGTATCATCCTAAATCACACTCAAGGTGCAGGGGAGGATGAAAACTGCGACTTATAAATGAATATCTGTAACAATATTAAGTACACTGTCGCTTACTGGATTAGAAGGGTGCTTGTGAAGTAGAGCCACAATGTACACCTTGATTCGGATTCCTGCTAGCAACAGAGGAATACTGCAAAAGATTGCCTAAAACATCTACCACAGCAGCAAAAGAATGAGAAAGCGCAGGGACCCTTCAGAATTAAGGGTCTTTTAGCCCTTGATACCCCTCAGCAAGTGGTCCCTGCTGTGGCCCCAGCAATGGGGAGAGCTGTAAGGCTGGACATCGTGGGGGGCTGTAACTCAGGTGTCCAAGGCAAGTGATGGGATTACATATCAATGAGATTTTTGTGCCTTAGACTAGGGTAGGCTTCTTGTTATAACTTAAATTGCAGCTGAATATATGGATTTATTTGTATGAGCAATACAGGGTTAACATCCTGTGTGAGGAAAAGTAAAATTTCCTTCATTAGAACAGTCTCTTAATGTAGAGTTAAATATCTGGGGTTAACAGCAGGCTCTGGAGGACCAGAGTACAGTGAAGCATGAGTACAGTTTCAACAGCAGCTCAGCTCCAGGCGCCCATGTGGTGGCCTGATGAGCTACAGCAGCAAGACTTTCCATGGGCTGACAGTGGTGGAGCCTGAGAAATCAGAGCTGCAGAAATATTGTTATTCAGCAGCTGGGTTGCTGAGTACCACAAGGGTGACACCAATGCAGTGTAGTACCTCAGGAATAATGGAAACTGCTGTGAACTAAAGGTCCTTCTGCACATATAAGAGAAACACATACACAAAGGGTCCATGTATATGTGCTATAACAGGACAAAAATGCTGAACACAAGAAAACAGTTAAATAAAATTTAAAAAATGGAATAGTGTGATTACACCAGATATTCCACAATTCTAAGAAAAAGCTTAATTGTGATAATATTAAAGAAACAACTGAAGATATTCTCCAACAAAACTAGTATTAATATTTCTGCCCAAAAGAGAAAAATTGAATGTTTGTTCAGATTGTTATTTCTGATGATATTAAATAGGAAACTTGTTACTATAACAAATTTGCGAGCTTTTAAAATAATAATTCTGTTTGACAGGTACTCCAGTGAGTGATGCACAGCCATAATTAGCTAAATACATGCTTTATGAAGAGTTATGACACTGCCTCCCTACGTGTGTTACTCAGACCTAGACTGTCACCATCTGTGCATTGTGAAGACAGCAAGAACTCATTCCATAATTAGCATTGGTGGGAGCGCTGTACCACATAAGCACAGTGTTCTACATAACTACAACGTGGCTCGATAACAAGCTTAGCATGTTTAAGCATAATTGGTTGGAGAAATCAATCCTCTTTGGTGTAATTGTTGTGCATGCAAGTGAGAAATAGGACCCGACCTGAGAGCTCTGCTAGGTGGCTCCTTTGGCCACAGGTTCATCTTTCAGCACAAGCACTAAGGAATGTACTCAGAAATCAGGTAAGGAGGGGAAGTCACAATGTTTCTTCTCCTATTTCTGGGCAGATCACAAAGAGTAATTGCAGCGAAAGGCGATTTCTCCCATCATGCCTTGTGCTCTATTGAGTTCACTCAAGATGTAATTGGAAAACAAATACAGCAACACCATCATCAGGACAGACACAAGTGTTTGTCTTGGGTACAAGCTGTTGTATAATGTGATAGGTCTTATTTCCACTGACACTCTTTATTCTTATCTAACAAAATACATTGCCACAGCCTTTATAACCTGGTAGTAATAATTAAAACTCATACACCTATATTGGTGCTCCATACACATTCAAAAAGATAATTTAATATCTATTAAACATTAAGAATTGTTCTATGTCCAGAAAATAGAATCTAGTTCACCACCAAATTATTTTGTAAATATAACATTCTCTTCCTCTCATACAGTTACACAGCACATAAAGAAGTTTTGAGTAGCAGCAAATAAAAGTGAATCTTAGTAAAAAATGCTTTTTGCTAAAAATAGTGTATCACATAGTTATGCTGATTTTTAACCTTTCTATTTATACACATTTCCAGTGCACTCAGTGCAGTATCCAAGTAGATGCATCAATAGACTTACTACGAAGTCTATAATATATAGAAAGGAAATAAAGAAAAAGAAATTACCAGTGTGAAATTAAAAATATCATCCAAAGCTTAAAAAAGCTGAATTTGATGAGATTGCACATTTGATATGATTCATTTGTTTGATGGTTTTAGTCTTAACAGGTACATGGCTAAACCTGTAAAAATAATCTCAAAATAAATACATAGCTATCAGCTGCTGGACATCACAAAAGTCATACCAGAATAGCATTACAAAGTCAAACAAACTAAAATATTTTGACAGACACAGTGACACTGCCAGTGACTGCAGCCAAAAAGCTTTTATCTGCCCAGGGTACACTAAGATTTTAGACTTGAAAGCATCTCTTGACTGCCTCAAATACGTGTAATTTTTTTAAGACTAAGTCTGTAGGCATGATGTGTAACACACATCTGCACAGGAATCCATTGCATTCAGTGTAATTCATAGCCACCTAGCTGCTATGACAGTGCTGTTAATTTATGTCACACAAGCTAACAGAGGACCACAGAGGTGCTTCATGTAGATGCATTTAAAACTGCATAGTGGCTTTAAGTGATTAAACCATATTCTATCTATATACTGCTAGCAATGCCCCTCCTTTACAAGTATTCCTGTCACAAAGGCTCCCCCTTCTGCACCCCCACTCTTCTGCTGACAAATACAAATCTTAATATTTACTACAAATAATGCAAACATACAGAACTTGTGAAGGAGCCTTTAGCCCTGAGTACACTACCACAATTATTTAGTTACCTTCTCCTGTTTGCTTCCTGTCTGCTAAGTGTGATGCTTTTTTTCTGCCTAATATCCTGTGAAGGTGCCAATTACCCTGCTGCTTATCAGCTGAAAACTATGCTTTGTGCAAAGGGAGCATCAATTATTTGTGAGCAGAGAGCAAAGCACGTTTGAATCATAATGATAGGATGCTGGGGCTTCCAGCAAATAGAACATATCAAAAGGTAACATAAATCTAATAAAGTGTAGGTCATAAGGGATCATCTCAGAAGTCCACACTTCAATCTTTAATTGTTAAAATTATGTTAGTTTTGCAGAAGGCAAGTCTGTGAGTGTACAGGGGTTTGCTATAGCTTAATAATAGGAAAAACTCACAGCAGAAATAATTTTTTTTTCAAGCAACATTGTCTTTAAGACACATCATTTCTTCTACTCAATTTATTTGAATTGTTAGGCTTTCTACTTTGGTGCTGTTGTTTATGCTTTGATTCTACCCTGATAACCATTTTGCAGCAAAACCTCCTTGGTCTCAGCCACACATAAACATGCTGCAAACCTGTAATCCTCTGCAGATTGCAGAGAGAGGCTGTAAATGATTTTGTGAGGACACCAGTCTCTTTATTTGGTATCAACATTGCCTTTACAAGCTTCCCCCACACACACTTTCAATTTCAGGCAAGCTTTTGTACATCGGGGGATATGGGACAGAAAGATTAGGTTATTCCTTGAACTACCTCTGTAAGGTCAACTCTTTATATGCTTTAGAAACCCAATTTGAAGGGCTTGTCCCTACTTTTTCCTCAAGGATTGTGATTCACAAGGGTTACTACAAGCGACCATTATCTTATCGTAACACCTGCTCCAAGTGGTGGGACTGCAGGGCAGCTCCTGCAAACCAGCTTCTTTTCTATTACAAAACTGCTTACCTGCTGACTGACACAGTCTCATTCAAATGATGTACAAGTGTGTCCCAACCACTTACAGGATTATCGTGCTCTCCTTTCACAAGTCTATGCCCAACCCCCACCCCGACTCAGGTCACAAATCCAGACATGGTACTTCTGGGGGAGATCCAACTCACAGTTGTGAAATGCAGGGAATAAATATCACAATAGTTTTAGGCATGAGAGTCTCATTTTGGACTATTACTCTATTACTGGAAAACAGCAATGCTGCTTAGAGATCTGTTGAAACTTACTAAACCATCCAGTGCAGAATATTACTTTTAGGCCACTGAATCTTCGGCAAAAAGCTTCCTGATGGTTAAAAAATTCCTGCTTCCTAATGCCTGCCCAGAACATGACGTTGGTACTGTAAGAAAAAGAATAGTGGTGTGACAGACTCAAAGGATTCATCTGAAACACTGCAGTACTAACAAAATGCACATGCACACAGACATTAAGATGAGCCTCTGGTGGTGGTGATCACCTGACAATAGCTGCCACTCTGTGGTCAGAGGTGTGGGAGATGCTTGGAAAACCCAAGGCAGAAGGTGTGACACAAAAAGCCTCATGGAGACAGAAGCAGAATGAGGCAGTCGAAGAAAGGCACATTTTTCTGCCTCATCTCTGCACATCTCAGACCAGCCTACAATGTTCTGTGATCAATTATTATACCTGAAAGTCTGCTTAGGGATCTCAATAAATTCAGTACTGTGAGCTGAAGCTTTCTTCCCAGCAACTGCAGACCTATGGCTTCCAGAAAATCCACCCCACACATAAGTTTGTAACACTGTGCCCCTCGTAGCTAAGAGCACGCAGGCACTCGTTGTGCTAGGAGAAAATTCTGGTGCTAACACCCATTAATCATAGGTATTCTTCAAAGGACTGATGGATCAGTCTCTTTCTCGTATTAATAATTTCTGTGAGTAGCCATCACTTTCTGTTTCCAGCAGTTAGGAGAGGGGCATCTGCTTCCCTGTCAGAGCACAGCCATCTCCCATCATTTGCCTAATGTAATCAATTATTCCTCTACTCTGGCACAACACTTGGGGTACAGACATCACCATTACTGCCATGCCTTCACCCTTAGTCCTCAGCATTGCCTCTGGAGGAATTTACTAGAATATAGAATTAGCTCCTGCTGAGGTCCTCAAATTACATCTTGGAACTTTAAAAAATAGCCCCTAAAGTCAAAGCACAACCTTCAAATGTGTTGCTCTAGCCTCCTTTACCTGCTCCTCAGAACATACGTCCCACATGTGGCCTTAGAGACCTTTAGTTCTCTCATTTGGGAGGGACTTGAGGGACTTGGCCAGAGCCAGGCTGACAAGCTCACGGGATGGGTTGCTATTTCCTAGAAGTGAGGATCTATAGAGCCACAGATTCTTTCTGCTACCAAGTGGATAAAAGACGGGAGCAGTTGTCTTTCTCTGAGCCACAGTTGTTTCTCTTCAATATCCTTGGAGGATAGCTCAGTTCCTTGGTTTGCAGCTTGCCTGGGACAGGTGACTGCAAAACAATAGCCTGTGTCACAGGGCAACCCAGCTATAGGATATGATATTGAAGACAAGGTACCTACACTGATGTACAAGTTATTTTTGAGCAGCACACAAATAGTCTGTGTACAATTGATTGTTTTCTCCTGGCACTTATAGAGCTTGGTCCAGGACCAGGACCAGCAGCTACTGTTGCTGCAAGTAGGGATAGCCAAGAAATCTAGCTAATATGTATAATAAAGATGCAAGTTAATATCCACAGTGAAAAACCACAATCTTATCAGAGAAACAATTCTTCAGCTTACAGAGCCTTATTCAATTCACAATTTCTGGGAAAAGATGCAAGATTAGACAGACCTTGCCATGACTGTGAAAGTCAGCAAATCTGATTAAAAGAGGGACTTTTTAGAAACAGGGCATCATGGCCATTAAATCCAAGAAGATGTAGACACTAACACAGCTGGACAGCCTGGGAGAGGCTGGTATCTGGTAGGTACCACCTGATACATCCTAAGAAATCTTGTAAACAGAGCATCAAAATTTGGACAGCCTCTCTGATCACGGAGTGAACATTCTGTTGCACATCCCAGTTGTGCCCCGTTGTCTCCAGGCTGATACTCTTCTTGCTAAAGTTCCATCTAGCTCTACCTTCAACTAGAAAGTAGAGACCTGCTCAGACCCTTCTCCACTGCTGAAGACTGAAACTTGGTTGCTTTGGGGACTCTAAAGAAGGTGTGGAAGATCTAACAGTAGCCAAGGTGATGTGTCAGATCAAGCATCATGTGACTCTTCCTGGATGCAGGGTGGAAAGATCTCTCTTGGCCACAGCCTTTTAAGGGGCAGCATCAAAGGGAAAAGATAGGAGGCAACCTTTGCACAGGACTGACCTAGGTCACACAAATTAGACATTTCCTCAGACTTGTTCTCTGCAGGAGCACATCTCTTCCTCTATAAAAATCTTGCTGGTGTCATACCTTAGGCATTTAAGCAGGTCCCTCTGGGGGCTTACATGGAAATCCAAGTGATTTTTCCTTAATACATGACCTCTTTCTGTTATGGCTGAGATTTAGTATTCCAAAAGTCAAATTTAGAAAAAATAACAGGGAAACTACTTACATGAATGTAGCAGCTGCTAGGTTGAAACGTAACACGAGGGAAACATTTAAACATAACAGTGAACAAGAAGTCAGCCCCATCGCCAAGGCAGCAGTGCTCACCCCAAATCCTGGAGCTGCAAGAAACCTTGTTGTCCTCAACGAGGAGGAGAAGGTTTGAGCCCTCCCTACCTGCTGAAGACATCACAGGTGGCAAAAGACACTATTTACCCTGCTTTCCCTCTGCAGAACTTACACTGGAGTAAATCTGGTGTTTCGGAAGAGGGAAGGGCCATAATTTGTTCCCCCTCTGCCCAGAGGTTTATTTTTCAGGAGAGACTGAGGTGCTACTATCAGCTGGCAGGCACATCAATAATGCTTGCTTCCAGCTGGCACTTCAGAATTCACACACTGTGGTTTGTGCAGTTTATAGGGAATTTGAGATTCCAGATGTTCTGAACATGCAAGATGACCAGGAAGGAAAAATTCTAACTGAAATCACAATGGGTCAACATCAATTAGCAAAGAGAATAGGAAATTACAACAAGCATTTTCAATGCTGAAATCAAAGCTTGGGCATAACTCATCTAACAAGATATATCAAGATGTGTAGGTTGGTTTTTATTTCTTCTGCTATGATTTCTCCATCTCAAGCATGGCTTTTCAAAAGTATAAAGGCTGACCACATCATAAATGGAGATTCTGGTCAGCTTACACTGTCCAGCACGTCTGTTATATCTGTTTACTCTCTCATTAGATGACATTTAAATAGAGCAGTTTTTAAAACAAAAATAAAGCAAGTATGGATGCTTCAAAATACAGTTCATAACTGTCTCATTACTGCTGGTGCAAGTGGTTAATGTAGTGACCCATAGAGCTAATATTTACATCTCAATTATTAAACATTTTAACCAGCCTAAATGTGCTAAGATTTGCTTATGTTTAGGAACTCAAAAGTAGACCAAGATAACATGTCTGGGTTGAGAAAAGTTATTTCCCTCAGGTACTGTTTCTGTCTTTCTCATGGATCCTGATGACCCTAAGCTAATCACTACTTATAGTTAGAGCAATATATTTGCCTAACCATTAAAAATAGAAACTTAAAATTTATAGAGTTTGCAGACAGTCCCTGGAGTGTTCCAAGACACGAAGGATGAATGCCAAAGAAGAATTTTTTATCTCTCCTTTTTCCCTTTTTCCACTCTGAAACAATCATCAATTACCCTTATCCACTAGCACCATCTCATCTAAGTTCATTTTCAAGATGAAGTTTCCTCGTTGGATGGTGGCTGTCCAATCCTCTTTCTGTCCATCATGGACTGCTTTAGCGCTGTCCCCAGATTGACAGCCTGAGAGCGAATCAATAATAATTATCAGACTGCAACCACAGCGAGCTGTGTAATTCTGTGATGGGATAGCACTGAACAAACAGCCCCACATCTACTGCCTCAGCTTTAAATATGTGCCTGTCCATTTAACTACTCTGATCATGTGGTTAGTAGGGAAGCTCTTGGCCTTTTTTCCATGCCAAACATAAAACATTTAAAAATTGCCTGCTACTTTGATGTGACTGTGCCATGTCCTGACTTTCACTATGTAAAAGCATTTGCCAGCAGATGTTAAATGTGACCATGAAAAAGAATGACGCAAGCAAAAAGGAGGAATATGCCATTTTTCCTGGATCAAAGCAATGCACCATAAGAGAAGTGAGAGGCATTTTGCACACTATAAATGCCAAAGTCTGAGGGTTTTTCCATGTGGCAATAATGTTCCTGGCCCAGCCAGGATGCTGCAGACATTTTAGCATCACTGCATGTACATACACACAGCAGATGCTGCTCAACTGCCCTGACAAAGAAGCAGCTGGACTAGTGGAGAAAGAGGCTCACATTTACCTGGGGAAAAAATCCTGGGTATCTACAAAGTAAGGAGAGGCATGTGCACTCTCTGTCATTTACTCTAGGAAAAAAGAAATAAGTACATATACAGGTAAATTGGCACTGAAATAGTTTCCAGGTCAGTTTTGAATCTTAAAAGAAAAATGAATATTCTGGAAGGTACATACCTCAATGTATGAAATTCGGGTGTAAGTGAAGGCACAATGTGAAAAAAGCACTGGTCTTAAAAGAATAATTTTCACATGATCCAGATGTTTATGAAGTATGAAGTAGCACAAAGTAGCAAAAGTAGCAACAAAAGCCTTTGTAGCCATCATGATGTAACCATCATGTGGAGTAGAGATCGGTAGGCTTGTAGGGTGAAGCCCAGAAACTAAAGACAGAAGAACAAAAATGGTACAATAAATAAATAAGAGGCACCATCTTTTAACCAGCTGTTAGAAATGTGAAGTTAAGATTTCTTAGCAGATAACAAGACTAATTTCTTGAATGGAAAATAATTAAAAAATACATAAATACATACATAATTACTATGCCATAGTTTTACTAAAATGGTTGGTATAAGAGAACCTTGATGCAATACATATAATTCGTATGATATTTACAGTAAAATAGTTGCAAGCTGATTTTATGCTGCATTTCAGATGTTTCTTGCAGTGTCAACTGCAAATCAAGCCAAGGTTTCATGATGTGACAGACCAGTGTGAGGACATCTGAAAGGGCCACATGCCAAGACCAATCTATATTATTGACCCCACAAATGTGAACATACAGCTGGGGAGAAGCGGAGATCTACTGAAACATTAGGCAGGAAACAAGACATCTTCTAAAATATATGCACTTATAAGAGATATTGAATGTTAAATGGAGAGAATTCATCATGAAAAAAGAAATTCAATAAATCTTAGCCAACAGCTTGTCTTCTCCAGAACTAGGAGGACATGTTGAATGTGTTCAGGATGTGGACACCGGATACTGAGAGAAAGAGTTATAAGTTATCATAGCAAACTAACAACTGTAAGGCAAAGAGGTCTTTCCAGAGAAACCTCAGAAGCAACTTCAACAGGGCAGTGCAACCCATATCCAAGCACAAGGCAGATCAAGAGACGTGGTCTCCATAAATGACAGTAGATTACAAGACCTTTACAGGCTCTACTAGAAAATTAGTTGAGGCTTCCATCATAATCTGTCAAATATTAAAATGTATGCTAAAGCTTCCAGTACTTTAATTCTTACAAGAGGAAGGATGCATTGACATAAAGTAGAAACAACATTTTACTTTGAGTAAGATGGGGCCAGTGACAAAAAACAAAGTCTGCACTTTTTAGTATTTATGATGTTTTTTTATTAATTTATCAAATGGATTATGAAGAGCTCCAGCACATGTGGGTCAATAAATAGTTTAACACAAATAAAACAGAATTTGAACTGTAGTTTAAATCCCCTCTGGCTGGATTTCTGGCTTTCTGCCTTGGTCAAATTCCCTGAGTCTATGACCAAGTAAAAAGGTAGCTGAGTTATTGCCTGGTTAGCAATCAGAATAAAAACAAAGGCTGAGAAAAAGCTTAGTGCTTCACAAGGACGCAAGGACAGTGAAAAAATGGCCTAGTCAGTCATAGAGCTGAAGGTCAGGATGCAGTCTTGAGTGTTATCTACCATTGCTAGATATTGGAAATCCTTATAAAGAGTCAGAAAGGTGTTGCATATTATGTGAGAGGTTTAACAGCAGTAAAGCTATTATTGCAGGAGCAATTTCTGAAAGCCTAACAGAAAATCTAACTCTTCAGTTCCAAACACAAAACAAGCTTATCATGCTTATCATTGAATTCCCACTGGAAGATCCCCAAATTCTACCTTCTCTTGCAGTTTTTTCTCTTTTATTTTCCAGTGCCCTTTTTTTCCTTTTTTTTTCAGAGAAGTGCTTACTACCTACAAACATACAGAGCTTCTTACTTTCTAATGGCAAGGAAGAAATGAAATGAAACAAGCCAGAGGCAGGATATTAATGCAGAGTGCATTGAAAGAAAAAAATTATGGTATGAACAGGGTAGTGACTGATTTATAAAATCAATCACATACTTTTGGCTCGATGTCACGTTATAAAAAGAACAAAAACCCTGTTTACATGAACAGGATGATTAATCACTGTTTTCCTATTATTTAAAGTAGGCAATTTTTATTTCTGTTTTTCTTTCATATGAGGGGGCAGTAACATAGTTGTTTTATAATATCAGTTGAATAACTGTATTCTAATAATAGTGAATTTAATACACTGCAGTAGTTAAAAGGTTTGTAAGCATTCTGAAACCAGCTTTCAGGCATCTCTAAATAGATATAAAAAGGTTATCATTAGTGTAAAAGAGGATTCTTTTGTAGTTTCCCAGGCCTGATAATTGCAGAACAGTGTCCTGTTTCTGATATTTTTAATCAACACTTCAAGCCCCTTTTACATTTTAGAACTCAACAAATCTGCACAAATTGCCATTACTAACACCTTTACTTCAAAACACACTTATTTAGTAGGATACATACAAAGGAGAATTACGAAAAGGAAATAAAGAAGTGACACTAGAAATTTTAACAACACCATGGGATGTCTACACAAAAACATTCTGATTTTATAGGTCCTGCAATATTATTGCCACAATTTACAGCGAATGATAGACAATCTTCACTCTGGTCTTAAAATGTGTTTCTATCTCACCTGCACTAGTGTGGATGCGTGAATAGGCAGTACAGATCCCTTGCACAGTGATTTTTGTCAAAAACTTCAAGGGATTATAAACTTCATCCATTGCTTGAACAAAAGACAGCAGAAATTCAGAAAAATTCACTAATCCTTGAAAGGAATAATGTCTAAAATAATCTATCAAAATGTCAAAATTAGGGACTATAGAGTCTTTTGGATTTCTTGCCCACTCCTGTACCACAGAACTAAGATAAAATACAATTGTTTCTCACTGTATAACCTTATCACCCTCTGTGTTACTAACTGCCAGCTCTAAAGTCAGCTCTGAGAATTCTTTCATGGCAGGTTTTGGTCTAAGGCATTACCTCTTTGAAATCCTTTAGGAGACTGGCTCTTGCAGAGAACAGAAATCAGTCAACCAATGCATCCTATTTTGATGGACTTTGAAATACAAGGAAAAAAAAAGGAAGTTACCCGAGGATGCTATAAATATCCAAGATGAGGACAACCTTGATAAAACCCACTTTCACAAGTGACAAGAACCACAGAAGATCCTTCAGGGGTTGGTCCAGATAAGAGAGGGAGCAGCAGAAACATTAAGGCTTGACTGAAGTAGACCTAGAGACTGGACTGCAGGGAATCATGCCACGACATGAGGGGGTCTGAGAAGTCAGCCTTTCCTTTTCTTTCCTGAAGAATTCCCAGGTGACAACTAAGAACCACATGAGAACCTCTTAGGGCATTTGGAAGAACAGGATTTCTAACCTGGAGCTACAGTGAGGATCCAGTGGCACCCCAGCAGACAGCTCCTGTTCTGTAACCCATGAAGCAGGAGCATTAAGGATGCAGATGAAGCTCCCCAGTGATGGCTGTGCTACTGAGAAATGGACACTGATGGGGTGGGCAAGCCAGTGACACGTGCAGGGAGATAAGAGCACAAAGCCAGTCTGCACTGCCTCTTCTGGGTGTGGCAGGAAGGAGGAAGCTCAGCATTTCAAAAAGGGCCAAGGAATAGCTGTATCATCTTGGTTTAATGTATGCACTGTGAAAAATATAGCTAGAGAGAAATTGCCTACAACTGATTTCAACTCCTTTCCTCTATTTCCTAGCATTTCTTCACTTCTTATGGTGCAAATTTTCACACTTGTACAGAAGTGATCGATCTAAAGATAATATTCTAAAAGCATCTTAAAATTATTTCACACCATCTGGGAGAGGATGCTGACATAAATGTTAGTAAAAATTATTTGTATTTCAAGAAGATAAGTAAGATCTAACAAAATAATCATGTGGTATAATATTCTAAAAAGGAGCATTATTTACATCACAGAAATTTTAGCAATCTATAAAGTGCTGTCAATCAACAACCAGTATAGAGATGTCTTGAACTTCTTGATGGAGTTTAAATTGGCAGATATCTTGAGACAAAAAGTCCTAGCTATGTTCCACTATCATACACAATTCATTCAGGTGGTAGGAAAACAAAGGATTGCTTCCTAGCCATGAAGAATATAAAAAGTTAATTAAATTCTTGTCAGTGGTGAAAGCACTGCTTTCAAATTAAACTTCATTGACTACTATGCTTACATAGTTAAAATTAGAGTATATTAAAATAATTTATCAAAATAAGCACACAAATACAATCAAAATTAACTGATTAAAAGTCCATTGATTAAACACATGCAAAATGTTGTTAATGAGATAAAGAAGAAACAGCACCATTTATAGAAAACCTGTATGTTGCCATTTAGGTCACATAGGCTTTTGTTGTTAGGGCACTTATAGTTTCTTTTAGCGACTGTTTCTTTTGAAAGCTAGCTTTGATATAGGTATACAAAAAAACTCATCACTTAGACTTCTTTTTATCCTTCAATTTTAATTTTAAATTCCTGGAGCATATGGTTTGACTCCATAATATTGCTTCCCTCTCTGTTGCTGATAGAGCCATGTTATTAAATGAAAATTATTCTCAATTTCTATTATAAATATTTGTCACTTAAAGTTATCTTTGATACTGTCAGAAAAAGAAGGGGATGATACAAAGAAAACCTGAAGTCTAATAAAATGCTAAATATGCAATTGTAAGCAAACCCATTTTTGTTTGAGTATTGCAGAGTCCTTACTGTTTCAGCTCAAATGGCAGAAATGTAGCTAAGGAAAGAAGAATGTCAAGTTTTAACTTCCACCTGAGATAAACAAGGTTTGAAGACCTAAACAACTCCAAGAGGTTCCTTATGATAGTCTTGACCATGACTCCCCTGGTCAGCATGAGGTGTTTGATAAAGTGATTCCAAAATGTTTTCTTTCTGACTCAGGCAGATCGAAAGTGGTGTCAGTCCTCCATTACTTTCAGTGAGACTCGGAGTCATCAGTCCATCAAAGGAAAAGTTAGAAAGTCTGTGATCAGGCTTGTTTTTATTCTTCTTTTATTCTTCTAATCTGTGAATCTGAAGTCAGATATTGCTTATATGGTATTTTTCTTTTCTATTTCTAGCAATGTTCTACACCTGGAATAACCAGTGTGTCAAGAATAGCTTTGTCATTTCATGTAATCAAGCACCACCCTTAAAGGCAAATGAACAATGTGCATCTTTGGTTGATTTCTGCAGATTTAATTTATAAAGAAGTAGCCGTTATGTGGCTACAGCTTTGCAGTGACATTTAACTGGGTTGGGTATGAACAATTTCTCATTATAGCAGCACAGAATTACTCATGGTAAGTACTTGATGATATTGCATACGACTCAGTAAAACTACTAATTACCTTTCTAAAATCCAGGAAAACATCCTAGATTTAACCTGAACTAGTATCTCCTATCAAAAGCAAGTTGGAAAATCTTAGGTAAAGAAAAAAACCAAACCAGAATCTGCTTAGAACTTTCAGGTTTAAGAAACAACACAAGATCTGATGCCTATATCCTTGTTTCTCTTTCAAAACATGACATTTTATGTATTGTTTCATTTGCTGACTTGTCTGAATTATTTTATAAACTCATACCAACTGACAAAGAAATACCACAGAGAAAAACTAGATTAAATTGTTTAGACAGAAGGAATTCCATTTAAGTGTAATTCCCCCAATAGCATTAATTTGGTAAAAGCCCTGGTACATGACCCAATCCTAACCTTATATTGAGAAGTCAAAGATGGCAAAAAAATTCATTGTCAATTCCAAGTTGCAATTGCACTTGTTTGCCACCAACAAAGGCACCTTATATCGCGTGCACAAGGTAACTAATAAGTGCTTGATTGAAGTTTTGACTTCTATTAGTCCAGCCAAGGCCAGAGCAATTTTCTGGGTTTGAATGTCCAGGGTTTAGTTGGATTCCCTTGAGGATGAGCAGGAAATACTGCTAGACAAAAGATGCTCTGTGGCTGAACCGCTTCTTCTGCATTCAGTGCCATTGCACTGCTCCAGCTGCTCTAGCCAAGCTACTAATAATGTTTTTGTATGTCAGCCCTGGCTCCCAATAAAGACAAGGACATTATTCTTAAATGACATGTGAAGGTGTGATAATCAAGACACTGCATTCAGACCTGGTGGGGATTTTGATAGTGCTACTTCTTCAGATTATATCACGATCTTTTGTTCAGGTGCCACAGTAATACCTGGAGTGTAATTTGCAAACAGGCAGATGAGAATTAACAGTATTTGTGATGCATTTTTTAATGTATTTGGGCATCAGTGAAATTATAAGCACTCTAATAGAGAATTAGATGTCAGAAATGTTATGCTGATCAATGAATGCACAAAGCACTCACTTGATTCAGAGTCTGAGTAACAAGCACTGACTTCAAAGGGATTTGAATCAGACTTTCAAGATTTACTATGTTAACTGTGAGTAGTCCACATTTCAGTGGTATTGAAAACCACGGTCATTTTCAGCCAACCTTCTCCTTCTTACACCTTTCAGGGTTTACAGTGTATTGCAGGTTATTACTTGTTTTTATTAAATCCACTTTGAAGCCTGGGGCTAAATCCTAAAGTCCTTGCCCAGCCATTCCCTTTTTCCCCCCAGACAAACATCCCCACTGCCTGCAACGGGAGCCTGAAATCACAGGAAGTAGAAATAATTGAACATGCTTAAATTTAACATCAGCTTTTTGTTAACTGGTTTATCATGCTGTACCTTTATTCACTGGATGAACATATTTTACAGTAGTGTTATCCTTTATGAACAGTAATAAGGAGGGAGGGATTATACATGGAACTTTTTTACTTGTTCTGTAAATTCAATCATGAAGTGTTTCCACCACAGCAGATTTTATTGGAGCTATTACTTATCTTGTGATTCAGCCAGAGCAGACCTATAAGATCTGCAAAGTTTACAAGGTGCTAAACAATACCCAAACCAACCAGATTAGCTGAGATAGATGTCAGGGTAATTATAGGCAGTAATGCCTCTACAGAGTCCTGAGTGCTCAGAATGGAAGACAATGTTTTATATTTAAAGGATCAGATAAAACAAGTCATCATCTGTACTTCCTGGAATCAAAATTGAATACTAATTGTTTATTAAAGCTTGAAGTTCTGAATTAAACAGTAATTCCTATAAACCTACTGGAAATCACTATTATTAGGCCTTTAACTCCACTAAGAACAGAGCTGTAGTGGTAAGGAGTGCTACAGAAGCAGCTGCTGTCTGTCCTGAGTGAGCATTGTTGGAATCAAATGAACCAGGACGCCCACACTTTCCACAAGTATTATTTAAAAATTATTTCCATTACTGAACACCTTTCCATCCTAGTACTCTAAACCCCTCTCTTTCTCATCGACCATGGCCTTGTGTCCACTTCACCAGTAGTTCTCAGCATCTGTGTGAAGTGTCTGAGGAGCTGTTTTAAAGAGGAGTACCTGTGCATGCAGAATCAGAATGCTCTGCCTCTCCTCACCACCAAGGGTGGTGCAAACAAATTCCCTGACTGTCCTACAGTGCACAGAAAGTACCTATTGGGGCCAAGGGCTGCATGGGAATTCCCCATTCACCTTATCTGGGACCAGAGAAAATGAGGGACTTGTGTTTTTCACATTACCTCTTCTACACACTGCACATGAGACTCCACTGGTGGTCCCAAAGCTGCTGTGTGGAGTGTAACAAGAGACAGACCACTCCTCTCAATCAATGGTTTCCCTTGCAAATAGGGGGTGGATGACACTGAAGGAGGCTGATTTCCAGCAGGGTAAAAGATCTCTCTTATGCTGAACATAGAGACTCTTTACCAAGTGACAAAACTAGGATAAGGAAATCGCACAGTTCTCCTTTGGCTGTATTAACACTCAGGTGAAATATACACTAAAAGAAAAAAAAAAAAGAAAAACCAAACACCTTACAAACAAAAATCCCCATATTTTTCACATTTTAAAAAATAAATTTTTGGATTTCCTTGAGCCTACGAGAGTCCATTCATGTCACCTATTATGGATTTATTTGTGCCTGGGTATGAGGGAAAGAGAGGACCCTTCATTTCCATGCTAAATGGAGGAGGCATGAGGGAAATTATTGCATAAATCCCCCTATACCTGCTGCAGTTACGCCCAAGCTGTAATAAGAGAATAGACATATATAGGCTCACAATTACCTACACATTTTTTAATGAATACCAACACCTTCAGGGGAAATCATAATATTTTAATAGACAAAATAATTTCAGTTCAGAGTAGTTGCCATAGAAGTTCATCACTTGCATGTCTATCATGATGTTGGAAAGCTTTTTAAAGAAGCAATGATAAGTGAAACTATGAATAGAATGGTTAAAATTGAACCTCATCAATCAGCTGATAGAACAGAAACATTCAAGTTAATTTCCAGAGGCCTTTAGGCATGTATTTATTACTTGATTTCTAATCAAAATTATATACAGAGCAGGAAAAAGTGCAATTACAGGTCTGTTGTGATACAAAACAAGTCCAAAAAACTATGGATAATTGCAGCTGCACATTTCTAAACTAATATACTTACATGCTGCCAAGACTAATAAACTTTATTTGATTTCTGGCTGCAAAGACCAATGATATATGTTAACCTGGTATCTGATTTTCAGCAAGGATATCTAAGTACTATTTAACACTGACAGTTATAGATAGCTTAGCATTTAACTGGAGTCTCCCTTGACCTCAATTACCACATTAAAATATTGTTAACAAATTTAGAGTCAAATTAGCATTTATTATACAAGATTAGGTCCACTCTGGGTAATTTACATATTGTCATCAGGTCTGCCAACTGCTTACATCTTCATGTAGGTTGGGGAAAGCCAACATTGATATTATCAGACCAGATGTGATGACAAATAATAAAGTTTTGTTCCCATGACAAAGTGGAATTTTCCCTTTGACAAGGAATTCCACCACAAAAGCTATTATCCTATACACTGCCTGCCTCCTTTGAAACACAATGTAAAGAATTCATTAATTCATCAAAAATCCATGGAAAATTTCCGTGATTTTTGACCCACATGAACAGTTTTTCCACAGTTTGAAATGGTATGTGTGACACTGTAGCCTGATGCTTTTGTGGCAGTGACTGTCTTAAGTATTTCAGTTTCAACATTGGTATTGCAGGTAACAAAATGCTAAGTCTGCTTCCCAGAATTTCACATGCTTATGTGTTTAAAGTGACACATGAAAGATGAAAGTGAAAATGTATTCACACTCATGTATGAAATACATAATAAATAAAAGACGTATGCATGTGTTTCACTTGTGCCTCTTAGATTAACAGGATTTCTGATATTTAGAATTGATGACTATCTCCTGTTTCAACCTATTTTTGTGCCCTTTAAATTTTAGTCATAAGGAAATAAGTCACAGAGCATTAGTAATCTAACTTTGATCAGCCTTGGAAGTCCCATGGGGAAAAGTCATGAAGCCTCTGCTCAGTTTAAAGTCGATCCCTAATCAGACAAAATGCCTAATAATTTCAGTAATGATTTTATAAGGACTCAGGATTTGTTCTACTCTTACTAAGCAATGCAGAAGAGGGATCATAGAGTATTTCCCGTTTGCCCTCAATCTAAAAGGATATTTAGTGCATTAGGGAAAATCTCGTAAGAAATGCTTTCTTAAAGTCAGATTCGGCAGTCTGGGAGATTTCCAAGGTGTGTAATCCCTTTAGCAGAAACATCAATTTATCTCAGCATGCTGTAAAAACCATAATAGCAAACAAAACTACAAATCCAGAGATCAGTTTCTCCCTGATATTCAGCCTTAAGTGTTTTTTGAGACCTGAAGACACTGATGGTTCTTTGGTTGCTTCTAAAAATTATCTGGCTTGCTTTCATTGTAAATCTTTGAAATTGCATGCAACACTATGGCTGGTCTGCTCAAACTGCTTATATTACAGCTGCATATTTGCAATGCTTTCATTCCAGCTTGCCCAGCTTTGTAGAGCCGCCATTTCTTAATCTTGCCTGTATTTGTTTTATTTTTTTTTTTTACTTCTTAAAAGGAAAAATGGTTTTAGGGTAAACTAAAGGGAGAAAACTTGCATTGAAGTTCATAGACTTTCTCAAACAACTTAATCTACCCGAAGACATTTTCTACACTAATCAGTCAGAATCTGGAGGCCTTTTTGAAGAAGAATTATCACAAAATTCCCTGAAGACCTTTGTACTTGTAAAAACCAAGATGATCCTACTACTCCTGAACTACCAGAAAAGTCACAAAATAAGGCATATTTCGACTCCAGTTGAGGTACCCAAAAGAGACGCTGTAGACTTAAGGAAGGTCTTTGGGTTCAGAACTGGACTCATGTAGGAGTTTTGCTAGAAAACCTTCACATTGCTCAAATCTAAAATACTTCTTGCACATAGAGATAGGTCGAAATAACTGTTGTTATTTGTCTTTTTTTTTTTTTTGCCTTTTTTTTTTCTTTTTAATAAGGAAAACTAAAATATTTTGAAATAGTTATTCCTATTACATACTTAAAATTTGCAGGCTTACACAAAAGAAAGATAACATGAGTGAAATTAGAAAATTATGCAGGCATTATAAAAGTGAGAAACTCCTTTTTATTTTAACAGAAAAAGAGTCAGAACCCTCCAAGAGCCTCATCTCAAGGGGCTATGTTCAATATTATGTTGAGGAAAAAAATCAGGCAATATTCCAACTAGTGAAAATTTTTGAGTAATATTTGACTCTCATAAAGGACTTGAGGAATTTTTGACCCATCAACCAAAAGAATTTCAGATTCAGAATGTGTGGGACTGTCAGTTTGGTCTTACAACTATTTTTTTGGCCTTTCCTGAGGACAAAACTGGAAGTCTCTGCAGGTTTTTCACAATCATATTTACAGCCAAGCAGGCTTGTTCTAGGAATTCCTGGTCTTCTGGAGCCTGAGAGACTTTGCTAATTTGGATAAAATGCTTTAAGTAGTGGCCTCTGTGCAAATAGGGGCCAAAGGCATTTTGGTATATTTCTGTTTAACTACAATGAGGTAAACTGAAGTACTTTCCAGATTATAGTTTAAGCAAGGAACATTAGGAACAAATGTCACAGTAACTACTTTCCTGGAAACATTATATACTGACTAATCACTGGTCACTAGACCGACATAGCAATTTTAGTAAAATATATATTAAAATATATGTTAAAATACATATTAAGATACACAGTAAAATATATTTGCAAAATAAATGAACTGTGCTACAGAAATCCCCTTAATAGACTCAAACCTCAGGCTCACCTGGACCACTAGTGCATTATCAAACCCACTGTTGGCCTCAGTACTGAGGCTGCAAATGTGCCTTGGCAGAAAAATTGCTTCCTGTGAGCTGAAATAGCTGCTAGGGAACATTGCTGGATCCCAAACAGAGTACCTGAGACCTCTCCGACATTTTCAAAAAGTACCACCTTCTTTGGTGAACAGAGAACTGGAATTCTCTGTTCAGCTGAGGCTTTCTCTCCCAGGATCCCTTCAGCTGGAACAGGACCCAATTGAAGCCAGTTTACAGCAGAGTTTGCCAGAGGATTAGTATTCAGCTGCAGTAAGATTTACTGCTTGCTATTTGAGTGTGAATGTGTGCCTCCACACAATCTCTGAGGGACCAGACAGTTCTTTTACAATTACAGTGCCATCCTATACACCTCAGCATCAAACCTGAAGTTCAACAACTCTTACTATAAAATGCCAGTAACCTCATAACAGTACGTGAGGCAGTTTAGGAAACTTCTCTCACTCTTTAAATAAATCTTCCAAAAGGAAAAGGGTCCTAAAACATACCCTATAACTTGACCATTTCAAGCCAGGAGTAGATGCCATTCTAGGGCCCAAGACTCTCACAGAGAAAGCTATTGAAGCAACCTATGGACTGAAAGAAAGACTTTCAGTCCTGATTTTTCTTACCTTTCTATATAAAAGACTTCAGTGTGCATCACAGAAGCTTTTCAATTTTATTATAAAACCTCATTACTTTTTTTTATTGCAGACTTAGTGGAGCCTTCTTGTAGAAATTAATCATATGATTAACTATGAGATGGTCTTTTAATACTGTATAAACCATATATTGCTAAATGTCCTTCTTGACCCTTTATTTGCAACTTGGGTATTCTCATAGGACAGAAAATAAGAGACAAATCAATGCAATAAGATATTTTATCCAGGGCTTCCTGCCCTACCTTAAACTCACATTATTTTAAATCTTATTATGCAGGGAAGGTATGGGATCAAATTCACAGCTGTCAGAAGCCATTAGAGTCAGTGGAACTCCACCTGCTTATTCTACCAGGGAATCTGGCCAACATCATACATTTTATTCTTGATTACCTTAACACCTTAAAGAGGGGAAGTTTGGCAATGAAATGGAGATAAAGCATCTCCAAATTAAAGACACTGCCCAACACAAGTTGCATATACTTTAGAAGCGATGAATCTTCACAAGATGCTGCAGACAGAAGTTATCAAGAGCAGCAGCATTCAGAACAGACAAAACTGGAAAAAATCTCCAAGCCAGACATAAGTTCTTCTATCCTTGGAATTCCTATATCTATGTGTGAGCTGCACAGAAGCAGCTCTTTTCATCTGCTTTGCCCTTGGATTGGCAGAGCTGTGGTTGTCAGTGTTGCAGGAAATCCAATCTGCAAATTCAAAATGGATTCAAATGTCTCTCTTGGAGAAGTGGCACTGAACGAGCCCATCCCCATCCCACATTACAGCAGCTGTCCCAGGACCCTCTTTCAGTCCTGATCATTACCCAGAGTTGGAGCGTTTGTCAGCTTATTAAGTGAAGCAAATGTCAGTCAAGATATCTGCAGCACCTAAGAGCTTTTTTCACAGCATGAAGTCACAGTACATGAACCTTGCTGTGGAGGCTCTAGAGACACTTTGGAAAAGGCATTTTGTTATCTATTTACACTGGATCCTGGGGCCCAGGCAGTGATGCTGCAGCCCTGCCACCTTTTCCTCTGTGCTCGAGGCACTGCAGCTCTCCCCTGAGCACCTGGGCATGTGGTAGCTGAAATTCCATTTGAATTGGAGTAATGTTTTCGCTCAAAGTGAAACCCTCTCCACTACCCCCCAGAGCCTCTGAGGTTACTTTTTGCTATTTGAGAAGTTCTACAAGTCTCTACTTGCTTTAATCAGCAGCTCTGTCTAATGGCCAAAGCAGGCCTCTAAGGGAAAGAAATGAAAGAGTTCTGAGACCTATTGAATATTTTTTAGATTTTTTCCATTGGTCAGCACAGGGAATTTTAGGGTTTTAGTGCTTAGGGTTTTAGTTTTTAATTGTAGACATTTCAAATAGAAATATTTAATGAAATACATGTATAGTTTATAAGTTTATGCTAATGTTTAAAAAAAAAAAGTTTATGTCCAGTGTACTCAGTTGAGGATTTATACTGACATGTTTCCAATATGATTTTTAGCATATCTTGGTTTACATATTTGTAGACTAGCCACACAAGTCAAAGGTGTGCAAGTATCTACGAGGGCAGATAGATGTGTGCTTAGACATTTGTGTCAATCTACCATGAATTTTCCCTGACAAAAACTTAAAACACCTCCATTCTTTTGTAAACCTGACCTGGAAAGTAGAGGTCATCACTGCTCAGGACTGATTGTGTCTGAGAAAAGTACTTATAAAAATCCTTAAAATATAGTTAGCTATCTTCTGTTGATGTAATGTTGTAATAGAATCTGTTACATGCAGATATTTAGGAGATATTTATTTCAAAACAGTGTAGGGAAAAGTCAGCAACATTATTTCTTTACTTTAGAACCAAGTAAAATATAAATTGCTGACTTAAAGTACTGCCTGTTAATCTTCAACCGCTTGTGCATTTTCATAGGACTGCAGGATTCAACTGAAATGCAAAATTTTTAGGGGGCTGGGTACTGCAGTGAGAGCCAAGACATCCCTAGAGGGGTTCAGCACCTGGCAGGAACAACAATAATGTTCAGCATGTGGGTAACAGGGAAAAAAACATAACAGCCTCAGGAGTGGGATTCTCATTTTTCCACAAGTACAAAACAGGAATATCTCTTCTGAAATCAAGCAAGGTTGATCACAGAGAGAGGAAAATCAAACTTTGATGTATCTAAATATAAACCCTACATGGACTACTTTTGCAAAAGCTAGCTACCTTTACTTTTTACCCAGTGGAGACTGTATCCAAATCTGCTGCTCACCATAATGTGCAGATACAGAGATGTAAAAGCTGATGCAAGTGAATATGCATAGTCCTGGCAATCTTCTCTAGTTTATTTTAGTACATTGCAAGACAGTCCAATATTATCCACTTCAGTACAATCTTGTCTTTTCAGCTATTTCTACGATGAATGAAGTCTGTGCCTTCTACTGCAGATCTACTCAAATCCATCTATCATTTTATTGACCCACCAAGGAAAAAAATGTCCCTTTGTCCAGCTCACAGATATGAGTTGTTCATGACCACAGAGCAGACACACTGTTGAAGATATTTAGAAAGCTGTAGATGCTTTCTCTTTGTGTAAATACATGCTGCTAAAGGAAAAAAAAAAGGGGGACAAGTGTCCTTACAGGAATTGCATCCTGCAGAAAACAGGGACTTGGTCAAGGATAAAATCCTTACTATAAATTAAAGAACCCAAAAACATAGAACAAGCCCAGCACTGAAAGAGAGCCCAGTATAGGAGCTGAGCAGCACACTGGATTTGGGCCTGGTTTGTCCTTGGCCCAAGGCACCATGTGAAGACCCCACTCCATTTGCATGGCTTGCCCGCAGCCATAGATCCCTCAAGCTCAGATTCACCACTTCTCTTTCTTGGAAGCTTCCTCTTCATCCTAAGTCAGTTCAGACCTGCCTTGGAAAGGCTCTGTGGGAAGGGATTCTCCAGGACAATGTGGGATTTTCTTCTTATGGGGGGGAAGCATTTCCCTGGGTGGGATCCGGGGAGAGGTACAAGCCCCATACTCCCACTGGAGCAAGCAATCCACAATGCACCTGCAGCTCATGGAGCTCTGCCAGGCAGAGCAGAGTGACTGGGGGCAGTTTTTGAGATTCAGATTTAGACATTTTATTAACCCAAGCCATTGCCTTTACTAATGCAATGTAAGGGATACCAGCTGGCCATGAAGACAAAACACATCTTTAATGTAGGCCAGTTGGCAGGAGGTGACATGCTGTTGCACTTTGTTAGCAACATGGATGTTTCAGCTGTGCTCTTGCTCCTTGTTACAAATTCTGCACAATGCAGCTACTGAAATATTTTTAAGTTTGCAATGCCACAAATTATTTTAGTGTTTTCCTAGCTTGGTGATGTATGTTAAGATTCTTACCTCTAAACCTTTTAGGGCTCCTCACCTGTTTGTTTTGATAGATGGGTAAGAACATGTGATAGAAAACACAGACTACAGGGCTTTGATATTGCCAGCATTAAACCTGTACCTGTGCTTTACCAGTCACAAAATCCCCAGCCCAAAGTGATACATCAGCATTTCTCATAGAATGCTGCTGAAGGGAGACAGGGTATTAGTCTGAGTAAGCTGTACAATTTGTCACAATTTTTTTGTGTGACCACAGTCACACCATTTCATTTTCCCATCCACCTTTCCAGACAGTCAGTAAGGAAAAATAGCATATCAGTACTTTCCAAAACTGGATATTTATCCTTGCAGGATATTCAAATATTATTGGAATGGGACAGTTTTTCCTCAGATGAGTATCAAATCAAGAAAAAAGCTAGCTGTTCAGATTTTCTATACTGATTTTGTTCCGTAGAGGAATGCAAGTTTCCTTATAAAGTCCTGAAAGTCCAGTGTCTCCTATGGCATTAAAACATTGTTTGTCCCTTTAAAGCAGTGATCTTTTGGCAGCAGTTCTTAAATTCTAATTAAAGACCTTTTGTTTGATTGCTTCCCCTTTTTTTCATTCCCAGTACCTGTCTTTGAGATTTTTTTACTAGAAGCATCTCTCATTTCTGACAGAGATAGCATATGGCTGGCTGAGAAATTCATCTCCACCCAGCAGTTCCTTGTACAGTGGGGAAACCCAAGCTGTCTTCTTACTACTGACAAAGAAACCTCAGTTCTGGGTTATGTCTATCACTATCTTTGCTATATTTGTAGTTGAAACAAAGGTACAATTTGAAACTTAAAAATCAATGGTAATTTTTTGGTCTTTGTACAAATTATCTTGAAGTGAAAGACTCAATTTTGTCTGATATCATACTGATTGGAAATCCATTTTTACCAGCAAAAGTATTTTTAGGCATCTCACAAACTCATTTTTGAAGACCCAGATCCCAATTGTTTTACAGGAGAGGAGCACTTGTCTCCATCTACATAAAGATTCAGATCTTAAATATTCAGAAGAATCAGAATGATGTGTTGATGGAAATATTAAATAAGTTTTGAATGACTGGACATCTATTCTGTTGTAGATGTGTGAAAATAGGAGAAAATAGGCATAAATGGGATTGTTTCAAAAACTTTCTCACTACAGGTAGTGCACAGTGCAACACAATAAATGCACTGTGTAATCTCACTGAGAGGAGCGATGACAACATCACACACACATCTTTCAAGATATGAGTGTGTAGCTGGCTGGCATACACTCCTATCCTCCCCTGCTGCACCAGTCTTTACAACTGCACAAGAAATTAAAGAGTGGAACACAAACTCATCAATTCAGATTCTGCCCTTCATTCTTTTTTTTTTTTTTAGCTGGAGTACAAGCAGAAGACAAATAAACTGCTTTGAACTCTTAGATTCTGAGCCAGCATTACACACATGTCTTCTCAACAGCACTCAAGGCCATACTTTCTAAATGTACATATTTAGGACCCTACTTCAAGATAATTTCCTACATCCTCTGACCTTTAACACTTTTGCTTTGGCTCCACCTTCTCTGATTAATAAAACATCCCATTTTTTTCTTTCTTATTTACAAAGCACACCCTGTTTTCTCTACATCTTCTGACTCTCACTGCCAGAGGTAAGTTCCTGCCTCTCCTCATCTCACCTCACCACTTTCTTTTTTAAGGAGCACTTTCATCCTCTCCTATATTGTCCTTCTTAGATTGGTTGAGCTTTCCAGAAACCTCTGGAACACGACAGAGGGATTTTCACCTAAAAATCAGTTTAAAAGTCCTATTTTGTGTGATAGCAGCCAGGCCCTTGATAAAATGAGTTTAGGCCTATGCTGAACTACTGCCTGACGTTCTGGCCCAAGGCACCTCAGCCCCCCAGCCTCCTCCCTGCTCCTCGGCTTGACACAGCACCAAGCACAGGGTCTTGGATCAGCAGTCATCCATCTTATGATAAGACAGTTAATAGTGGTCTAAATTAGCCTCAGACATGCCATTGATTTGGTGATGCTATATGATCTGCGTGGCACTAGAACATATATCTATCTCCAGATGACTTCAGTATTTTTTTGCCCATTCCAGGATTCCTCACTCCTCCAAATCTTTTTCCTCTAACTTAAAGAACACAGGTCAGTTCAATCCTTCTTTATAAGTCATACTTCCAAAACCTTAAATCATGCATTTGTTTGCCTTCCACTGCACTTTTACAAGCTCAGTCAGCAATGTCCTTCCTATAATACACTGCAGAATTGCAGATACTCCAAATGTAACCTGACTAGCGATTTTCAAAGTGGCAGAGTAACTGTAGTAGTAACAGCACACATTTGCTTGCATTTGTACTTCTGCCAGAGTTTTCTGTTCAAGTCTGTATTTGAATCTCTGGTTTCCCTGAGCTAGAAGAGAACCGGTGCATCTCTGAATGCAAAAGCAAATGGCCTAAGCCATAATGGTAGGGATTCCTTCCCAAATACATTTCTCTAAATTTTGCAAAACTCCTTTCAGAGTAATTCCCATGTCTAATCCCTTACAAGCAAATTTAACATACTGGATATATCCACAGCAGTTATTTTAGGTGTTGTAAGAAACATCAATATTGAATCAGTAACATTCATACCCAGTTAATCAAAAGAATCCAGAGCCAAAACCTCAGAGTGACTCTAAGGGCTTCCACCCTCTTTGATTTCCTTTCTTTGGATGAGATGCACACTACAATCTCTTTAGTAAAAATCCCTTAGAGAACTTTGCAACAACCCTTCAGTACAACACTCTGGCTCAAATCCATCTACTATAATTATACTTCATTATCAATAGCCTCTCCTTCACAGTCTTACTCTACCATTCTGCAATACATTCTAATACCCAATGCCTTAGGGGCTGCTGCATTATACCTTGCAGAGGACATAATTTCAATAACAAGGATTTTAATCCTAATTTAAACTTTGCTTAAATTGATGGTTTAGGGCAAAATATGCCACATAGAACCACTGCTAATGATCATCACCTCTCTCCCAAGGTTATCTCTCTGTGGATGAGTTAACTGTTTGGTTCTGTCAGAGATTACCTACTCCCCATAACTCCCAAACTTGATACAAGTAGGGGCTCTTCACAGTCCATGTGTTTACCTGTTGAGATGGCAAGATGCCTGGCTGCTCACAAGTTGGTCAGACACTTCCCCTAAGACATAAGTTTCCAGGGAATATGAAAGCTTAGACAGGAGGCCCAGACAACATTTAAGTGCCATCACTTTTACAGGAAATCCTTTCCACTGTGACAGCTCTGCCACACTGGTGTCACATCCCTCTTTACACTTCATCACGCCTGTTCACACTTTGGTGCATTGATGAATCAATTAAAGCATTTTCTTGGCTTTTTCTCTCTCCCTTTTGCATCAAATATGGGACAGTTGGCTCACAGCATGACAAACTTTCACATCTAGATTTTCAAACTTTTCCTGGAATCTAACAGGAATACATGTTCCACATGTAAATTAACCAGTACAGTAGGATGACATTGGAGTATTTCTCTGGTTCTACTCTGTTTTCTTGCAAATTTTACAAAATGGTGGCTCTAATCTCCCAGAACTGAAAAGGAGTATCTGGTTCACTTTTTATGAGTATTGCAACAACTACTATTATACAAAGCTATTATGTTTGGATTGTGTGCTAAAAATACTATATTCCTGGTGTCTACTCCAAAATTTGGAAATCTTAATGAATACACATTAAACTCTGAACCTAATTTGGGTTTCTCATGTAAGTGACTTGAATTTCAGGAGTGATACATGCCCAGAAATCCCAATACAATTAGAGATACCTTCAGGTACTTGACAGCTTGGGAAACATAGCTTCTACCTAGATGCTGAAATGTAAATGAATCATTTAGGCAACCATGTTCAAATATGTTTGTATTATTGAGGTTACCATGTACATACCAGTGTAAAACCTGCACAGACATTTAATATCTAGTCTATGAAATGTCCAATCTTAATAATTATCAGGATGTATTGGCATACCTCTGTGAAAATTAGACTAAAATAACTACCACCTTCTCAAGGTTTTCAAAACTGCTTAAAGACAGTAACCCCAGAGAACTCTCTGTCTAGCTTGTCCACTTTTAATCACCTAATTGTCCACCTAAATTGTGGGGTGGAATCTCTCCCAAAGGGAAATGAATGAGTCTCAGATCTGCTGCTCTAGTCCTGGACAGTCACAGAGTCATTGCTGGCAGGACACAGAAAGAGGCTCCTCACCTGTTCTTACAGATTTTACCTACATACATGCACGTGCCTTTACATATACACAAACAAATCAGAAAAACAGTGCGAGAAAATAGAGATATTTTGAATAACAATAATTGAAGGAAATATATGTCCACTCAAGTTTGGTATTATAAGTGTCCACCCTAAATTATATTAGCCTTGCCAGATTTACCAGTGCCACTCAAAGCTCACAAGAACTGTACTGCTGAGGCCATAACAGTACCTTTAAAAAAATATGCAAAGTAATCCACTAGTTACTGTTTGGCTGTGAAATCCTTTACTAGGTAACAAGCAAACTAAAATATGCTCTTTGAAAACAACTACATTATTCTTTAAAGAAAAGGATTTGAAAGCTATATTTCTCTTCATATGTGAAGTATAGGCCCTTCATAAAAGTAAAGTGTTTAATACTACGGTTTTTCTGTATGAAAATGAAAGCTGACCCTACTATCTATTAGTAAGTTTTCTACAGTGTATTTTCATGATGGGTCCAATCCATAACATGCTGCTTTGCAACATGGATTTAAGGATACGGATTTTATCCTAAGCATGAATAAAACTGTTACATTAAAACATTAAAATCTTTCTTAACCTGTTGCATCTGCAAGGAGGCATTCTAAGCCTTTCCGCACAACACCTTTTCAAGAAGACAAGGTAAAAGAAATCTGTGTCAAAGTTTCTGTAACCTCTAATTTGTGGATTAGGTATTCCCCAATTAGACAAGAAAGCACTTCCAGGAAAAGTGACATGTGTTTACTTTCTGTTTAAAGACTTTTTTGATTAAAAAGATATTGAAACAGATAACACAACAAAATTAGTTTTTGCTGTGATGGTCAGGTTAAGGTTTATGCTGTTGCTAGGATATACTGCCCTATCACAGCCAATCTCGACGGTGAAAATTGGTGCCTTAATTTCCCAGTGGTCCATGCTACTTCTGGCTTAGGCCTCAGTCTGGTTAATCATGCTGTCATTCTCACTGCAGATTGCCTTTTGACGTCTTCATCTGCAAAAAGATTTTGTACTCAAGTCTGACTACGGTGAGTCAATTCAGCATTTCACTAGTGGTCAAGACTGAACTTGTGGTCAAGTTTCTTGTGAAAAGAAGAGATTCATGAAAGGATGAGGAATACAGTAATTGAAGTTATTTTGCTTGGCACAGGCAGGCATAGACCATGCTTGAGCAAAATGTAATTGAAGCAGTGATCACGTTTGGGTCCTGGTACTGCCCTGTCAGGAGCCATTGACACTGTTACAGGAGTCAGGAGACAGAGTCTGCCCCAGCTTGTGCAGGTTTAAATAACAAAGCAAAGTTACTTCTGATGTACACTTGAGAACAGAAGTGAGCATTGCTCTTGGTATTTTCTTATGTCAAATGACAGATCCTGTTGAAGATATGCATTTTAAACAGTTTAGACAGTTTAATTCCCTAAAAATTACTTTCTCAAAAGTTACTTTTTCACTGCAATTTCTATTATATTGTTCATAATGTGTGATCTACTGGTGAAATAGATCACCTGTATAAATTCCTTCACAAAATTGCAACTGACTCCCTCAGCTGCCAACACATTTGCCCCCTCTAAGGGAGTTCTGTAGTGTTGTGAGATATGCCCAATAGAGCATAACCTGCAAAGACATGCCTGCTGTCAATGCTGTTCAAAAGCCTTTCTGACAATGAGTGACAGGTGTCTTTGCCTGAAGAGAAACATAAAAAACTCTGCAAGATTCAAACAAGGTGACTTCTAGCAGGCTGAAAATCAGGCATCTGTCTGAGAAATCAAACTCAGAAATATAACTTGTATAACCTGTATGTTGTACATGGTAAGAAATTAATTCAGTTAGAAAATCAAATTACAGAGACTGTAATTTACACATAACTATATCCAAACTACATGTTTATTTGTTTTGGGTTTTTTCCTAAACATGTTATTGCTTTCACTGCCATATAAGTTTAATGTGTCCACAAATTACATTAGATCCCCATTTCCACCAGAGAATAGGAGCAGATGTCAAAATTATACCAGTGGAGAAATGCAACAAAACACTGCACTGTTTTGCTATAGGTAGGAATGAACAGGAAGCATTTTAGTATTTTGAATAATTTATTGATGCTTTTGAAAAGCAGATGTGCTCTCATTAACACTCTCTCTCTGCCCTCACCAGCAAGATTTCTTCTGGTGCCAGTATTCTACTATTTTTTCCCCACAATTAAAAAAGCTGACCACTTACTACAGAAAACTACAACGAAAGAATACAGCCAGCTGTGCAGAAGATTTCTCAACAAGTACTATTATTTTATTAGAAAAGAGCAGAAAGATCATCTGATGCTCTTAGCATCTTCCCTGATACCTGGCAGGTATCCTAGCTGTGAAGATATCAATTACTGGTGGGGGAAGGAAGGAGTCAAACTCTACCAAGCTTGTTTACAGTGCTAATAGCTTCAGTAAAGGCATCTAAAATGAAGATTATCTTTCTTTCAGAAAGAGGAAATAACCCTCAAGAACACCTATATAAGAACTTGAAGTTTCTAAAAGACAGCATAGCACAAAGAAATCTGACTAATGTAGGAGCTAAAGGAAATACACAGTTACAGGACACTAGAACAGGAAAGTGAGCAAGGAGTTGATTGGAAGTGTGGCTAATGAAATAATTCAAATTATTTGGAATATATAACCCAAATTCAGAATGAACCCCAAATCTCAGTATAAAGATTCTTCTTCACAAACACACAAAGTGGCAAATAAAAGCATGCATTTTCTAACAAAGCATAGTGATCTGCTTGGTCAAAGAGTTTCCAGAAAGGATTTCCAGTTAATATCTTTACGATTCCTTTGCTAATTCATATGATCTCACCAATAAAGGCACTGCTCCTGTTTAAAGCAAGGCTAGCACCAGTATTATCCCTCACATGTAATATTCACACACAGCACATATGCAGCAGTGACACAGATGTACTAAACTCTGAAGCCAAGTGATAAATTGCATTTTTCCAGCACCTCTGATCATCTCACCTGCACTCTGCCCACTAATCCATCTTTGCCAGGACTACCACTAACCTTCCAAACCTATCAGTTGTTTGCAGACAACCATCATTTTTTTCAGATAATAACCTGCTAAAAAAAATGTTTTCTTCCTTCCTACAAATGAGGAATTTGCCCCCAAAATGTATTGGTCTGAGGTTTAGGGCATTCTTGGAGCACTGACAAGTTTAAAGTCCAATACCTCAGAACACTTGAAGGTTAGAGCTGAGTACTTTATATAAATGGGGAAGAGGCACACATTCACACCCCTGTTCAGTATAAGCTTGAACAGATGTAAAAGTTTTTATTTTAGCCATGGTTGATCGTGAGATGTCAATTTTTCATTTTGCAGTGTTGTGAGGCCCAGAAAGGCTCTAGCTCATGTTTAAATGCTCTAAAGTTGATTATTCAGGTTCTCTGCCTTGAAAGGCCTGCAAGATTAAGTTCACAACACTGAAGAAGGTCAGTACAAAAGAAGTGAAGGGCATACACACATAAGCCTTAAAAATTGGAAAATATATCTACTGCTATGTGGCCCTATGCTTTACCAGTCCGAGTTTATTCACATCAAACCAACTCCAAGTACATCTGAAGTCTGTCACATGCTTGGATTTAATTTTTTTTCTTCTGTGGCATAAACAAAATACCATGACACATTGCAAACATTTCTATTAAGTGGGTGCATGTATGGAGAACTACTGAAATCAAGGTCTGTGCTCTGCCTCAGTGAAAGGCAGGCATTTTTATACTGGGAACTTGGGCTAAGCAGCACATCTCTCCACTGCACAGATAACATTTAACCAAAACATTGATGAAACCCTCGCCTCCCTTCCAATTCTGTGTGAAGTCCTGTGATGGAGGGATGTAAGATACTGTAAAACATCAAACTGCCTTTAAGCACCCCAGAGCTCTTGCACACACTCCTAAGGGAAGCTTTGTCTGCCATGTCCCTGGTCTATGGCCGGTGAGTTAGCATGATCCAGCCAGCTGTGAGACCTGGGGGAGAAGCAGATCTACACATGTAGACCTGGCAGATTGACCTTAGACCATGGGGACAGCACTACAAGGGATGATGCAGTCAACACTATTTATTTAAAGACTGAAACAAAAAAGAACTTTAAGTGCCAGAATCAAGTTTTCTCGTGACAATATTTCAGATCATACATGGCCAGCATATTTTACCAATATCTATTTGTAAAGAACCCTAGTGTGAGAGTTACATACAGGTCAATACCTGCTGGGACAATTCTATGCAGTTCTTTGGTTTTGCATAGAGTTAATTAAAACTAATGCAAATCTCAGAGGAATGTGAAGGTCTTGGTTAATATGGTTGCCTTCAGAAGACCTGTATGTAGACTGAAATTCTAGAGTCCTTGGTCTGTGTTTAATTTTAGTGAGAGTTATATTTTCATAGGACCATTTCCACAAGATACTGCAAGCAGACCTTATTTTATTTATCATGTAGTAGTGAGCAGTTAACAGAGTTGGGATTCACACCTTGGGATGAAAGGAGCATAGATATTTGAAACCTGATGCTTATACCATTAAAATATCTGCTCTGGGACATGCTCCGTATATTTGCCCTCTCTCCTCTCACAAGTTATATTCTGTAATAAAACCTTTATATTCTCAAGATTTCTGAATATCATAAATTTGCCAGAAAACTCTACTTTAAAGGAAAAAAGCTAATGCAATGAACTCTGGATGACACTGATTGACTTTTAACAACCTTTCCTGGGCTTCCACATGGTAGCAGCATTAGGCTTAGTCATAGGGACAAATATATATTTAGATTTCAAAAAATCTTCTGTAGGTACTTGTGCAAAGACCTTAAGCCAAACAGAAGGAAGGGATAAGAAATCAGTGACAAACATTTTATTTGCTAATGGTTTAAACAGGAGTTGCTGCAATTACCTAAGTTTTAACGGTTTACTAAAGGAAACAAAAATTCTTAGCTAACACTTTGCTTTATTAGGAGTGAAGAGGGTTGTAAATGCACTGTACTATTATCTGTGCCTTCCTTCATATGTTGTGATTATGTGTTCAGTAAATAGCACCCAGACTAAAAAGACCTTGTTGTGAAATCAAGCAACATTAACTCATTAAGTCAATAATTCATGGATTCTTTTATCTAAAGTGGCAACATCACACCATCAATTCACAAAACAGCCACTTCTCCGAAGTGTATGTGATGATAATAATGGATTTTCTAACAATACACTCTCAGAGCAAGGTCACTGCGCACAGATGCGGTGGACGCCATGATCTGACCTAGGTCAGCAAAACAAGCTTTATTATTGAACCTAATTATGAACTATCAAGATAATGGCCTAGACTAAACTGTTTCCTTAGGGATTATTTAGAAACTAGTCAGCCATTTTAGGTTCAAATCTACTGTACAGCACTACCTTCCAACACAGAGCAAATGCTAGGTACAGTATCTATACAGACATACTACACATCCATTTCTGAATATCCCCATAGCTGCCAAAGACAATCCAGGTGTGCAAAACACATATTCAAATCAAACTGAATGCATTTTTTGATGGGGAAATCTAGTCAAGTGAAAACACCAAGAAAAAAAGCATGTGTACAAATCTTCAAGGACATCCACAAATGAGTAATAATCCAAATTCTGCTTTTGGTTTAGCTTAGGTCTAGAATTAAAAGCCTTTTAATACATTCTGGTAACAATACTATACTAATAAGCAAAGAGAAACAAAGCAAAAAACTGTTTGGAATGTCATTAACTGCTTTCAGACTAAGCACAGTAACACTCATGATGTTTATAATCTATTTCAAATAAATTCCATAAGAGAACTCATGGAGGAAAAGTATTTCATGCATCTTACGTTTCCCATAGCTTAAAATAATGTGTGGGATCAATGCTGCCTAGTGTCATTTTTGCTCAGCTGAGGGTATTTTTACTTCTTTCTCCTCCACCCTCAGAAGATAAAACATTTCAGTTGAGTTCACTTCCCCAGTCAGAAAAGTCATTAAAATGTTTCCTTCCCTTGTGTGCCTCACACTGTAATTCTCCCAGGTATATAGAACTGACTCATTAATATTTTATATTTCAGTCCATGTAATTATATCCAAGTTTCAGAAAGGAATAGTTCCTTGAGATCAGAGATCTTGTTGTGTTAGAAGTAAAGCCAACCTCTGAGTACTCCTGGCAGGGGAAGATTGATTCCCTGTATGATACCCTCAATTATTTAAAATTATCTTGTTTTTATTTAAGGTTTTGATTCATATGATAAGAAGAGACATAGTTTAGAGATGTTTGTTTTTCTAAGATCAGAGTTATGTTGCTGTGATAAACTTCTCACCTTTTCAGCTTCTAGTCCCAGTGAACCAGTCAACCTGTATGAATTAACATGATGTGATTGACCCTGTACCTTGCCTGTGGGTTTGTAATGAAATCCAACCCATGGGAAAACATGTAGGGAGAAGGGAGGGGGTGGCTCAGCCTGAAACCTTTCCTTTAACTGGTTGGCCTGTGAACCCATGTGAACTGGATCTCCCATAAAAGTCGTGGTTTGAAAGTAACCCTTTCAAATCACGCTTGGAAAGGTTTGCATAGCCCTAGTACTAATACACTGGGGCAATTTGCAGAAAATTTCATATTCCTTCACGCCACGCTGACAAAGACTGAAGGTTCACAAGCTCTAGGCCAAAAGAAGCCATAAGGGAAAAGCAGTTTTTCACAAAAATCAAGATAAAAGAATGACTTTTTCATACATTGATGGAAAGAGTCTTTAGGAATTATGTAAGCTGGAAGGAAGAGAGAAAAAGACTACTTTTGCAGAGGCACTACTGAAAAAGTATATTATTTTTTAAGAAACAGACTTTTCTCCGTTTCAAATCCTGAATTAGCCAGGCTATGTTTATTCTGTATTACACAGAATTCTATAGCAAGGCTTCTGAGTTTTTGTGTAAGTACTTAATACAGTCTGGAAGAATTTGAGAGTTGTGTTAGCAATAGCTGCTTAGGACAACATTCCTAACCATATGAGTTAAATGCTTTTTAAAAGTATCTTTTAAAGATTCCTGTAATAATTAATACCTTTTTCTATTAATATGACAACAAGAAAGAGCAGAAACTTCCCAACTAGAATTAGAGGCAAGCTGGAAACACCAGCAAAATTCTCAACAACTGAGAACATCAAAGAGCAGAGGAAAAAAAGTAAGGCTGCACAGGGCTATAGTATTGTAAAGAAAACATGATGAAGTCAGTTCTTTTAAAAGAAGCTTAAAAAAACCCCCTTATTTTTAAATAAATATTTTGAATAAAATATCTAAATCTCCAAAAGACTCCCTAAACATAAGGGCCAATTGCTCCCCATTTGAAATAAATGTAACGATGCCATCTTCCAACAGAAAAGTTCTGGCTCTGAATTTAAAACCACCTGTCAGTGAAAGCAAATATTTGTGTTTTAATACCTCAATTAGGAAAAGAACCAGTCCTGTTATGGTGCAGTCGTATTTACTCCTTCACAATAGCAGCTCAGATACATTTCAGTGAGAGCTTGATCAGCCTCAATAAATTTGGGACCAAAGTCTGTCTAGGCATCCTAGGCAACCTACAATGTTATTTTTGTACATGCTGTACTTCTACAAATCTCATGGATTTCATGAAAACGTGGAGCTACCAGATAATGTCCACATAGATCAAATCAAAAGATCAAAAGATTGTTTCAGACATCTAATGGTAGGTAAATGAAATTTGAAAGCAAAGTTTTTCTGCAATTCAACATTCTGGAGCAATTCTGCTAACTTTACCACTCTTTATCCTCTTGCTTTTGTCCCAGTGCTCCTCACCTTGCCATGGCTGCACCAGTTGCAGCAAACAGCTGGAAATGAAAACAGGTGAAAACTGAGGAGTGGCACACCAGGGAGACAAAGAGCCAGTGCTTAATAACATTTTTGGACACAAAAATTTTTTTCCTTCTATAGGAAATAGAATACCTTGGTTTTGCATCCTTGCTCCAGCAAGCCACCTCAATATTTTAATTATATTTTTAAGACAAGATGATGACACTCATTCTTTTGCAGTGTCCTACTTTCAGGAAGCTGTTCACGGTTTCCCTGCCACAGGCTGCAGCATGGGCTGTGAGCAAAACACCAGAAACATTAACAAGAGTCTCATTAATTTAACCAGACTTCATTGTTTTTTTGTAGAGCAACATGAAAACAGAGGGTGTGGAAGTCCCTGAGTTACTGCATTGCTAATTAAAATTTCCATAATCTTTCTATAAAGATAATGTAAAATTGAGATAACTCCAAAGATAATTTGGTACAGTAAATTTCTAAGATACAAATGATAGTGGGAAGCACTGAGCAGTCTTGCATAAATTGTAAACATATTAGTCAATCTGATTTTTTGTATGTGCCCTCACCAATCTGGTTTTACATGCGCCCCCATCTCTGGGAAGCAGACCAAGCCTTTTCCATAACCTCACAACACACACATGCTGAATCAGGCCAATGCATTTCTTCATACATAAGTGCATGCAACAAAATCAATTGTCTGGAGCATTATCTGATGTAGCCAGCCAGTGGAAGGCACTTAACATTTTGTTTATACCTATTCCTGTTCACTGTTTTAAAATAAAGCATCTCTAAATGGCAATAGCTTTTCACTATAATTCTGCTACATTTCTAGATTCCAGATAAGGAAGGAAATGCTGAATAGACATGAATACAAACTGTTAAGAGGCAGAATACTTTAAAACATTAAAATGATGTGTCATTTAAATGAATTTCAAGAAATATATCTTCTCTGTCTCCTACCTTGTCTTGACTACAATACTGAAAATAGAGGTGAGATTGAAAGGCATCAGGCCAATCCTTTGATAACAGTAAAGAGCAACTTCTTGACAGATTGGATTATACTTCTAACACTGTTCTTCCCACCTTCCTACAGTCCTTAGTTATTGCCAGATCCTTGCTGGAATCAACAGTTTTTATCTGATTGTGACTGCAGATAAGTATCAGGATAGTCGTTACCAGTTACAATAAGAGGATACACAGCTTTTGTGCTAATAAGCGCTTCTGTTTAAATGTTAAGAGCAATTAGTCCTTTTGTGTCAACTATTGATTATGCAGATTGATAGACAAAAATCCCACACAGACTAATTCTTCTTTCTCCTGGATTTCTAAAGAGCAAAACGAGCTTAAAGCAATTGTAAAGCAGACTGATATTCCATCTTTGGAATCAAGAGCAGCTTAGCTGTTTGAAAGAGCAACAGTGATGGGTTTGACTAGGAGTAAGAAAAGCAAACTCTGATGTATTTCTTTTTCAGTACTATTTAATGAAAATACCCAATTTTGATATCAGCTTTCTGGAACAAGTATGAAGAAGGTTATTTCATAAAAAGTTTAAACTACAATTTTAGTTGTTTCTTATTATAACTTCTTTGACTTTGAAATTGACTTTTTAGACAGTTAGTCTACATGCATACATGCAATTTAAAAGTTGCTTTCTAAAGAATAAACACAGTTCAACATTTGTGGATTTAGAATAATCTTCTGACTTAAGCAAGGGGCACCAGCATGACATTACCTTCAATCATAACTACCATATTTATAGAGCCTATCTGTGTCAAATTGTTTTGTTTACAAATCATGTAGCATCAATAAAAATATTTTAGAGGGTCTTTTATAAAAAAACTTACATAAGTAACAATGAGCACAATCCTACAAATGCACATTCTAAAATATAAAAATGCTCATTATTAAAAGATGATAAAATAAAAATATAGAGGTAAAATAAGGACAAAAAAATTTAAAAAACCATACTATTTCAAATTAGCATTTGCATTTTATTTTCTCAATCATTTCCAGGTTCTATTCGAAATACATTTAAGCTAAATATAAAGAAACACTGAAAGGACAATTGCCTGGCATAAGAGCCCCAATTTTCATGGGTAGTAACAACAGAGTCAACAGTTACAGCAGGTGTGTTACAAGCTTATTATTGTATTAACTAAGTGCTTTCTATTCCTATGATTATTCCTTTAGGCATATTTTCATTAAAACATGGGAATCCTTGAAAACACAAAGCAAGAGAAAGTTGGAATTCAGTATCTCTAAATTTTCAGCAATTTGTTGAAGATTTCTTTTTGAGACAGAAATATGTAGATTAAAAGAGAAGCATAACCACTTATAATTTCATGTGAAAAGCAGCAAGGAATTTAATTTTGTATGTGACTGCTTTTTCGTAGATTTTATATTGCTGCACTGCTGTTTCACACAGAAGAGTCTGTGAAGCTATTTCATGAACTACTCATTGATTTCTATGAATTTATTACAAACACTCTGGACCTTATTATAACAGCATCCTTGAAAGACAAGCATTTTGAATGTCACAAGGAGATGTTGCTGTAATAAAGGAGAATGTAATAGGCCTTCATGCACAGTATTTGTGAGCCAGAGCATTTTCAAAGAGAATAATGTAAGTAGGTGCCTTATAAGGAAGGTGGACCCTATACATATTGCAGTTTGAAGATTTCTTGATATAGTGCATTAAATCTGTAGAAGGATTCTGTGTTCAGACATACACAAGAGCATATCAGCCTGTATCACACTCATGTTTTCAAGAGAATACACAATTTCCCAAGAAAATTAATATACTTATTGCTATTTTACCTACATTTGGATGAATACAGAATATGAATATTTGGTGTACATCACCAAAACTGATGGGAACATTAAATTCCTGTGAATGTATAAAAGATGTTTACAAATTGATTGTAATTTAAACTTCTTTGGGTAATGTCTTGATACTTCTAATGCTATACATGTTTGCAATCTCTGTTCTAAATACAATACTATGTATCTAAAATCCTCCTATGCTCTGGCCATATCTGGGCCCATAACACAAGTATTCACACAAAGGAAATACAAATATAGCATAAATATGTTCAAGGTATTGGTATTCGACACATGCAAAATCATTGCCATGTATTTTGGCAAGTACTTATTAACGCAGTCATTTATGAAGTTTAAATGTTTAGTATTGGGTTATTCATGGCTGCATTTTAAAATCAAGTAATCTAATTATATGACTCTGTCATATCTGATTAATATTGTATTTTGCCAGGATTTCCTCAGCTTAAAAATACCTTCTCTGTTGTTTTGCTTTGCTTGAGCACTGTTGATCCCATTACTGAAATCTCTACTCAACCATTAGGTTACTTTTTGTAAGTGCATGCATTGCTTTTGAAAGCTGTTGAACTTCCAGATTTATGACACTGAAAATCTAAGCCATTGATCCACCAGGCAAACGCATTACAGAGAGCACTGGCAATGTACAGCAGCTACTTTACTGAAGAGCTATTTCAACAGGCTTCAGCCCTGACCTGAGGTCTGTCTCTAGAAGGGAAAAGAGACTTCTTGAGTCACTGAACTTTGCAGTCTGAGCCAGAAAATGAACAAATACCATGTATTGCTACAGTGATGGCAAATTAGCAGTAGTGTATACAGCTCCTTATTATAAACCTGGTTAGATCTTGACATTCTCTGCAGCCAGAGTACATAGGACTACATTTCCAAGATGGATCCTTTAAAAGCAGTGCATATTTCTAGAAATGTGGCAGGCCTTTTCTTGAAGTTATATCACACAGTCAGAAGCTTGAGCAAGCACTTAAATAACACTATTGAACACAGCTCTGAAAACATACTGGGTTTGGAAACTGGTGCTGAAATGGGATCGCCTGGAACAAATTCTAATTCTACAAGGGTAAAACCCAGATATGGTTTCTTTCAAAAAATCTTCATGTCAAGTGATGACAAAATATAAGACAATATAGATAAATTAGTCTTGACCCACTGCCACTTTTCAGTTTAATTTTTAGTGCTCAGATGGACAGTAATATCTGAAATGCAATAACTAGCTAAACAGCAAACAATCATTTACTGAAATAGAAAGGGTTCTGAACAGATCCTAAAAGACATAGAAAAAGTTAGATACAAGTTGAATTTTAATAGCTCTTCATAATTGAGCTAATGCAGAATGGTTTCTGAAAGATGTGTGCCTATCAAATTCACGTCTGTTCAACTGTAGCTCAGTGTTCAGGAAGGTACACACTCATGTCTGAAGGAAAGATTCCCTCTCAAGGTCAAGCAAAAGATACTGTAAACATATTACATAACCAAAAAACTATACCTAATAGAATATACCTTGGGTGTAGGAATGACCGTTGTAAAGCAACTTGCTTGAAAGCTTACATTGGGCTGTTTTGTTGGCAATATCAGCTACATTTGATACAGTGAAACAAACAATTTCCAGTGGCACAGGATTGTCCTGATGTTCCACAACAGATGTGTCTGCTTGCATAAGCATATCCTGCATGAAGAGACTAGAGCAAAAAATTACTCTAAGTCAAAGAGAAAAGCAGGAACTTAACTCCTAAAATTTTCAGGTTCTCCAAACCACTATAAAAAAGAGAAGAATGCGTGTACCTCCATTTTCCTATTCTGGCAAATCAAGTTAGGAAGGGCTTGGACAATGAATGAGACAGAAACATAATGCATAATTCTGATCATCTGGGAAAGGTACAATTTACCACCATGCTCAAAAAAAATTTAAAAAATAGAAGCAAATGCCAGGGGTATATTTATAATAAATACAGAAGCAAGAATATTAATATGGCAATTCTGGGAAAGAAACATCATGGGATATACATTTCTCAGGACAGTGGGTTCTTCAAGAAGAGAATTAAAGATTTCCTGCAAAAAAAAGTCCTCCTGAATCCTTATCAAACACTTAAAAAGGTGTTTAACAAAAAATTATTTGCAGTGAATTCTTGTATTATTTCTATGTTCTAACAGTTGGAAAGTGATCAGAAGGAGGTAAAATGTAATGTTTAAATTTGTCACTTGAAAGAGATGTATATCAACATTTAGAAAGAAATATACATCTGTTATTAAACATTAGATAGGAATACACTAACAATTTACTGTAAAATCAGCAACTACAATTAATTTGTAATTAATTCCCTAATACTGAGGGAAACAGATAAACATATGGCTAGAATTAGACCATTCTTAGATTGAGGACTTTTTATCCCTTGTGATCTTCTTTAAATGCCTGGAATTCTTTTCTTTTTCTTCTTCATTTAATGTAAGTGTTCTCTCGTGTTTTATGTAATTGTTTTACTAAAGAAAAATAGTAGCTTCTGCATAATGTAATTTAGGACAAATTAGAAACTTTGAAATATGTTTTTGTGTTGTAAAAATGAACTTAATCAAGGTTTACCACAAATATATTGACAATGATGTCTGAAATGCTTTCCTGGAATCAAAGAGAAAAAAAAATCTCATTTTCATAATGTATCATTCAACCAAAACTAAATAAATAAATAAATAAATTGCAGCACCATTTCTATTACAGTTTATTACAGTTGTAATGACTTCTGGAGAGTCTTCGACATTCATTGGGTGTCTACAGGCCCCAGTTCCTGATCTCTGCAATTATTAGAGTCCTGTTGCTGTGAGAAGGCTGATTAAGGAGCCCACCTGCAAGCATTAGGATCTGTCTCCTGTCCTGCCAGCACAGGAAGATCCACTTGTAAATTCTAAGGTTATAAGCACAAGCTTTCAGAAAATTGCATTCAACTTTTCAAGTTGGTGCAATTTATGAAAGTAAGTTTCTACTTAAGGGCAGAAGAAACTCTGAGTAGCTGTCTAGCAAGCAAAATCTAAGCTCAATTTTCAAGAGCAACTTTTTTTCCTAAAGACTTAATTAAGTTAAAACATTGTTCCTGCAGCCAAAACTTGATACACTGATGCAGAAAGATTAATACAGCTAAGCATCGCAGAGATGAAGAATTTCCTTCTAATTAAAACTTTCTGGCAAGATAACTGAATTGCCCTCGTATTAAAGATTAATGCTTTTGATAGCTTTGATGGCTCAATATCCCCTGTAAATCATAAGAGTAAGATGCTTAAAAAATTGATTCAAGCTTATTAATTAAAAAATAAAATATCACAGCATCTACAGCAACTATAAAAAGTTGAGTAGCAATCATTGGCAAGTTAATTTTTATTTCTTTTTAGCACGCTGCATTAGTGGAGTAACTAAAGCATTGCTGCCTCAGGGCTGCATTTTGCAGCTTCCCCTTGTGTATTAGACAAACATTCACTGACCCATGTGGTTTTATGGAAACTTCTGTGTTTACAAGAATAAACTCATTTTTCCCTTCAGCACGTCTGCAGCTGGGCATTAACTTGTCCTTACCCAGAGAGGGTATATGCCAACTGGAAAATCAGCTTCCAGCAGGTGGAAACACAGAATCACTCCAAGGTTAAGCCCTGAGGATTTTTGTGTTCTCATTCCAAATTTTACTCCTTAACCCTATTTATTTTGAATTTATGGACATTTCCAATGGTTAGCCAATGACAACACAAGCCCTTACCTCACATAAAGTATCTTTATTTGAATGTGAGCAATATAACTTATTTCAACATGAATTCAGACAAGATTTATATCCTGCTCTGCTAGAAGTCCTACATTAGAAGTGCTTGAATCTGTGCTGAGCTCTCAACAATATTGACCTTGGACTATATAGGAGTGTTTCTGGAAAATATTATACATTCTAGAGACTTGATTTTTTAGTTTATTCTTTAAGAGATTAATGACAAATCAGCTGAAGATCTTCATACAATAAAATTCATGCTAGAACTTGTTTAAAACAGGATATTGCTCCTTCCTAATTTCCTGCCTTTTGACACGTGTAGTTAAAGCAAAATAGAAGGTGTAGAGGTACCATCAACCTGGACATATTTCCAGTTCACAGTAATTGAGAACCTTCCTAGAACTCAAACTATTTCAATAAAATAAGTGGAAACTTTGTCCTCCTGAAGCAAGTGGTATAAAACCCTTCCATGCTTCCTTTTGCAAGTGCCACTGGCTAGCAGGTTTTAGAAATTGAAATTTAACAGGAATATTTTTTATATTACCTCATACTGCTCTTATTTATCAATTCTGCTCATGGAAAACTTACAGAAGCAATGCCAGGAATACAACAAAAGCAGTCCATTTTTCATCATGCACATATACCACCTGGAGATACAACTTTTTAACCAATGTGCTTTCTGTTTATTCTGGTCTGTTTTAGGCTTTTTTTTTCCCTACTCCAGTGTATCTGATTATAATATGTTATATTATTAGCCATTAGAGGTAAAAGAGAGCAACTTTTGATCACCTATGCTAAACAGTAACAGGACACATTGTAAAGTTAATTCTCTCCTGGAGTATTTGGAGAATAGAGAGCAGATTATGTGCATCAAGCCATATTCTGACTCCATGACTCACAAGGAAACTAAAGCTGATTGCATGCACAAGTATAAACCCATTATTTTCACTTCTGGAAAACCTTACTGGTTTTTGTCATTGCTTCTCCAGTTAAAACAACACAAAATATCTTATTTGTCTGAAGAACTAGTTGCTGTATTTTGAAAATAACATACATTTTGAAAACAATATAGAAGTTGTCTTGTAGTAAAGTTTCTGGCTTTAAGAGACCTGGGGGCCTGAGATAAAGGAAACCAATGAAAATCTTCAAACTTGAACCCAGTAACAGGCAGTGATATTTATCTGTACTCTTGTTTGAGCACTTCATGTTCACAAGCATTTCCACATCAGCCATTATAAGGTTGAATCTGAAGGCTGTCTTTATTTAATTGCAGAAGGAACAATAACCTATAGACTGATCCAATACAGGTGACATTTGCCCTGTTCACTAGGGAGCATCTTTTTAGTGTTTGAAGGAACAACTGCCTACTGCACTAATTTAATGGCTGCTTTGGAATGAAACTGCAGATGCAGTTATGTACACCCCAGCCTGGTGCAGGAAAGAAAAAAAAAAAATCAAAAGGGATTGACACTAAACACTGAGTACAGGGAATAACACAAGTATCTGGGTCTTTGTGAAGCTGTTGTGAGTGGTTTCAGCTCCCTAAAAACTGTGCTATAATGTTGTCTCTGCAAATGGCTCAAAGTCTTAAATATGTAAGCACAAAAAAATTGTCTTCAAATTTCATTTCTAATTTGAAAAGGTGACTCCAAATAGGTTAGAGTGAATACTTTTTTATTTTTTGTCCTAAATACAGATGGAAATTAGTATAGCTCACTTTGACAACTAATACCAGTCTAATCTTTTTTCTCTGTTTTTTAAAAATTTCAATACTTGCTTACACATATAGGCATCCCCAGGCACTTCAAAGGTACTGGAGCAACAGGCTACATAATTTAACTTAAAGCAATTAAAAGAGAGTTGAAAGAATCCATAGTACTGCCTTCCCTTTTGACATTCAGGAATACTTTCTTTAGCTTTTTATATTTATAGTTGGCCTATCCCAGCCTTTGGGGATTCAGATTCTACACATTGAATTGACTGAATAAGACTATTTCCTCAGTGGGGAAAAACACAAAATTGTAGCAAACACTACCCCAAGAGTCCTCCTTGCAGGATAGATCTCATTCTAATCAGAATTTTATCATCCTATTGCATATTTTTAAAATTAGGGGTTTTTTTTCTATTTCGGGTGTGGTCATGCCACTATTACAGAGCACACCTGACAGCACATTAAAAGTCAATGGAGTAACTCCCACTAAATTCACTGGGCTTTGAAATCAATTTCTTCACATTGATTTCAAATGGAGCTGAAAGAGGACTTGTGTGGACTTATGAAGTTTGAACAGAGGAAAAACTACTGCATTTGCCCTTATTATGATAAATAAGGTCAACAAAATAAAAACTGCATCATTTTTACAGTCAATAGCTCAGACTGGATAGTGTCAGCAGAGATTTCCTTATTTGAAATTGAGATCAACAACAAACACACTTAGATGCCTGAAATTCAATGTCCCAAAAAAATACATGCAAAGAAGAAACAGAGATGAACTTCACTGTTCAGCTTTTCCTCAGACCAATATTTGAATGCATTGCAAAAGGTGATCAGGAAGAATTTGGCCTGAGAAATTCGGTAGGGCCCTGTAGTGTGAGTGGGTTTATGCTCCTTGTAAAATTCCTCCTTCTGGGAGAGGAGATGTGGATACACAGCATCCACTGAGAAGCAGGGAGTTCACTGGAGTCAGTGACAATCAAGGTACAAGGTCTGTCCATGCACCAGTCTAACATTTTGCTCGCCTTAAGAGTAGCAGCACCACAAGATCTCTTGAGTGCTCCAAATTTCTCTTGGGCTCAGTCACCTCCCTGTTTTCTCAACATTGCCACCCTTGCCTCACTACAAACCCTCTCTTTGCAATGGAGTCATTGCTCAAAACTGCCATATTGTAAAGGCTGTGTGACCACTGCATTTCCTGATTGAAGGGAGTTTGTCACTGTCAAGGAGAAGCAGATGGAAGAGTCATACCCTGGAAAATGAAGACAGTTAAAATACTTGTCTTATAGTAATGTGATCAATAAAGAGGGAGATACTCCTTGCTTGTTGTTTTGAATCATGCAAAAAATATCCCCTGCCTACCCCCTTCCTGCCCATTCAGGAAGATGGGAGATTATGAGCTCAAATAACAAACATTGGGAAAGGTAACATTCCCCAGTATGCTGGCTTTCTAGGGATAGAAGCTTTTTGGAGAAGTGACCCAGATCTGTTAGTAACAAGGCATGTTTCTCAAGACCCCAGAGAAGACAGAAAAGCATGTTTATTTTTAAGATGTGAAGAAATGTGAGGAATCTCAATTTTTTATAATTTACAATTAGGAGATTAAATGAAAAATAATGACAACACAATGTTCTCAATTGGTTGTAGGAATAACACCACACACTAGGAACTGAAACATCAGAAAATTTAGCATTTCTGCCTTTTCTAGAAATGTCATGGAATTGTAAAGATTCAAGTGAAGTTAATACACTGGACTGACAGTCTGTTTTCTTTGAAAAAATGGCCTGTTCTGGCTGCAAGAATAGTCCCCAAAACTATATTCTTTAGTGGCAGAGAGATTATTATTGTTTCATCTTTATTTCTCTCTAGGAAGAGGCAATTCATCTACAGTCAAAATTAGAGTAGTGAGGAAAAGCAATCTGCATCTAAGGTATTAAGCCAAGTAAGGCAAACAGTGATTCTTAACAATAAAAGTGAACTTTTGCAGAGCATAGAACTTCAATGTCTTCACTCAGACAGAACTCTAAAGACAAGTGGCCTTAATCCTGTGGGGAAGCTGGAGAGCTCTGGGGAAGCAACCAGCTTTGTAGACCAACAGGAGTGCCCTCTGAAAGCATCACTTTGTTCAGACAAGAAGCTGTACCTGAATCAGCAAGATTCTACAAAGGCAGGAACTTCTGTAGGCAGCTATCAAAATCCTTGTGTGTACAATGAGCAAACACATCCAAAATTTATCCTGTAAAAAGAACTCACTAAAAAACATCATTAGTCAAAATCCTTGAAATACAACCTTACATGCTTAAAAATCTTCCCCTGGAATTCTCTTTTCTTTGTTTTCCTTGGAAGCATATTTTTCCTTTGAAACAATTAATTCAAGATGACTTTCTCTTTCTCTAGTTTTTAAAGTATTATACCAAAGTTTCCTCAAAATAGAGAGCATTGTAGATTTAAAAAGTTCCATGTCTTCTAATTATGTTTCCCCCACCCCTTGCTTACTATGCTTTGCTAGGATTCAGTTGCACATAAAAATATAAGGTTTATCTATCTATTTAAAAATTGCTGAGTAATTGCATGCATAGCAGTCTCCCCAGTGCTGGAGAACAATTTAGATGCATCAGAGTTCAACCAATCTTCCTGGATCTTCACCCAAAATCTTTTTAGGAGGGTACAGTTCAGTTGTTGTAAAAAAAAAAAACAAAAACCCCAAAATCCACTCCCCCCCCAAAAAAAAAATTACCAAGAAACAACATATATTTAGGCAGACTCATTGCAATGATTATAATGCAGATTTCATCTGGACTGAACACAGACTAAGAAATTATGATTATTAGTTACACACAGGGTCAAAGTGCAAGAAGGCAAATTCATGGAAGGAAAACTCATCTAGAGCTACTCAATAGAAAAGGTATCACAGAAGCCTAAGCTACAAACTATAGCAGAATAGATAAATTTAGTGAAGTATTACTGTATGCTTGCCCTGTTCTGGTTCTTTTTTCTCAGGTATATACTTTAGGTTCCACTCAGAGGCCATATAATAGGCTCAGAATCACCTAAGGCCATCGTGGTATGGTGATTCTTATATTTCACCATTTCCCAGGTAATCTAAATTAAATACACAAGAAAACTGTATGCTCTTCAGTTCCAAATGGAAAAGAACCATTTCATCAGCACATAGCTGTATAAAATAACAGGTTTTGCTGCTAAAGCACTAACAGGCTCTATGATATTATTCACAACTACCATCTAAGGTGAATAATTGTGGAATCAGGCCATCTGCCAGCTGAGAAATTCTGTCACTTTTACTTTAACTGAGTATGACTTTACTTTGCAAGTTGACCTGTAATGAGATTCTGATGGGGATAGATAGAAGCTTTTCAGCCAGCCTAACTCAATGATGAAAAATGATGGGTATGAAATTACAGTTTTTTCATATAATTCTCCTGCTTCTTCTGCTGCAATCCTGTAGCTTCATTTTTTAAGCTATAGATAAGGATTTTATTACAACTTAGGGTAATAAGATAAAAGATTACCATCTGAACAGTAAGGCTTGCAGCACTCAATGACACGGGAAGATTCCCCTCCAAGGTTTCCCCTAAATGCATTTTCTGAAAGGGAGTTGTGTTCCATTACTCAGAGTTTCCCACAACTCCCTCAGTACACCCAAATTCTAACACAGTGCACAGAGTAAAAGAACATACAGCAAAACTCAGGGGCTTTTCACAGAGCATCATGTTTTAGTTGCTGCCCCCTCTGTTTCTGCTCAGGCTCTGGTGGAGCCCGATGTTCCCAGGATGAGCAGTGTTGGATGAGCCATGTCAGCTCAGCACGTGCTTCTTGCTAGCAAGAAATCATCTGAAGAGCAGCCTGGCACCACCATCACAGCCTGTGGCACAGCTGATTCAAAGGGCAGCTTCAGATTTATTGTCAAGGTGGTTTCAAAATGGGGAACGACAGATTTCAGTCCTACCAAATATTAAATAATGTAGAGGAGAAATGTGATTAGCAGCAAGAGGCCAAATTAAGTTTCTTCTAACCCTTACTAACCTACAGAGGAAGTTGGCTTTGAGATGAACTGAGGTAAAAATGTTTGATAGGTAATTTATTTCCATTTCCCTTCCAAAACCTAAAATAATTATACATAAAAATCAGAATATTTCATTTTCATAGGTCTGAAACACACAAATTCTATGCTTTTTCTCCTTGTATGAGAAGAGATAGTCCACAGACCCTAACATACAGCAGGAGATGAGCCATCAGTTCTCAAAAAGTTCCTGCCACAATTGGTGGCTTTGGTAGCTTTGCAGGGGTAGTGACCTGGGCAGTTCTCGCTACCAGAAGTTGAATAGCATAAGGAGTTATACACAACTTTCTCTTGAGAAACAAGTTTCTAAAAAGCACAATAGAAACAAGTGCAAGAAATTAACATAGCTGGTAAGAGGAAACAGGCATGATACTATGGAAACAAGTTTATTCAGGTACAATTTTCTGGAAATTTAAATACAGGCAATAGATCCATGAAGGTGCAAATATTTCCATGAATAATTGTGCAAACAGACCTGCAAGTGCCTGGGTGTCAACTGAGTCATTATTAGCTTTTCGCTTCTGAGCCAAGAGAGGTCTCCAGAAAGAACAGTGTATGACTAAAGTGCAGCCCTTCGGAGGAGGGGAAAAGCAAATTTTTGGAGAAGACCAAAGGACTTTTTTTTTATTTCAAGCACAGATCATCCTGGGTCCCTTGGTTACTTCAGGGCAGTTTTTGTATTTTATTCTTTGTTCAAAAGGAATGTTTGAGCTGGCTGCCTTTACGTCTGTTCATCCTCAGCTCTGCCAAAAGTTAGTTTTGAGCTGCAAGCAATTGACCACAGAGGAATAGGCTATCAAATAATTGATTTCTCAGAGCTTGTATGGCCTCAAACAGGTTTAGAGAGTGCTGAAGCAAGACAGAGTTAAAGGCTGTCTCTAATTCTGCAGCTTGTCAAGATGAGAGACAGCTTTATGGGCATTTCCAAAGGTATGGCTCTGCAAGCAGCCAAACGTGTGGGGACTCATAGTTGAGGCCTGGAAGATAATACTCAGTGCAGTCGTTCTCCACCTTTACTGGACATAGTTTGCAGCACAGCTTTTGTTGTCTGGGCATTTTCTATTTTCTTTCAAACCTGGAGAAGTAGGATTTTCCTACAACCTCATTGCTTTAAAAACAAAAGTCGGTTTATTTAAACACTAATACAAAACACATTATCATTATGCCTCCAAGACCAATAATTTCTGTGACCAATTTCCATTGTCAGCAGGAAAATGTGATGGAACGGTTCTAAAAATTTCTCAGTGGAGGGAAAAGTGATAGATTTCCTGACCAAGTAACTATTTCAAAAAATTACCACTTCATTTAACAAAGAACTTCAAGTTGCTTAGTTTTCTTTAAAACAAATAAAAATCACCATACAAACTAAATGTTATCACACTTGCTAGCAACACCATTAGGGGATGCTCTGGAAGTCCTGGAACCATGACTGAAAGGTGCCTGAGCTCTTATGGGCTTTTTTGCAATACTGAACAGTGAAGAATGCTACAGATTCACCTAAGGAAGCATTCCTTTGTCTATTGCTCAGGGGCATTTCAGACTACCTATCTCAACATCTCTAGGCTCTTTTTCAGCTATTAATGACTTCAGTAAAATGTGAAAAACTCTGCAAAAGCTCAAGGCTCTTGTGATGGATAGAAATTTTGTTAATGTATGAATTAACTATACATGTGGTTTTTAAATTCAATTTAAGCCTGAAAATCTAACCTTGGGGGTTTGACGTAATGGGACATTAACTTCACTGCCTTTTACAAACTACCATGAAACATAAGTAAATGACAAAGATGAATAAAATCAGAATGATAAATGTTTTATAGTTGGTATTTTTTTAAAATAATGTTATTGCCATTGAAAACCTAAGTGAAATGAATTCAGTCATTCCAGCTTAGTCCCTGGTGGACAATAGTCCACATTTCAAAAGCATCACACATAATTTGGCAAAATTGGCAGCTTTGGCTCAGATGTGGCTTAGGGCTGAGTAAGCATGCAATTCCCCCAGTGAGAGTGCCCCTTTCCTTGAGGGTTAAGGTCAATGGCTAGTCACTGTGGGGTAGGAAGGTTGATATTGTCTGCTTGTATTCATCTCAACTACAGCCTCAGAATTTCAGCTGCTGGTCATGCACAGCCTCCCAGTACCAGGAAATATATTATACTCTTTCCTTAAATATACATGCACCTTCCCTCTCTTCCATTTTCCCAGATAAAACACATACTTTCCCTTTCCAGGACAGACAGCCCTTCAGTCAGTTTTATAATCCTTGTCTTCCCCCTCCTCCCCTTCCCATCCCACAGTAATATTTCACCTTATACTAGATTTAAAAGATTGCCCATTCTTGACCCAGAATACAGCTGGGCAATATACTAGTTTAATGGCAGGAAAACAGGGGCATCAATGGAAATTATAGAAAATCAAATTGAACAGATGTCAGGAAGCACATCAGGCATTGTAAATGTGAGGGATGCCCATCAGACAAGGTTATGGAGGTGAAAAAACAGAACACGTAAAAAAAGCAGAGCAAGAACAAGAAATCCAGCCCTCCCCCAGCTGCCCATGACATGCTTTAACTGATGCATTGGGAAGGTTACTCTGTGCCAGCCTTCAAAGTGACACTGGAATCTACTGTGTGATTATAAAATATGACAAACAAGTGTTACAGTAACCATGTTACAAAAATATTTTTTTAAAATCCTTAGTGTCATTAAAAGTTAATGGGGATATATATCTGGCCCTGAAAGTATTGAGACATCTCTGATTTCCCAGCAATTTTTCACTGATTTTAACCTACAGAGGGACAAATTTTTTTTTCAAAGGTATTCAGACATTTAACACAGTAGATTGTGTCCACTGGGATTTTAAAAGAGCCTAGATAGGTAATTCTTATTACTGACAGTTTTGAAATCCCCACTGTCATCCCATCAGCATTCTTGGCATTTAAATAACTTCATAAAATTGGCTTAAGTTGAAGACTTTTGCCTTTATTCTGGCATCTAAGGAAAGTTGTAGAATCAGATTCAAATACTAGTAGTGTGCATGAGCTCCTTTCCTTCCATCAGGCAACTCCACTCATTGAAATGATGTAACACTAGCACAAGTTTTGCTTTCTTTCATCTTACTGTCAAATTTAACTAGAACAGTAGCCAGTTCAGGTTTTCAAAAACAACAAATTGACCTTGCTCCCTATTTTGAGACAATGAATGTCTCACTGTAAGTAGTGTTTAAGTCACAAGGCATCTTTTTTCATAAGGTTGCCAAATCCCATATTGCATAGAATTTTCTGTCAATTCCTATGCTTTTTAAAAGAATATGTAATGCCCATGAGAATAATTTGTTCAGTCCCTGTGAAGAACTGTATTAATACACATATATGATGGACAAATTATTTAAATTGCTTTAACAAGAAATAGTATCTTGCCCAAGTAGCTTTTAAAACACCTTCAGTTAATTTAGATATTTATTTTAAATAAATGAAGGAATAATTACCATATGGTTTTCCTACTTTGTGCTATTAAAACTTGATCAAATGGCTCCTCTAACAGAAGGTCATTAGGGAATGTCATTCCACCCCCAGCTTGAGCCTGTGCCACCCACATCAGCCTCAGAGTGCTCAGCTGAAGAGCAGGTAGACACAGGCACTGAGGACTGATAGCCCAGACAAACTGAGAACAAACAGGAGCAGGTGAATCTCTGCCTGGTCAGGGATGTCTAAATAGATCAGAAAATATTATGTTAATTTTAGACAGTTTCCAGTTCTATTCAGACTATTTCATTTTACAAATTTGCTCCTTGGAGGCCCTGCCATACAACTGTGTGTTGCTTGCAATGAAGTTCAGGCACAAGAATTTATAAAGGTCCTGTGGGACCAAGCAGGAATCAAATAATGTTTGAAAGCAGAGATACTTATCTATATGTACTTAAGAATATGTAAATTATACTTCTGCATGAAAAGGTATCACAATCATCAATCAGATACTCTAGCCAAAAAGGCCTTTTAATTTCATATTGAGCAACACTGTGTCCATGCTACTTGTTCTCACTGCACTGAAGTGCCCTTCACTTTGACTTGGCCTGTCTTAGCTGACAACAGTTCCACAAAGTACTCACTTTACTAATTTTGGGTCTTTCAGAGTAATAAGACACAGAAAATTAAATGATAAGACAAAATAGCACAAGAAAATTTGACCAGAAAACTCCAAAGGCAACAGTTTACAATTTTTCTTTAAAACCAAAATGCTTTGAAATTACTAACAGAAGTTTCCCTTTATTGAAGATGTAAAGCGCAACTCAGATCTCAGTAGGAAGTTATGGGTACAGAGATTATTAAGGTTTAAGTGCACTAAATCATCCCAGAGCACTTTCCTTTCCACCAGCCAAATCTACCTCCTTGCTAGAAATAAGACTTGCCAAAATCGGGCTGACAAATGACATCTGAGATCAACATGGAGGAGTGTTCTCAAGAGCACAACTTTTTCTCCCCACCAAGTTCAAAAATCTGCAAAAAGATCTGTTTATTATCCCGAGGTTGAAGGTTGCTATCCACCTTGCTCATCATTTTGTTCATTACTTCCAGTTCTTAATTGTTTGAACCAAGTCAGGCCAGCTCATCTTTAATTGGAATAAGGAGTTAATCTTTTATACAAAGGACCCAGCTGAGTCTTTGTATGTGTTTGAATATGTAAAGGGCTTTTGGCAGTTTAGTGTGTGTGTGGTGTTAGCAGGATTTAGCTCATTAGCAAACCACAAAGCCTCTGCTGACACTGTACTCTGGGTAAAATACATGAGGCCAACCTACACCCTGTGGACATGTACAGCATAACTACATAATAAACAGGCATTTATTAATAATTTTATCTGTCACACGTAGAAGGAGAGGGTGAGAAGTCAAAAGCTGTCATATGTTGCAACTAAAGAGGCATAATTAAAATGATAAGTGTCATGTGATTATAACCCTTGAAGAATTAATCTACCATGAAACAACAATGGTATAAATACAACAGCATATGTTCCAAAAATTAATTTCACATAAGAGGTAGCTGATGTAAGCATTTAGACCCAATTATGTATGGTCATACAATAGCAGCTGATGCATGGAAAATCCCTTCTATAGTATATACTAGAATAATCCCATTATAAATGAATGAATGGAAAGACTCCTTTAGAGTCTTTGCACTAGTGTGTACTTAGAGACAAGCCAGAATTTATGGAAATATTATGTAGCTTTAACTTCTCCACTAATTTGTTTTCAAGGTTTAACTTTTCAAACTAGATATTTCTTCCCCAGTATCTCAGACCTTTTGCTATTATTCAGAAGGAGGATTTGCAGTGACAGCAGTTACAACCTACACATTTCTTTAACCTCAATTTTAAACAATTTAAGCAAATTAATTTCCTAATTTCTACTTTATACAAATTAGACTTTATTCCTAATATTGTTCTACCTGATTCTCCCTCTGGAGTTGAATCAAACAGAATACTGCAAGCTGCAGAAGTCAAAATTGAAGAGACTAACAACCAATGAACGTTGTAGGAAAAATCTTGAATATGTTGGCTGTACTTATATTAACATTTGCTTTAATGCTATGATTAGGATTTTTCCTCATAGTGAAAGTGTGAACAGCTTACACATAAATCAAGCATGTTTGTGTTTCAGTTTACACTGATGGTGTGCACATGGGCTTTGCTCTGTTTCTCTATTGACCTCAGCTCTGCTTGCGTGCAATGCAATGTCGCATCCCAAGTTTCAGCTTGAGAGCACAATGTGCATCCAAAGTTTTAAACCTGGAAGCACTAATAAGAATTCAGATGCACACAGATTACCTCCTGACAATGACAGAAATAAACTTATTCTAGAGAGAAACTGAATTTATTGATTAAGTTTTGGCCCTGAAATCACTCTGAATGCTTGTAAGGTCAATCACAATGCCCTACCATATGTTTCAATAGCCCTCTGTTCTCTTTCAAGTTACACAACTTTTAGTTATGAAGCTGTGAGCATTTCTACTACTGCCACTGACCAATGACACTTCATATGTTCTTGCTCAGAAAAGCTAGAAGCAAATTACATTCACTGTCTCTCTAGAGTCATATATTAAACAAGAGAAGAAACAATGGAAGTATTATAGCACCATGACAAGTAAACAATGTTATCTGCTCCCTGGAATTAATGTTGAACTGTAAAGCAACAGTAGTCTGGGTGCCATGCTAGGCAAAAAAAAATTCAGAGGTAGAAAAAGACTTGGAATTATCCATTCAACTGATCACATAAAAGTATATCTGACAAATAAATAATAATAAAAAAAGCAGCATTTAATGAATGAAGCCTTCAGTAAAGAGGAAAAAAATTTACAGCTTGTCTCTGAGAATTCATTTGCAATGTATGCTAGTAGTTGTTTTCACTTGTGTACATATTTTGTTCTTTCAGTGTGCTGAAAAATGAGAATGAATATGTACAGCTCATTAAGCTGATTATTAACACAGTTCTTAGGGGCTAAAAACACATCTGGACTTAGAAGCAGCAAGAGGTGGCCAAGATTAACGGCAAACTATATTTTTTAAGTAGACAAACTCAATGACAGAACCGCAAGTCCTTTTTGGGAAAGTAAATAGTGTCATATCTCTGGGGAAAGCAATGTTTTGTTGGCATCAGTACCTTTCCAGGTGGAAGCTGCAGCCAGGACCCAGGTGTGCTTTCATCTGTTACCTAAGTAGAGCTAACCCTAAAGTTTCATAACAAGGAAGCAATAGACTCACTCAGGGGAGTGCACTGAACCACAGGGGAGTGACTTACTGCTTTGGGGACTGGTGGACTGAGGGTGAAATGAGCAAGATAAAGTAAAACACAAAAGTTACCACAGCTTTAAAAAAACCCCAAAAACAACAAACCACCAAAAACCACCAAAAAATCCAACATGATACATTTCCTGTCAGTCAGAAGAGGGAAAAAAAAAAAAACCATGTTAAGGGAAATAAAAACACTTGAGAGAAAAACAAAATCAGAGAAGGCCAGACACTAATTGTTTACCTGGAATAGGAGAGTTTCTGTTTAAAGTTAATGCATTTACCTAGATTTTGAAATTTCACTTGACATTTAATTCCAGCTATTTGTAAACTATTGATTAAATTAACATTCTAAAAACATTGACAAAGGCAAATGACACAATACTACTGTAAGAGACTACTAGTCATACAACCAGCCTTGCTTCCTGGAGGCAACTGTTAGCACCTACTTTCTCTTGGGAGAATACCCTAAAAATTACACTTGTCTCCAATATAGAAGTGTTTCAACACACTGCTTCTGGCAAACTGTGCTGAGGCAAAGAGCCACACACAGGGTCTGTACACCAAGACAAGGTGCTCACAAGGGCAGATCTTTAAGAGATCATCTCTATGCAGAGCAGGCTAGGCAGCTCCCCAACACACACCCACCAGGCTGCTGGGCTCTACAACCACATAAACCAGCAGATGAGCCAGGGAATTGGTCCAATATGCACCAAGTGGATTACCCTGTGGGGACCCATTCTACCAGGAAGGGATTATTGGACTTCACTTATATCCTTTATACTCCTGGACATGCTTTTAAAGAGAAAACCTCTTCAAGGGCTCATGTACTAATACAGATGTGGGTCCTATCCCTTTGTAGAGAGAAGTTCATGAAAGTCCCCATGAATGGGATGAGAAAATTCCCGTCAGACAAGGATCCATTTTAACTTCTTCAATTTTCAGCTAATTTTTTTTTCAATAGACACAAAATAGCTCATTACCAAAGGGTAAAGGGAGTTTTTCCCTATTCTACCCTGCCCCACTCAGGATTTGATGCATGTGATGGTATACTGGGGGGCTGTGTGGGAATGTTTAGTACAAGGGACCTAGCACTGGGTTTGATCATTTAAGTGCTTCAGCCTCAAAGTTAAGGAGACACTGTACATAGGTATTCCTGAATGAAATCTTATCTTTATCAATCCAAGTTCCATTTGAACCTGGAACTAGTAACAGCTGTATCTAAGCGAATGTTATTAAGAAAGGAAATAACGAATTGGGAAGTATTTGAAGTTCTGACCTTTCACCCCCAGCACTATGATTCAAGCTAACCCTGAAGACCTGACTATGATCTATCAATGATTTCTGGTTTAGATCCCCAATAGTTAATTTGTTTCATGCTGGGAGAAGTGGCTTGATATGGTTTAAAAACTGGACTATTAGTAACAGCACACTACCTATTTGTGCAAAATCATGCACACGAGCTTGCATTAAGCACTGAATTAAATAACATTATATACAAGACTCTGGAAACACTAAATTGAAAAACAGATATGAATTTTGAGACTATGAGTTAGATTAATTTTGTTTTTTTGGTAGAAAAATCTCAAGTGAATGAGCAAAGTATTACTGGACTTCATGCCATTAAAATTAAAGTAATATCTAATGAATTTACAAGTAGTGGACACTTCAAAGGCCACTTTATTACATCTTTCAAAAATATTGTTCCATTAGAGATGGATATTATCAGTTAGAAGGTTGACATTACTCAGTATTAATGAAATACAGCAGAACACTTGAGGGTGTACATACTTAATTTGAAATAATTCTTAATGTTTTCATGGATAATAAAGAACATTCCCTCTGAGTGGGGAAAAATGCTAAGGAGCCAGAGGTTATGGAAGGATCATTTAGTGATGTTGTAAAATCCTGGCAGCACCAAAGTGGTAGTAAGTATTACATGTTCCCTTCTTAATAATTATAGAAAGACTATACACCAGAGCTTTATTCATGCTGTTCACTTGATCTCCATTTAAGCTGCACAGATTTTTTTCCTTGTATTTCCTCAAATTTTGATGTTAAGTAAATACTTGAATTTTTCTTTGTCTGCCTCATATAAACATCACAAATTATCTAAGTAAGTAACCAAGATGAAGGGACAATGTTTTAGCAGCAGCTTTCACCCTCTTAACTGTTATTTAAGAAGAATTCTGAGATAAAAATGAAAGGTTATTACACTTGGACAACCTTAAATCTTCAGGGAAAGATGCAGAGTTTAATAACAGCAGTCAGCCATCTGCTACTCCCAAGGTTTGCATGCAGATGGAGCAGCCTTGCAATTGTGTCAGCTCAGAGAGAGCAGATATCCCTTCCAGGGCTGTGAAAAAACCCTGCCAGGACATAATCCCTTCTCACCAGCAGTCCAGGCTCAAGGAGCGCTGGGACTCTGGGTGCCACTGCTGTGAACCCCTAATCTTCCCTTCACTAATTCAGCTGCATCAAGGCTGTAATCCCACATTCTAAAGGATACAATAAGTTAGATTCTCATCTTAATGCCATGGGTTTAAAGAAAAGTTAACAGATAAAAGGTTCTTATTACCCTCTTAAGTTTAGCAAGTAACTATCCACATAACACAGAACATGACAATTGGGAATGGAATGTTGTAGGAGACACATGTACCAGTTTTCCTACAATTTTTTTGGTTGTTACAAGGAAAGAAGGTGGCAGGCTGGAAGCCCAGACTTGTGGTATAGACCCAGATCTTGGCCAAGGGTCCAGGAATTGACAAGTTTATACTCCAAAGGGATATGGATATGTTGGAGATAGTCCAACAAAGGGTCACAAAGGTGATTGAGGGATAGAGAGGGCAGGATCTCATCTCTAGGGAAAGGCTGAGATATTTGGGACTGTTTAGCGTAGAGAAGAGGAGAGCTGAGTGGACCTTATCAATGGGTATAAATACCAGAAGGGACTGTGCAAGCAGGACTAAGCCAGACTCTTTCCAGTGGTGCCCAGTGACAGGACATGAGGCAATGGACAAAACAGAAACACGGGAGGTTCTGTATGAACATCAGAAAATACTCTTTTACTGGGAGGGTGACCAAACACTGGCACAGGTGGCCCAGGGAGGTTATGGGATCTCTATTCATGGAGATATTTCAAAGCCACCTGGACACTGGCCTGGGAAACTGGCTCTAGATGGCCTTGCCTGAGCAGGGTGATTGGACAAGACCATCTCCAGAAGCCCCTCTCAAGCTGAACCATTCTACGATTCCAAGATTAATAAAGCTTTCTTAAAAATTTGATCTAAACTTATATTCATTGTGTGAATTCAGTTCTCAGGAACAGAGTCCTACACACTGGATGACTGTTTCAGAAAGTGCTTTGGCCAAGGTGGCACTGCATATTTACTCATACAACCTCCCAGAGATTTTTGATACCAATATTTCCAGCAAAGAGGTCTTTGTAGACCATGAATAGAAAGAGGTGGAAATGTCTTTTTTTCCCCCCTGAAAGTTCTCTGCTGGAGTCAGTATGTGTTTCTTAGAACATTAAGTTGAGGGTAACAGTGGTAGTCTATTTCCCCTTCCCACAGAAATACTGGAAATGCTTTTTTCTTCAGGTTTACACATGGTGTGGTCTCTGCCAGAGCATCAGCTAAGACGACCAGCACAGTGTGAAAAAGAGGAGCCAAGTCTATTCCTTTTCTTATGGAGCTGCCACAGCAGTTGTTTTTTTTCATCAGCAGCAGTATTACTGGGGATGCTAAGAAAGCAATAAGAAATTTTCTGGTTCTTTATACCTTTGCATCAGTACAAATGACCCTATGTACTGTATCATTCAAAGGCAAAGAAACTCAGGAATGTCAAAATTACAGAGACCACTCATAAGAAAGGGGAGTAAAAAACTTATTCTCATCCTTTTTTTTTTACTAGCTAACATAAAATAAAGATTAACATAAGAATGCAGAATTTGAATCTGAATTGGCAGAGAAAACAATAAGAACCTGTGATATTTGAACTTGAGTTTTTTCAAAGGTTTGCTCCAAGCCTCACTGGGTTCTGGTGCTCTGTAAAGAGGATTTGGAATATCCTACTGCATTTTCACTTGCTGCTTGAAATAAAAAGACCCAAGTGAATGTCCCTTTTCAAAGTGTGGATGCCAACACAAAATCTCATACTGCAACAGATGAAGAACCTATTGCTGAGTACAACACTAAACAGATTTATTTTTCAATACTGAGACAGAAATTGTGATCATAGACACTTAGGGAAAAGCAAGCACAGGGTTCCAGGAGTACCACAAGCTAGTGAAAGAGTTGCAATTAAGTATTTTCCCAAAGCCTTGACAAAACACTGAGGCAGCAGCCTCCTGTAGATTTGGGAAGGAGTAAATAAAATCCCTATTCATTTTGTGCTGTTGGTCTATGAAGCGCAGATGATTACCATTGCCTTCTGTAAGCCAGAGAGATATGACTTTCATCTGACAGTCTGAGATAGTTTAAGTCAATATTATCATAGCAAGAGACCCATTGATAAACCAAGTGAAGCAGCAAAAAAAGGATTCCAGCTTTAGGAAAAATTTGCTTGGGAAATTGCAAGCCTGGCTTGATCTGGCTTGGCAAAACTGAATTCTTTGTGCATTGACTGGGTTATAGCTGCAACCTGCACAGCCAAATGCAGATAAGTACAGCCTAGATTTAGAAGCATGCTGCAGCTAAAATAGCTTCCTGACCAAGACTTCACTTAGTGAGGTCAGTAGTTGAAGCTTGACCTGGCCTGAGTGGACTGAGCCAATAATAAGGTTTGATATAGTTATGTGGTCAGACAAAACACTAATTAATTATAGCCCTGCCAGAAGCCTGACTTTCTAATGAGAGGTTGGTTGTAGCATTACTGTTTCCCTAATCTCTCTTGCTTTTTGGTTTATCACACTTTAATGGAAAAGAAAAACAGATTAGAAGCAAGGAGGGGAAAGCAAATGAAGAAAAGGATGGAACCAAATTCCAGCTGGTCCAGAGAGCTCACAGTGCTAGAAGTGCCTTCTAAACCAAGAGCCGTTCTTTGTACTGACTGCCCAGATCTGCCTCACAGACAATACTGTAAAGCTTTTTATAATACCTTTATGGTACACAGATGGCTTATTCCTTGAAGCAGCAGGGAAAAAGTTCCATAATAAATCATCATACAGGGCTCCTTTAAGGTATGTGATAAGTATGGTGAACTAGGACTGAATTCTGGATAACAGTAGTGAGCCAGGAAACAAAAATAATGGTTACATAGCTCAAATTAATGAATCCTTTTCTGTAACCAAAAAATGCACTATGATAATTCATTAGAAACATGGATATTTTTTTTTAATTTCTTTCCTGCTGCACCTATGAAGATGACTACTATTGATCAAGGGCTGTCCTCAAGTGAAGCTATTTATTCATGTCCCAGTTAAAAATATTGTAAGACATTTATTACCAGTTAATCAAGTGAACTTTCATAAACTTCCAGTAATTTTATCCCCACCTAAAACAAGTGTTCTATTTTCAGCTTTCTTTTGACTTTGCTGAACAGCACAGGGAAATTTCAAGCATTATCAACAGCACAGGTCCCTAGCTGTAACAAATAGCTACCACCAAGAAAGTTATTTTTTTGCAACAGGCACTGGACTAGAGGTGCTTTTTCCATTTGGTACAGGTTATGTATTCCCTTCATTACCACAGCATCCAGGCAGCTTTCCTTAATACATGACCTAACACTACTAACTTGCCACAAGTAGTTGGCTCCTCTGAGCGTCTCCCAGGAGACAACTGTGTATTCAACATGTGCATGCAACATGAGGTTTTCTTTGTTCATTATTGGCTCTCTTTACCAAGATGGTAACAATCTATCAGCCTGCAATCTTAAATATTCATAATCAAGTGTTTTATCACAATTGCATCTCGTTATAATCTTAGCTTTAGAAACAGAAAGAAAATTCAATCACATTTTCTGATGGTGGTCACTGTTTAAAGAAACTCCCCCAAAATTTAACTTGCTCGTCAGAGTCAGTAGACATGTCCTAGACTAATTTTTAGATGTTTCTTGTGCTGCAATAATTGCAGTAACAATCTCTACAGAGAGGAGAGCCCATTATTCACATTTACAGGCTATTTAAACATTGTCAGCTTTAGATAAATGACAGCACGTGCTCACTGCTGTTCATGAGCCTCAATCCTGCGTCAGGGGCCCAAGTTTCACTCTTGACTCTGCTTCAAGTCAAAGCACTGACTTAATCCAGAAAAATATTTAAAATACACATTTCAATTTTGGGCACTTTATTCAAATCTGAAGGCAACTAGTGACAGAAACACCCTAGAAGATTGATATGGTTTGAAGCATGTTATGTATGGCTTTGCTCTTCAACTTGCAAGTCATTTGTAAAGCGGGTCTGTCCTGACTATGAAACATTGTATCAGTGTGATTGGAATCAATAGTTCCTGCACTGTCATTTGTCACATATTTACAAGCCTGAAAAATAGTTCATTTTGTCTTGATCCTATAACTCAAAAGATTGAATCAGAACCCTGGAGGGATCTTTGAGTGCGACACATTCATTACTGGTCACTAGTCTTTGGTGACGCCACAGTCACTGCCACACCAGAGAGGGAACACGACTTAAAATTAAAACAGGGATGCTCCAGTATGTGTTATCTGTTCTAGTACATTTAAAAAACATGTTAAGTTGTATTTCTACTGTTTTATTGTAGTGAACTTAAAAAACAAACTTATTTCTACTGTACATCGCTTTTAAGTTTTAATCGCCCTTTTCAGAGGAGCTTTCAGAATTTTTCCCTCAGCTTTTAAACATATTCCAGCTCCTGCAAGAGTTTTAGGAGCAAGCCTGAGCCATGACATAGTCAAACTTATTTATGATTTCTCTTTAAGATTCCTTTGCACTCTTCAAATCAGTTTTTATGGAAAAAGTTTTATTTGAATTTTTTTTCTTTCTTGAAAGGTTTTTACCATTCACTGTACATCTTTCCCTAATGCCGTACTTTGAAAGCCTGGCCCAGCAGCTGTACTTCCCCTTCAGTCTCAGAGGCTAAAAAAATCATTTATGGCCCTTAAGACAGTGTGGTGCAAGTTAGCAGTTCACTGCCATGAGGTAACACTCACTTTGCCAAAGGAACAACCTCAGATTCACTTTCATAGATCATCTTCATGTTCTGAGAACTGCCAGGATCTCTGAGCTATAACTCTGAACAGGAGGCCGAGAGATTCTGTACCTACCTTATGTTAAAATGTGAACCCTGATACCCTCTGGGATACCTCATCCACCTCCTGCTGCTCAGCCTGGAAGCCACCCTCTGCCAGTTATAACCCACTGAACAGGAGGGATCACTAAGAGGTACTCTGCAGTTGGGGAAAGCTTCTCATGTTTATATATCTATACCAGCATCCAGGGAGCACAATCCCATTTCTCTCAGTCCTCTCTCACTCTGCATATTTGGCAAAGTATTGTTTATTTGGAAAGAAAAGCCCTTAGCATGGTCAAAAAGTCAAATATCAATGTTATCAAAGTATGAAAGGCAGTGCTGAGAGCCTGTGCTCAATCAGTGAATACACATATGGTCTGCAAATACACATGTGGCCTAGGGTGATAACACTTCACTGTTGTGTAGTTTTCTGGTAAACCAGAATTTCTGATAAAATGGTAATTTTAAAACATTCCATCAGATCTAGTAACTTAAGTGTAATGTAGTAAGACAAAGTGTCACCTATATCTAGAAAAAAAAAAAGCAGAGCATTAGCTCTTGAATCAGATCTAAAAAGAGAGTCCAACTCTTTGTATCAACAAAGAATTCAGTCACCATTTCAGCAAAAAGTTCTCTTGAAGTTATTATCTCTGCAAATTATCAAAACCATCACTGTCACTTTTCAGAGTATGCAGCATAAGACTGTGTAAGAACCTGAGTTACAGTAATTCTACTTCCCAGTTAATGCACCACAAAGACATGAGAAGAGGCAGTATCTGGAGAGGCTGGATTAATAGAACCTAAAATACAATTTCAGTAGAAAGAGGAAAGATTTACCAAAAATGCAATTTCAGAAAAGCATTGCTTCACTTCTGACACATATCTGACCATCTTCAAAAGTGAAGCAACCATTTCAATGGTGTCTCAGGAGAAAAATCCCTCTAATCAGAGCTGTGAGCCAGGATTGCCTGGGCAGACTTTGCTCTGGCCCTTCAAGTTAGGTTTTACTGGGTGAAAAGAGCCCTTTATTTCTCCAGCTGTAACTGCTAAAATACATCAATAACATACTACTTAACATTGCCTCAAAAAGTTTTGACAATTCAGTAGTAACAATCACTTTGGCTTTCAACTTTTACTTGTTGTAATCAAAGGATGCATAAGACTGTATAAGTTTTTTACAGTATTCTATAGCCCTGTAGTAGTATTTTGAGTGCAAAAAGAAGATGAGTAAGCAGAAATTTCTACATGAAAGCTACAAGAGGACAATACCTTTGATGGATCACACAAATTTGATTCACTTTGCATTTTCACAGATACAAAAAGACTCTTCAGGTATTTTGGGGGCACTAAGCAAAAACAAATAAGTCAGAATAAACATATTTACGACTAAGAAAACAAAAGAAAGAAGCCCATGCAATCCCTGCACCCTTACTAAGTAAGGCAGACTATCCAGACTTGAAATGGAGTAGAGAGACAATCCATTATGAAAACCAGGTTTGCCATTTTACTCCACTTTCCCTCCCATAAGGATAGGGGAAGGTGGCCACAACCTCCACTCTTCCCTCAGCATTACACCTTGCCTTGGTGGTGTTTATTCTTTCACCAAAATAGCATCCAATAATTCAGAATCTACTGCATCTCCAGCTTCCTCCTTTCCCTCTCCTCATCAAGATTTCCCAACCAGTGCCAGCCAGCACAATACTGACACCAATTCCTTCCCAATATGTACCAGCTCCCTACTTGCAGCTGCCTCTTTTACCTTTCCAGTCTTTTAACTCCAGGCTTGGCAGGGAGTAGATTAAATTCCTCCTACCACAGACCTTCTGTTTCTCTCCTTTATTTCAGCCTTTTTAACTCCGAGCACATAGGCTTGCCCTTCTTCCTGCCCCAAAACTTCCAAAAAATCTTTTTCTTTCAGCCCTTCCACTTTTGTTGGGTTTAAAACACAGTCGTCTTAGCATTTCCTCCACCCTTAAGGCCTGTATGGGTCAGCCTTCTTTGGTTTTTCTCCCAGAAGTGATAGAGTAGGTCCCAGAAAAAAGATGAGGTGACTGTTACCAAATATTAGCTGTAAGAGTTCTCAGGTACTAAGATGCTTTTAGCTCAAGAGGTAAAAGCATAACTTCCATACATAGAAATCTTTATATTTCTGCTAATTCTGTAAAACTTCTGCTATAGTTTTATATTTTACACTGACAGTAACCATTTCCTCAAAACCCATTATGTCCACAGTAAAAGCCCTGTTTCTTGCAGCTGAAATAATAATGGAGTGCCAGGATAAGGTCTATTTGTTATGGAGAAACCAGATGACCCAGGTTTGCCTTTCAAGTCTGACTTGTGCAGTCTTAGTCAAACAGAACAGCCTGCAGGCCACAGAGTGCTTCTCAATACTGTGCAACCAGTGCTAGACATGTGCCAAACGAATTCAGAGCTAATAGGTCACAAAAAGAGGGTAAATTAGAGGTATCTAAAGAGCTAGGAGTTTGTAAAAGTTAATTTTATCCTTGCAATAGTTTTCAGAACCCAAAATCAAACCAAGTAGTCCTTGCCCTACCTATTTCCAGAAGCAGAGTTTTGCCTGTTTCCAAGGTCTTTCTCACCCCTTCAAACCACATTCATGCCTAGCCTTCTTGTATCACTTGTCAAAAACATTAATAGGATTTAGAGCCTGTAAGCTTTTCTTAATAATCACTCATGTTAATCTGCACACTTCCTAATTCTTCATCTGTTAGCCTTAAATATCTGATGCAGTTTAAGTAAATCTGTGCCATCTTCATTTGTAAAACCAGATGCAAAACAGTTAATAACTCTGCTGTTTAATATCTTATCCCTTAATCTGTACTATAGCATCAACCCCTAAGAAGATCAGGTTTTCTAATATTTGTCTCCTGACTTCACAGCAAACAAGAAACTCTAGCAACAGGTGAAACACCTTACTTTAATTATACTCCATTGCTTCTGAATTCCTGAAGCTTTACCACTCATAAGAAACATCCAAAAATATAAAATGAAGAAACCAAAGCAGGAGAAGGGTACTGCAGCCAGGGATGTGGCAACACAGTCCTGTTCCCTATATTTCCACTACATTCACTGTATTCTTAAGTATTTTCTGTCATCACTTGCCTCACTCTTTTTCATCAGGGAGCTGCACAATCCTTCAGTCCATGAGGATTCAATTATATGAACGAAATCAGGGGTGAGCACCCACAGCACCCAGCAGGTCTCAGTCACTTTCCTCAGGCAGCCCAGCACGCACCGCACACCACTCTGCCTTTCAAGTGTCCTTATGCAGTTTGCCGTGGAAAGGCACATGATGCCTTTTATCCATCCTCCATTGTCAGGATAGCTCCTTGAAGTATTTCTTTTTCTGTCCCAGAGTCATTGTGGTCACTAAGCTCATAAGCCATACAGAGAGAGCTCCATCTGGAGAATGGAGGAGACGAGAGGCTGCTGTTCACTTCAGTCATGATGGCCTCGGAGTCAGATGAAGAGCCTCAGCCATCATGCAGCCCTATGGCCTGACAGAAACAGCCAGGAAAAGCTGGGCTTGCACAGCCCTCCTTAGCCAAACCTTTGGCTTCCTCACGGCAGGGCACAGCAGCTGCCCCTCACTCCGGGGCTCTCTGATGCCTGCTCCCCAGTTGCAGCCATGTTGCATGAGGCAGCCACATGCTGCACACACAAACCTCTCCTGCAGAGCACAACCAGCTCCCCAGCTTGTGACCACTGCCAGCCCAACTGTGACAGGACAGCAGCACTCTGCCCTCAGGAGCACGCAGATCCCCACTCCAATCACCAGGTGCCAACCTTATCCCTCTGAGGGGCTGCTCCTTATAGCCTCCCTCAGGTGCTCATCAATGTTGATGGGGAACAACTGTGGGGGCCCACCAGCTCATCATTGACTTCCTAACCAGGTCTGCAGGAGCAGCATTGTGATCCTGTTGCCACCTGGGCAAAGGCCCTGCTGTGCCCAACGCCCAGTCCTGAGGTGTCCCACAGGAACTCATGGCGTGTTTCGGGTGGATATGGGCCATGGCCGCGTCCCCACAGCTGTCTGCACCATGCGCTGCTACAACACCTAACTGTTCATTTGCCAGGGAAACCATGTGTTTGAAAGAGTGGCAACATAGTTAGCTAACTTTAATGACTGTTTGGGGTTTTTAAAAATTTTCTTTAAAGAAATTAGTGTCTTGAAAATATCCGAAATGTAGAAGCGTTAGTGTTAGTGGGGGTGGCAGAAGCTCTGTCAGCAGGCAAGGCCGATGAGCATGCAGCAAGTCTGGCTGTCCCAGCAAGGAATATTTTATCCTGTGCATTGCTTTCATGAGGCAAGATTTTCTGTTATAACTTCGTTAAGAATGAATTTTAAGTCACTGTTTGTCATCATTGTGGGAGAATATGAGCAGCTGTTGCAAAACTGTAATAAAAATGGCTGAAGACGGCTGTTAATATTCTCTTGGCACATTCAGAAAGAATTTCCTTTTCTATACTCTTCTCTCTAAGTTGGTATCACTCAATAGTAAACCAAGCAAGTAGAAAAGAATATTAGTTTTGTCTGAAGTTGTCAAGAAACAAGATTCTTGACATGAGAAGTAGTCTAATAGAGATATACACACATATCCCCACAGAAAAATGTCATCAATTCCTGACACAGGAAAGGAAATATTAATACTGTTAGTTAAAAATAGCTTCTCAGAGTTATTATAGACATAGAAGTGACCTACTAACTTTTTTTCCCAACTGAAAAGTGTTTTCAGTAATGTCTGATCTAATATTTTGGGCAGTAGATGCTTGCACTGGGGGAAAAAACCTAGCAATGATGTCCCATGGCACTGATGTATCTGCATAAAACTTCATTTTATGGAGAAGTAGAGCACTCAATTCATCAAATCACAAATAGCTGACAATGGCAATCATACAGCCAGACAGCCAGAAATTCAACACCCTAAGCAAGCTAACACTGACTCATGAGTAAAATTAATTACTTACATCAGTGCTTTCTCTCAGTCTGAACTGTTTTCTTTCACTAGCTTTAGCTGTGATTTCCTGTTCCTCACATCTGTGGAAGATTTTATAGAGTATTTCATGAAACCAGAAGCAGTGGAACTGCTGTCCAATGCCCACACTTCATCTGGGTGGGGAGGGATGTTTTGATGAACCTGGGATGATGGGAGGAGGCTGTGACCACTCCTTCACTGCAGTCCTTCATGACTTTAGATTCTGGTCACAAGCAGCCCCTCAAGGGTGCCAGCAAGGGGGATTTTGCACTTACTGAACCTCCATTATTTTCTTCTGACCACAGTGATAAAGCTCTGATCACTGTCATCATGGTATAATTACAAATGACACGATACTTGCTATGGGATGCCTAGTCTTTGCAGAGGTAAAAAAAAAGAGATGACCAGATGGACTAAAACCAGTCAGGTATTTTTTTCTTTCCTTACAACTTCAAGAAAAACAGAGCCAATGGGATTCAAAACCTAAATTTTGTAATGTGTCCCAACTGAATGAGTAAAGGTAATTTTCAGTAACAAAGGTCAATGTGATTGAGTGGCCTATGGCTACCTGGGTAGATAAGGAGCTGTGGTCAAGGATCATGGCCACAGTGCTAAACGTGAGCGTAAACCTTGAGGTTTGGGAAAGTGGATGGGCAGTTTCAAGCCTGTCAATTCATGGTCAGAAAATGCCATTACCTGCTCAGTTCAGCCAGCCTGCTGAGGAGTGGTACCTTATGAGCTATGAGCAGCATCTTCTATACACATCTGACTTCCAGACAAGGCCAAGTGTCATGGCAAAACCTCACACTACATATTGCACCTAACAAATTCCCAGTCACAATTTCCAAATTATGGATTTATATAGAAAATTCAACAAGTCGAGTGGAGGGAGAGGGCATTCTCTCTCAGGTTTTGGTAGCAGGACAGGAGGTAACTGAATGTCAGGATTCAAAAAGCAATTTCTTTACATATGCAGCAAATCAGGTAGGAAAACCCAGCAGGGGACAAAGCAAGCAGGAGTGTACTCCACACATTGAGTGATGAGGAGTCTACAACACCTTGGAAAGAAAAACAGGTATGCCATCTCCTGATCATCACTCAGTCACACAAATACACTGCATCAGACAGGTGAGAGACTTGAGCCAACTACTCAATGATCACTAAGAGAGAAAGGGAGGGCACAGCAAAGAACATCACAGGTTGTGTTTGAGACCAGTGTGTATATAACCCTACCCAGCTTCCACTCAGCTATTTGTAAAACAGAGGCTTTCTTAGCTTAAACAGCCATTTCTCAGATAGTTTTTATAGGGCAAGCTCTCCAAAGGAAGTAAAGAGAAAAGAGAAGATATGAAGAAACAAGGATTCACACCGAGCTCTATTAAAGGAGCTGAACAAAAGCCAGACAAAGCTTTTGTCAACTAAAACAATAATTCCTACCCTTCATGACACCTGTATTATCTAAGCATTGCTACATTGAAACTTGAAGTAGGAAAAAGGAACTCCCTGTGCTATACAGGTTTATTAAGTCTCAGATCTCAGGAGTAAGTTGTGACAGAGCCTGCATTCACATTTAGGCTTGCTTAGCTCCCAGGCTTCTTCTCAAGATTGTGTTTCTAGTGCCAGTGAAAGAAGCAAACTTGATACTTAACTTCCTGTTTCCCTCTGCTTTGCAGCCTTCTTTGTGAGTTTGCATTTCACATGTAATCATATCTGTTGCATGGTAGCTTGCATTTTGTACAGCAGGGAGAGATTCACACTTTTTACAGTGATGGCCATCTGTTAGTGAAACTGCCTCTCTGAGTCAGAACCCCTGACCATGGGATGTTTGCTGCTGATGAGACACTCTTCTCCTCATGACTAGATCCATGACGAAGGTGAGACAGATCCTTGGATTGTATAGTCAGTAATGTGAAAGAAGCCTTAGATGCAGGAGTTCATGGATTAGTGTTTATGTAGAGCTCATACATCTGCAAAACCAGGGTGTTTAATAATAATACATTATTATGTTTCTCCTGAGTAAATAACATAGGAGAGAGATGAGATATACCTTCCCCTCCATGAGGTATATCTTCCACCTGCACTCCATTTAACATTTTCCAAACACATTCAAAGGGCCTAGCACTCCTGTTTATACACGGTTCCCCACTTTAATATTTGTCACTTTACTATTCACAGTGGGGATTTTGATACAAATAACGATGCTAAACAACACATGTGTTTTAAATAGAGACGTGCTCCCAACAGAGTTGCAGCTAGGAAACTGCAGAGAGCATGTTAACTGAATTTTTATAAGCACATATCTCATCTGAACAAAAATACAAGGTCAGTTATCTACTGTTTCTGAATGTCCTCAGTCTCCAAGTTAGCCACTTACTGTTCAGATCACAAATGCAGTGGCAGCCTCTGTATGCACGAGAGCTCTCTCTCTCTCTGTGTGGATCAGACTTCAGCACACTGTTTCGCAGCCAATTATATTTTTTCACATGAAAGCAGACTAAACATTCTAATAAAAATATTCTTTCTCCCAAAAATATATGAAGCATTTAATGAATTCATAATAATTATGGTAAATGAATTGGAAAAGATTAGTTTTGTAAAAATGAAAGTGCTAAAACCCCTTAAAGCCAATTACTTCAGTTAAGATCAAAATAGAAACCTTCACCATGCAGAAAAGTGACAAAAGCCTCTAAATCTCTTGAATAAAATTTACTTCAATATTTTGACCAAAACATGCCATGTCCATACCAGTATATCTTTTTCATCCCAATCCTTGTTTTGTTGTCTCCAATCTGCGGTGCTGTAACGCTTCAGTGTACCAGCTCAGGCCTGGGCCTCATCTAATAGGAACTGCCAAATATGCCAAATAGTGGCAATTACCTGATGGCTTTGTGATGGACCATTGCCCATTAGGGACTCATCTTTGACAACCAAACTGATTTAACGTAGAATCTGAGGATGGATTATACAGAGCTTCCAAATACAAAGATCTCTGCTGTTAGCACAGTTTAATTGCTGCCATAATCATAAATACAGGCTTAAAATTATATTTTCTTATGGTTAATATACAGGATGGAAAATATCTTGAATATCATGTCTATTGGCTTAAACTTGCAAAAACCTCCAAATGATATTTCACATTAATATTTTTTTAACTTTATTATCTAATGAAAAAAAAATAATTAGATAAGATATTTACTACTTGGCCTCTTTATTCAACGTGTCATTTAGCTAAAAGCATATTATATCCTCACTTGTAGAACCCCTGGACATCCCAGCACTCAGCCATGGACTGTCAGGATGATGTTCCTCATAGAATGCACTCTGGGTTTTCTAGTTGTCGCATATGTTTAATTTAATTACAATTAATGAGTTACAATTTACCCTAAGGGAAAACTAGCTTTTGTTGACAAAGAGGTGTTTAGTGAATGGCATTCAAATTCTTGACCTAGACCTCAAATTAACAGGCTGTCCATTAAGAATGCATGAGTAGCTTTAAAGACTGCATTTATCTGTCATAGTCCTTTAAATCCTCTGTGATGTCTTAAAAAAAGACAATCGTAACTGTGCAGCACTATTAAAAAACATTCAAACATTACTTTTGATGGTACTTTTTCCACTGCAGAAATTGAGTTCTAGTGGACTAGAGTCCATAAAGACACCACGATGAATTAAGTTCTTACTTTTAAACCCTGTTCTGTTACAATTGCTGCACATCTAAATACTGATGCCACTTTCCTTCACGCAGGAAATAAAATACAAGGACTCCAGTGAAGCAAATTATCAGCCACACTCTTGCCTTTTATCTAAGCAGTGGGGAACTGCACTGGTGTATTTTGAAGAGGAAGTGTGGGCTCAAGTGTGATAAAAAGCTGGGTCAAATTTCACAGCTAAGTTAAGCAAACAATTAAAATTACATATCCCCAGAGATTCTCATTCTAACTACTGTACCACAAAACTGTTTTCAAATCTATTTTTTAAGATGTTATCTGGGTATAAAAGTTAGGAATACCAATTCCAAATGAAAGGGGAAATTTTTTATGGCATTTTAGAAATATATACAGTCAAATAATGTTCAAGATTTTTATGTGATGCAGTAAAAGATACAGTCTAGTTCCTCTTACATTTAGCTAAATAGTGCCTGTTTCATTCATGTATTATTTTCTTATTTCAGAGCAAAACAATATGTAGGATCACAGTCTATGAAAAGCACACACAGATGAAGGTACCCTAAAACTCTGTAGATAATTTTGTAAAATCTTTTGGATTAAGGTGTAGTAAACACTAGGTTAAGGCACTAAAATGTAGATTTATATGATTTAACAGTGTTTGCAAAACCAGTGCAAAATGGCTGCCTATGCACCATTGGTGTTTTCATCTCCCTAGACTTTCTAGGGCTGCCATATAATACTAAGTTTCTCAGAAGCATGTGTTTCTGACTTTAAAAAATTAGTTTATTAGGTCATGCTAATAAGTGGATTCTCAGAGCCATAACTGCTGAGAAATTTCTCCTTCATTTTGTCTCTTTCTGCTCAAATACACTCTGGTTTCATTAACACAATACAAACATGTATGTAGATTCAATCTGCTAATTAATTGGGAAATTAATATTTCAGTGTTTCTGAATTTGACAAAATCTGCCTGAATTTCCTTGAAAGAATATTCCATACCCTGCTGGTGTGGTTTTCTGTTGTTTTTGATTATTGGGAAACTAGAAAGTTAAATATTGTCATGAGTAAGGTTTCCAGGGAACAGCCACAGAGCATTATCAGCACAACTGGGAAGCACCCCTTTGTTAGAATGGTACAGAACTTCCATAAGAACTTCCATAAGTTTCTACCTGGATGAATTGAGAAAGGCTTTGCATTTTGTTTCAGCTCTTTCAGAGGATTCAAGTTTATTGATGCTGGTACTTATGTGGGTGCTGGTAAGGACAGGTGTGAGCACAGGTGAGCACAGGAGGCATTATCAGGAGGTGTGTGCTGACCTCATCTCTCTCAGAGTGGGATTCTGGATGCACACAACTCATCATCTGGACAGAGATTATCACAGAGACTAGACAGTCTGGATCACAGGTACTTCTGCAATTCAGTGGCAGCAGATACACACACAACAAAACTGGCTTGGTTTTGCCAGATACAAAGTTGATCCTAAATTTTCAGAAAAGAAAATAAATATTTTGGGAAACAGATAGATATGTTCACTAGTAGTGAAATTCCTTTCAACCTGAATAATTTCAATTAAATACAATTTAGAAAGTGATGCAACTGAGATATATTCAAGTTAAATTGTCCAAAGAAGTAAAGGTGAGATGCTTTTATATCAAGTGCTCAGCATATGGTATTCTTGCCCCAATATTTATTCATAAGTATCCGTATTTTTCCTTTATTTTGAAATTGCTGTAAATTAACACTATTAACTGTAAGTTAGTTTTTGGTGGTAAAAATCAGGCTAATGGTGGATGCAAGTAGGAATCCAGACACTTGAAAAAGATGGCAAAGTATAAATCTTTAACAGCAGAGTACAGATCTTCTACCAATATGTAGATCTTGAAGTACTCTGTCAAGCTTGTGTGAATGGAAAGTAATAATAACTCAGGAAAATGAAATTCTAATCACCCTGAGCTAACTGAAAAGAGCCAGACAAGAAAACAGAGCAATTTGTGATGTACAGCATTCAGGAATTTATGTTCAGCAAATTCCTGTATCTGATATGTCACATCTTTCCCACATTTTTTTAACTGAAAATTACCTAATTTTTCATTGTCTTGTTAAAATACACTATCTCATTTGGTTATTGCAGAGTATTTGGTAAGAGAGATCTAAGGAACAAAATTCCATCAGTTCACCCCAATTTCCTACATATTCTTGCTTAGAGCAGTACAGATTAAAAAGGAAATTCAGGGATTGTTCAGTGTGAATTTACCAATCAGTGAGAGTGTATTGTGCTTTAAGCTTACACACATACAAAGCTGCTGTCTATATTGGGGAACCATTCTGAGAAAGCTCAGGTTAACTGTTCTCTCAAGATATCCACTAAGAATCTCTAAGTGTCTGAATGGGAGCCCTTTGCTATTTAGATAGTGAGAGATAAGACTTCTTCTTTAAATATTAGGTGTCAAACTGTGTTATGTCTTATTATGTTTCATCAGATTGGCATTCAGCGTGATGAGGTTTAACAGCACATGCTGATAACGCACAAATAGTGTAACATAACTTAGGAATAACATTAAAGGGCAGAAGACTATTTTCAGCTCAGATACCTACTTATCAATGTTTTGAGAGAGAACACAATTCAACCACAATAGGAAATTTAATTCATGTTCACAAAACTGGCAAGTTCTCTCTCACCAGCCAGTTAATTTTGAGCAGCAGCCATACAGACTATATTAGGGTTTGTGAATATTTTCAGTCACCACAGTATTTGCACAGTATTGTCAAGGTGTGTACATTCTGTAGCTCATAGAAGAAAATACTGCCACCTGAGGTGGGTTCGTGAGGTCACATGGTTTGGGTGGATACATAAGGGATGTGTTCTGTGTCCAGTAAAAATAACAGTTTGAGAAGAAGCCAGGGGAAGTTTCTGAACACTTCAAACAGCCTACACATCTCTCTATAACTCTCCATTCTATGTATCACAGATCACATAGCTATAAACCCTTTTCATCAAGAAGGAAGGTTATCAGCCCACAGACACAACCTTTGAAAGTGAAAGAGACAGACTGCTGATTTTAATAGGTTACTCAACTCTGTAGTCAAATTCTTCTCCTAAACCTTGTTCCAGTGTTGTAAGAACTCAGTTGGACCTCAAATTTTACTACGTTACTTCCATGCTAAATTTTATTTTCTTCTAGTTTTGACTGCTAATTTATTAATGTCAGATATCTTTTTATGGCCTTCCCTTTCTTCCCTAAACCTCAATTACAGGTTGCATTCCAAAAGATGAATATTTGTGCATGGTCGGGAATTAAAACGCTGACCTTCGGTATACTTTTTTTCCCTCAGTGTTTTTCCGACTATCTGCTCTGTACCTGACAAATGAGGCAGTGAGGACCCTCCATATTCTGTTTGGGGTCTATTGGCTGAGGAACTCTTGGTCATCCTACCTGCCTGACGTCTAGGATCATGATGAATTGTCTCCAACTCCAGCCTCAGATTGTTTTTTAACATTTAATTTAGTTTCTTCCTGTGCTTGGATGAACATGGCCATGTTATGGATTTCTGCTCTAATGTACACCAGCAGGTTGGAAGAACAAGCCTCAGCAAGCTGTGGAAATAAGAGAGGCTGGATCAATAGTCAAGGTCATGACCCTGGCTCTGATTCTGTGCACTGTCCTGAGATTTTCTCCCCTTAAAAGCCTCTGACTGCTTCTAATGTGGATCCAAGTGCATATTGAAAGAGAAATTCTTAAAAATCAACCCTCCAAAAGGGTAGGTGCAGCAAGATCCTCTTACCTTCTGTATCTTAGATGCAGAGCTGACAAGGAGTGTATCTCTCTGAATTTAGTCTAAAAATAATGTCTCATTTTAAATATCTTGCCATCCAATCATTTTGATAAAGAGATAGTTCATTGCAAATTTCGTCATTCAGTGCTGTAAAAACATTCATTTATTCATTCATTCATGGAGTGATTCTGATCCTACTAGAAACAATTTCAGATGGATATTAATGATAATATGATATTTCAATGAAGATGCATAATTGTTATATAAAATAAAGAGCAAAAAATTTCATAAGTATACCTTGACTTGCCATAAAGTGTTGTGATAAAGGACTAAAGATGCTAAGTCATTTGTTGAGCCTGCCTTTGTGCTGCAGATAGGGCTTTGAGTCTTCAAATATACAACCGTAATGCAGTAAGGCACATTTCTGAATGGTAGTAATTTTCCACTGCAGGATATAGTCATGCTGAGATTTAGTGCTTAAGAAAAAAGAAAGAGAGAGAAAGAAAGATAGAAAGATAAAAAAAAAAAAATTGCAAAGGTATTTAATGTATCACAACAGTGCTCCCCCCATCCTTGATACAGATAAATTGTCATATCTGTTAAAACCCAGCCCACAATGATGGGCAGTCAATACAATAAACAATTCACTCTCCAGTAGAGATGAGCAAAAGAATTTCTCATCTACAGAAGCAACCTTTTTGTTGTTTCTGCAAAAGAGTGAAAAGAATTACATTTCAGCTGGCCCCTTTCTCTGACTTTCACTTAGCAGAACAGAAAGCCGTATATTGCCTTGGAGGGAGAAGGCTGAAGGTCAGTCAAGAAATTCAGCTTGTTGCATCACACTGCCCTGGTCTGAATCTGATTCACATGCTCAGCAGCAGGGGGACTGCAGAGAACTGCAACAAATATTCCAAAAAAAGGGAAAAAAAATTAAAAAAGCATTGCTTACAAAGGTTCCCCATAATAGCTGAAAATTGTTTACACGTAAATTTGGCATCCTAATCAAGGGAGCAGGAATTTATAGTGATTCACATGGTAAAAATCAGGAGTTTGCTCAATGTGAGAAAGAGGAAGATAAGTGAGCTTTATGAATTGGCACAGTAAGGTTGTCCAGAGGTATTTAGGTGTCTCACAGGATTTTCAGTCAATGTAAATTAGATGTGTAATGGTTTTGAAAAATCCCTCTCTATGCCTATTTCATGTTGAAGTGCCAAATAGCTTCTAATAATAGTCAGTGAGGCCTGCTACCCATTAAAAAGGAAAGGTAGAGGACTCTGCTTAAGCTTTGGAATTGCCTCTTTGGTTCCAACCTCCAACTGTGAATTTAGGAATTTCTCTTCTAATATGTTGAGGAGTAAGCAATCAGACTTGCATCTTGAATGAGACTTTGTACCTACATCCTTGATGCTGGGACCACCAGTCTGTGCTCTTTAAGCAATAATTTAACATTTTACTTGCCCCAATTGCTCCATCTCTATCTACAGTCTATAGTATAAGTATGCAGTAATATTTCACCAAATCTGATGTTACAGGATTATGAGATATATCTGGATGAGGTGGCTGAGGAGAAACATGGAGAAATCAATTAAAAATCATGAAAGAAATAAAGCCTTATTCTTATAAGAGGTACCAAATTCTGCACTATTTAAAACAGATAAATAAGAAAAGAGTATAGAGGCTGCAGTATTCTAGTAGGATACAAAGACAGCTATAACATTGCTACTGCTATGAACTTAAAGTTTTTCCTGCACTATGTCCCAATTACCCTCCATCAGCAGACAGGGCTTAGTAACCTCACAGATATGATGGGAAATAATTTACATGGATTTACATGGATGTGCAATGCAATTTCCTGCACTGGACCTGTGTCACAGATGGAGCATTCTGCTGCAGCAAAGGACACCCCTGTTAGAGATCCTAAGTTTTCTTATTCAGTCATTCGAATGTTTTCTGAGGTGCCTCTTGACTCTTACCTTGGCTGTGCCAACCACCTCCCCACCATTGTTCAGGGCAGCTCTTGTCTGCCTCATGGTTTGTTTCTCATTTGCCAATGTATCTTGTTTCACCGATTCACTTGGCTGCTAAGAGAAATATGTTTCGGTAACATTATCCCGTACTGGCAAACTGCCCACTAGAAAATATATCTGGAAGAACTGAGCATAAAATAGGAACAGTTTTGCTCCTTGATTCTGGCTTGGATGATCTATATTTTAGTCAGACTCAAATTTTCAGAAGCAACCCTGTTGGGAGGGTCTTAGTTTTGCATATTCTGTGTTTGATTTTCAGAAGGTAATTTTCTGCCATTCTTGAAAACTTGAAAATATCTGCAGATGTTAGTAAGGCAGCATCATCCATGTCCCCTCATGGAGGAGACATGCCTCCAAATTGCCACCATGTAGGTGTGGATTTGATCCTTAAGAAATAGCATTTTTGATGATGAAAAAAGCATCTGGGAGAAAAAATTCTAAAAAAATCTGTGTCTGTAGAGATACAGGGAAATACAAAGGAAATGGAAAGGAAGGACAAATAAGTCTCATAGTAACAATCGAGGATTAGAGAATGCAGATTCCCTAAGGAAATAACAGACAAATATTAAGGGCGACAATGGCGAATATAATTATCTTCCTTTACAGACATAGTATAAAATGTGAACTCAAGTATAGTAAAACAGCACTTTCACAAGTATTTTTTGCATGAGGATGTATCAAAATTGTTTTTACTTCTGCAGAATGTCAGTTTCTTTTCAAGCCAGACTTTGTTTCCAATGCATTTTGTCCCATTTTGACTATGAGTACCCGTTATTTACATCTCAGTTTTATTCAAAGAAATAATGCTTTTTGTAAAACATTTGCTAGTTGAAATTTTCCTCCAGTAAGAGCTGTTGGAATTTGGTCAGAAAAAACTGAGATCTAGGTGATTTAAGGTGATTCATTTGAGCTGAGTAGGGAACATCCAATAGTAGCAGTATTGTTTGAAAAGGTAAATATTAATCAGTTTTTTCCTTAAAATCTGCCTTCTGGGTGAAACTGGGTAATGCCCAGGACTGCAAGGAACCTTGAAGAATTGTACTTTAACAACTGCATTCCCTGTGTTTTTGAAAAATCCCTAAGAAATTGTTTCATGTGGAAATGTTCTGTTAAAGAGCCAGAGGCCAGTCAAATCACAAACATGTTTATTGATTTGCATACCCATTCCTTTCTCAGTTACAGGTGTGTGAGCTCTCTGAAGTGAGCAGAATTGCTCAGATGCAGCTCCTGATGCTCGTGGTAGGATCTGTCCTACTCAGTCCTGAGAACAACTGCACAATGCTACATACTGACCCAAAACGATTTTGCATTTACACAGCAATAAAAGATGCTGAGGAGCCTCCCTTGAGAAGTTCTGGGAACAAGAGCACAGGGAGTATGTATTATGCATAACCTCGATCCCTACGATTTCCAAGCACATCTTGCTCCCATGTACTTTTTTTCTTGGAATTTCAGCATCCCAACAGACACAGCTTCTCTTTGCTACCCTATTTCTCACCATCCACTCTCAGCTGTAGTGCCCAGTGATACATAAACCCCAAATCCAAACACTTAACAAAGGTTTGCAAAACACAGTGCATGTAAAACATGGTTGTCAGTCTCCAAGATCAAATCAAGTTATTGGCTGTCCAGGAATTTCAGTGTATTTGAGTTCTTTCTTTTGCTGAGAGAAGACACCAGAAGGCACCAATGATGTCACTCCTGGTATCAATGTCGCCTCAGAGTCAAACATTTACATTCTTATACTATTTTCTGAATTAATATTAAAGAGGAAAGCCCAAAAGTGTGTCTATTCTAGGAAGAAAAAGAAAAGCCCCATTCTAGCATCTGTTTCTGTCTCTCAAGTTCTTTTTATGCTACAGAGCTGGTTCTATCTGATGAGACATAATGTGATAATAAATCTGTCTACCTCTCGCTCACTCCACCAGAAAGTAGATCTTACTTTTTATTGTATATGTTCTTTCCACTTTTGTCGGTGACTTTTCCCAACACTTCTAAGCAAAGTGCAGAAGTCCTTTTGTTCTTCCCTTGACACTAGTTCTGCCTGTGAATGTCATGCATGGGGGAACTTCTGTGCTGTATCTCAATAAAAAACCAAAAATCAGCAGCAACCTCAGAAAAGTTGTCTATTCTCTCATATACCATGCAGGGAATACAAAATGCAAAATTCCTCTTATAACTAAGCCCTTCCAACACCAGCTGTACAAAAGGCATGGCCTTCTTTTTGCTGCAATCTAATCCACTGAGGTTAAAAAGAAATATTAGAATGATAGTTTTATAATTATGGTATTAATAAAAAATACCTTCCAAGTAAAAAGGGAGGAATTACTTTTCTTAGCTTTGGGAAAATTACTGTCTCAGAAGAAGCTCTTATGATTTTTTTTCTACATTATCCTTGTTTCATGACTTACTGCTTTCTGTTTATATCCCTGGTGAAACAGTCAGAACCCATGTGTCTGAACTGACCTCCATCTCTCTCCTCTCTCAAGTACAGATGAAATAAGCAAAGAGATCACAAGATTAACTCTTCTGTCAAATGCACATCTTCTGGATGTTGTGAACAATATATATAAAATGCAAGGCACTTCTAAATTACTATCCTCTTTTGCTGTTAACATAATCTCAGCATCTTAATTAAACTTTGAACTTCTGTATTCCTTAAGTGCTGAGTTCTTGCAACATTTCCCTATTTATAAGCAAAGGAAAGTCAAGAAAAAAGCCATGTATGAAGAAATGCAGCCAAGGAAAAACCACCAAGCCATCAAAGTGAGTAAACTCTGTCTTACTTCTCTGAAAATAAGAGAAAATTTCTTATGTACCTGATAACTGTATTTCTGTAAAAAACCCCCAGCTATTCTTGATGCCTGTCTTCAGGTACCAGACTTAGATCAGACTCAGGGAAAAGACTGTTCATGCTTTGTCTCTAGCTCCTTGTCTCCTTCACTGTAAATTCTGGAAACATGACTTTGACTGGGCACAATTCCCTTGCCACTCCACAAACCAAACTGAGATGAGGCCAATTATGGCAGTCTTTCATCTTGTAGAAGTGAGATATCAAAGAGTGTAGTTTGATAGAGGCAAAAACTTCTAGTGAGACATTATCACATGCACTACACTCACACATGGGACTATGGACATAAAAGATCAATGCAGAAAAGTATCAAAAGGTCAGTTTTCAAGATTTCCTGCATATTCAAGGATTCAGCATAGATTTCTTTCTGACTAGTGAACAAAACCAATTTAAATGAAAAACTCTGCTTGTGGATTGCCTGGTCAACTTCCCAGACCTTCCAGACACGCTATTGTAGAGTCAAAACAAAACAAACATTTAAAAAATATGTTATATATTTAAATAATTTTCAAACAGAAGAATAATTCTTAAGTAGATTTTCATCTCATCAGCCAGTAATTCCTATATTTTCCCTGAAATGGTAATTTAATAAACATAGCTACAAGATTGTTTAATGATAAAAAAACATCTTTCAAAACAAACAAATAAACAAAGCCAAACAAACAAAACAAAAACCAAAAAGCCTCTCTCTCAAAAAAAACCCCAAAAATGAAAAAAAATCAAACAAAAAGCCTCACAAAAAAAAAAAAAAACAACAAAAAAAACCCCACCAAAAAACCAAAAAACACAAATATAAAAAAAAACCCAAAAAAACCCAAAAAAACCCCCAAATGGTAGAAGAGATCCTTCTTTAAGGGAGAAAAATGTTTATTTAGTTTTTTTTGGGGGGGTGTACTGTGATTATAGTCTCTTAAGAAATGTAAATTTTTGCAATTTTAATTACATGAATAATTCCCAAAGCTGTTTTTCAAAATCACACAAGAAAATCATGCAGTCATACATAAAAACTGGTGATTGTGAAGTGTGGCTTTACCTAGAGTAATTTTTGAAAAGGAGAAGCTTGACTGAAAGCTAAAAATCGAGTCCTAAATTTTCCCGAGAAAACAAACAGTTGTTTCGAGGAAGAATTTGCAGATTTGAAGAACTTCTTAAAGCTACTTCAATCTTTTCAAAAGCTGGTTTTTACCTCCTTTCTCTCTCCTTTTCTCACCCAGAAACATACATACACACTGAACAGACAGGGAGATGTTTGTGAAAACTGCAGTTTCCGCAATCAAAAGTACAACATTTACTATGGCTTTTATCAAAGATTTCAATTCCCTCATCTTAAGGAAAATAACCCTTTTATTTTGTTGTGGACATAAAATTATGGCTCAGGGAAAATTGGAAGCATTTCTGTTGAAGGAAATCAATTTTCTCACTGCCATATATGATCAACATGTCACAGCCATCACCTAGATAATAATAGTAAAGTACAAGTAAAATGGCTAGTAATACTGGCTTCAGGAAAAAAAAAAAAAGAGCAAGATAACACCTTTTTTTCCCTCAACATGTTTTCAATAAAAAAGAAAGAAGAAAGAACGCAAAGGTTTCTCCTGTGATCATTGCCTTTCAGAACAAGAACATTTTATTTTGTTTATTGATAGTCCGAAGTGTTGATGAATCTGATGAGAAATTTGGTCTTCCTGGAAAATAGTCAGCGCTTTGTGTGAGCTGTGCTGAGCCCTCTTCAATCAGCTTGTTAATGGGTGGCTAATGGTAAGGAGAAGTGACCAGCCTGAGATTACCCAGGAGTATGTTTATGTAGAGGCAACACTCAGAGCAGAGAAGCATCTTCTTAATTTGGATACTACAAACAAAGGAAACATCAAATTTGACCTTGCTGGGGAAATGTTAATGGCTTCTGCTCATCCTCCTTCTGCCACTTAGCATCTCTTGTGCCCCACCTTGGGAAGCTTCCCGGCAGAAGTGTGCATTAGCAGAACTCTACCCTTACAAAACACTAGCCCAGGCAAGGAAAAAACATTACAAGTGATTAAATGGTCTTTTGATGTTCACTTCAACAGATGTAACAGGTCACTACAGTTAAGCACATCTTCTGTGATGCCATAATAGTATATACAAGGTAAATCAGAACTCTGTAAACAAAAGGAAATAGTTTCATGTTTCAGGTTGAATTTTCAATGTTGTCAAGTAAAAATTAAGAAACTACATCTGCAAAGGTCAAGGACTGCAATACTGGAAATGACAATACATACCAACACTAATTTAAATTCATTGAAGAAATGTAAATGTGACAGAATCCTTCAAACCCTGGTGGTAACTGAGAATAAATAATTTCTAGGACATAAAATAATAATCAGCTCTGCTCTTCCATCTCTGCTGTACTTTGAACTTTACAAAATTTAGAGGAGATGATGTCATTCATATCATGCTTCAAGAATGGCAGTGGGTTTACAGAACAAGCTGAAAAATTAGTGTAATAAGGTTTGTCTTAAGAAAGAAAGGGAACAAAAAAGAGAATTAGGGCTATTCCATCTCCCATAGTTTTTGTTGATGATTCTTGACTTTGCTACTGTTCCTACTGCTAAATCCTGAAGGATCATTCCGATTCACCAGTTGCCTTAACATCCACAGCTGGATGTAACTGGTTTTTACATTTGAAAATCGAGTAGGTTATACATTCCTAGGAACTTATGTGGGATCCAAGAGCAAAAACAGTTACATCAGATCATCAAATGAGTTGGGGTCCTTGAAGAAAGGTATCAGCAAGGTGGCCACTAGGTTTTTAGCACCAGTTAAGCAGTTTGGTAGAGTGCACAGATGAATAATATGGAGTGATTTTCCTGGGCTGTTCTTGACCCATGCTCTCAAACTACCCCCTCCAAATATGTCCAAAGTAGTATGATTATGTAGGGTGGTGTAAACTGGGATGATTACATATCAGGATATGAAAAAAAATGACAGCATCAGATTGTGATCACTTTTAAGTATAGCTTTTCTTGTCATACCTTTGCCAATAGTATCTTTTAGAGAAGCCTCCATTTCCACTCAAGACAAGTGAAACTCGTGCTTTGGCTGCCAGATTCCCATGAGAATTCCTGTGAGAGGTGGTCAGAGAAAGGACCTGATCTGTGTTCTTATTAATGATAAAAGTGAGGAAGCGACTTTCTACTTGGGTTTTCAGGCAGCAAAAACATCTAATTTAAACACTCTGATAGTTACATTCATCACTAAACTGCATAAAACAAAGCATATATTTATATTATTTGAAGGACTTTTTGTGAATTTCATGAAAGTCCACTATGTCCTTGATTTGGCAAAATCTTTAAGAATAAAACTAGTGTGACTCCTAAATACTCAAAATCAAGCACCTACTTAGGTGAGGAGCTCTGTGTAATAATTGATGAAGGTTAAACATTAAACCTTCCAAGTCTATCTGATCATTCTAAGAATATGCAATGTCATGACATGCTTCAAATTTAAATACAGTCTGGAAGTGTGTGTCTAAGGAGTCAAAAGTGTAACTGAAATGTGCTAAAATACGGTGAAGACCTTTCAAATCCTTTTTTAGCCTTTAATCCATTATTTAGCACTTCATTCTTTAAAAGAAACCTGCAGAGCTATATCCTCAGAAGCACAACCTTGAAACAAAGTGTTTTTAGACATGCACAGAAAGCATTAGCAGCTTTCATTGCAAAATGACACCTGTGTGCCCATATGTCCCGATCCCTGAAGTCATACTTCAGAGTATAAACTTATTCATTCAAAAACAGTTCATCTGATTTATATTAAAGTATCTGCTCCTGTCTACACAGACTAAGTAAATGTCCAGCTCAGACAGCAAACATTATTGTCTTGAAATCTTTCATTCTGGTGCATTATCATACATTTATCATTATGGTGTTTCATACCCACATACACACAAATATTTGGTTTTGGTTGTGGACAGACCTGAGTGTCATGGAAAGCTGATCTGCAAGTAAGTAAGAGAAAAAACCTTATCTGTGGCCTTGGAGAAAGGGAGATAAAAGTGAAGGGAAAGTTTGAGCAGTGTGAGCAAAACTTTTTTAAAAGGTAAATTAAGTAAATGTCCTGTAGTCAGTTATTAACTTCACATGGTTAACGCTGCTGTTTGGTCTAGGAAGGTTATCTGCTGTAACATTTCTTAACATTTTCATAATGTTATCAAGAATTAAAAAGGCAACATTTATCAAACATTCACAGTGTCTGTGAGTCAGAACAAAGAGCAGCCACACAGTTGTGATAACGCCAGGCTGTCAGTTAGAAGCGAGTCCGAATACCTTGGAGATATTTGCTTTTGGATGATGCATTCTCTGTCATGTAACTATGTAACTTTTCAGGGTACACATGTTACTGATTAAGTTAAAGTCAGAAAATCTTATTTCCTTCTAATTACTTCTAAAGCCATATGCAAAAGATGGAGAAGGATAATCAACCAGATGATCCAGATAAAGGAGCCTTAACATGAAGAGAAATCAAAGGGCCCAATCCTCCAAATCCTTCTATGATTAGTCTTTAATCTGCAGTGAGATTGCTCATGTGAAACAGAAGTTACAGGACCAGATCTTAAATCTCCCAACTGCATCTTCCTAAGAAAAGAGGTGGATTAAAATCCAGACCTAAAGTCTCATTATGTCTGGCAGTATCAGAGAAACAACGGCAGTGGCCATTGAGTCTAAAAGACTTGTACCATTCCAGCAGGCTTTGATTTGGACAGTTAGGACTAATCCTCAGTGTTGAGAAGGGAAAATTTTGATTACAACACTTTGTATTAAAACCCGTACCAATGAAGCAATTGAAACCATGCAAATGATCATGCCAAAGGCAGCCAAAAAGCTAGGACTCACAAACCTTTTCACTACAGCAAAGAGCATAATCTCTGACTGAAAAGCTTACTGTCATTTCAAAATA
>VXBI01009233.1:204413-325958 GCA_013397375.1 Toxostoma redivivum | reverse complement strand
TGAAGAAGAAAAAGTTAGTTGCTCTGCCTTCTTTTTCTAACATTTGCATCAATGGCTATCAGTGCTGCCAGAGTGCTGGAACTGTCTTGAGGCTCAGGCTAAGACATTGTGTGCTGATTTACATTTTACATTAACAATTATGCATGTAGAGGCTATTTGAAGAAACAGCAACATGCAAGTAAGGGAATGTAGAGGCTTGGAAAACATGGAACTAAAAAGCCTTGACTACAACTCAGATCTGTTTTAGGTTCACCTCCAACCATTCATTCCCCTGTTTAGGTCTGGGCAGATCCTGGCACTTCTGTATTAACAGCTCTCATCCAGATCTATTTCTGGTCAATAATAAATAACTTGGGAAGAGTAAATAGGTGAATATAATTGCTAATTACAATCTCTAACAAATTAAAAGGCGTCAAATGATAATATTTTATGTTTCAGTGGAACTCCAATTCACTCAACACTTCCTAAAATTATAATTTCACTAGTTAATCAGGGATGATTTAAATTATGTGCTAACAGTGGCTTTTCTGTCTATGTGTCTTCCAATATGTCCAGTAAATCCTGCATCAGGAAGTGAGACTAGAAGGATGAGAGGCACCTGCTGGTGTTCCTTGGTGTGTAGGTACACACAAAGGCTGGATTCTTCACATCTCTCCTTGGCTGGCAGCCCCTCTTAATGGCAGGAGCCAGCAAACAGATTGGCTCTGCTTCTGCCTCAGTAGAACAGGGAACATGGACTAATAGAGCAGCATAGGACAGTTCCTGCTACTTCTAGCTGTAGAGCTCCCTAGGACCCACAAATGCCCTCATTTCTCAGGAAGAACATACTTCTGCTCTATGTTTTTCTTATTTCCCAGATTTGCTAATATTTTAATGTGAAATACATCAAAATTATAGATGGCTCAGTGTCTTTTTTCTGCTTTAGCAAGATGTTACCATGGCTTCCTGATGTCCTGACTCCTCTGTGGAATATAACAGGTCTTAGAATAAACCTATTACTCAGACCTGTAGACATTATGAATTCTGGTTCTCTTCCTGATAGGCATGAAACAAAATCCCTGCTCAAAATGCATTGTGGGTTTTGTAGCAAAATGCAAAAGTAGGAGAACAACATTGTAAATTTATGAGGTTTTCTAATTATGGAATTGAAAATATTTGCTATTTTATTTATTATTTGGTATTAATTATAACCATCTGTAGTCTCCTTTGAGAGATGCTAGTCCAAGATGAGAAATCAATTCCAGGCCAAATTCTGATCCAGGTTATAACCAGCAAGTGCAGGATGATATTTTGATTTCAGTAACATTGCTCTAGATTTACTCTAATCTAACCAAGATCATTACCAGACTTTCTTTAAAGACATTGCTCTCTCAGATGTCTTTCCAGATTAATTGGCACAATTACATCCTTCTTTCTCTCTTCCCCCTCAGGTCAATCTGTATGTCAGAGGGCTACAAGCTCTGTTGATTCAGAGCTGAATGAGTCCTGTAGGGAAACAAGCCACAATGATCCTCCTCATCTCTAAAAGCCCAAACTCTTTTGGTTTTGATGTAGCAGTCACAAAAATACAGTAATATTTCATTCACCCAGACTTCCTTTTCTTCATTTGAAGGGTAAGAGACACTTCCAGGATGCAATGTGCTGTCTCTTCACATGTGAAGCACTTCATGAAACCCTTACATGCACTTACTACTTCTTCAGCTTCCAGAGTAAAAAGACTATTGGCATTTACAGTCAGAAGGTAATCTTTCAACAAGAGAATTGCTAGGCCAGAGGGGATAGCTTAGTGATCTGAACATTGAAGATCAAATTAAGTCTTGGTGCAAGAGAAAGCATCTTATCTGACTTCAATGGAACTGAGCCCATTTACATCAGAGGTGCCTTTGTCCTGAGAGTCTCCATGACAGCAGAGATCCGAATCCCAGCAGTCACAGGTAAGTGAGGAGTGGATTGTCAACCCAGCAATATGAGAGAAGATTTCTTATGAATGGTATCTTAGGAATGACTACAGAGAATAGAAGTGGAATCCTTTTGTGAAAGATATGGCACACCCAGGAATGAAGAAGGCTTGGCTTGGAAATGTTTACATGGCATATATAGAAAAAAATCCCTCCCCCTTTCCTTTCAAAATTTCTCATTTCTTTGTTTCTTCCAAATATCATTTGAAGATATCATTGGCTTTCAAAAATGTTTATCAAGACATCTTACCAAAATGTATTCAAATGGGGATATCTCATGTATAAAAAGTTATTTTATCTAGTAAAACACCTCAATAATTAAGCAACATGAAATATAAAGACATTTACAGTTTGTCATGTGTTTACCTAAGTCTAAATAACAGCAACCAGAAAGATACTTCTGTTAACTTTTTCTGAAATCTATTAGTAACGGGCTTGTGATAATTTTTCCTGTTCTGTTTTATCATTCAAACTCATTTGCTAAATAGCTGACAAATTTTCATCACAACAGAAAATGCTGCTAGATGTATTTCAATTGACCATCTCAGGTGGACTGTGAATAATGTCAATTAAAAATCCATTAAATAAGCATTTCTGAATATCTCCCATTTTTCTGCACATTATTTTTGCTGTTGTTTCCATTATGTTAAAAAATGAAATAAAATCTTCTTTTATACCATGAAGGAGCAATTAATACTGCTTTTTTTTCCAACTGCACTTTGACTATGACTATTCATTATTTCATCAAGGCTAAGTAATCAATATTTTCATTTAAAAATAAAGACAAAAATCTTTTCATTAAGAACATAAATGCCATTTTCAGACCTACTGTATCAGACATTCTCAGGGAAAGCAGGAGAAATTAATGGCAGCTCCTATTCTCTCCTCTGCTGTTTAAATTTCCAGGGGAAAAGGCTGTGGGTTAGTAGCATTCAAAGACAATGTTCCAATATTAGAAATCTCCCAACCAGAAAGTTGTATTTTGGGCTTGTGTTTCCCAGACCTCTGCAGTAGCAAAATCCCTCATTGCTCTTAGATGGCAATTACACTTTAAGCAAAAAGATATTGCAGATCATTGATTCCTGCAAATCTCTTCCCCTTTGAAGTAGCAGCACTTGCTTATGAATGAAGATACACACACTTTCACCTTGAAATCACATCAGCCTATTTTCTCCATTTAGTCCTGAAAGCACATGAATTAGATGTGCCAAATTGAATACATCTCATCAGAAGAAAAGAGGTTTGGTCCTGAGACCCTCCCTTTAAGCAGGTAAGATGCTTGTGTGAGCAGTCTTAGCAGTATGACTGACACTATTTGTGGGAGTAAGAATTAGGAACAGGAAGTTTGTCTTGGACCTGAACACTCACAGCTCCATGACGATAAGGAAGATCCAAGTCCTGCTGAAGCTTCGTGTCTGATTGTTTGTGTGTGCAAGGATTCCTTGCAGGAGGAAGGCTTGCACAACTCCACTGTGTGAAATTATGCAGTTGATTGACAGAGGAAAAATAGTTGAATTAAGCTCTTCTTTGATTTTACGGAATATTGACTTCTGCAAATGTGACCTTAAATTCAAATTGATTTGATCTTAAATGCAGGAGATTTCATCTACCTTCCAGGCAAATATGCTCCATATGTTAAATACCAGTAAATATAGTTAAGTTCTCCATTGTCTATGAACGGAATACAGAACAGCTTTTCTGTAAAGACCAGATTCTCCCTTAGCAGCAGAAGATTTAAAAGGTCAGAACTGGTAATGATCAGCTGAAAACAAGGGCTTGCCTGAAAGCTGTTAGAGTTTGCATTTCCAGTAAGTCCTAAAGCCCAGTGCTTGACAGTCCTTATACAAAAATTCAGGTGAAATGGCACCTTGTGTATTTTTTTTATCCTGGTGATAATTCTTTCTTCTTTACCTTCTGATGGTGAACAGGAAAACCTGAATGCTGTTTTTAGGACACATCATCAAAACTGAGGTATTTCCTCTGAGAAATTGCCACAGGTTCAGTATTTAAACTGACCACTACTACAAGGGGTAAGGAAATAACTTTTAATTAGTTATCTCATAATTACTTCCTATAAGGTTTCGTAATTTTACTTAAGGGTATTGTACTGCTTGACACCCGAGGAAGATTTTTTCAACAATTTTGGCTACTTATTTGTTATGCAGCCCTCTGATATTGTTCTGGATAGACTCTATTTTTAGCTCTTGGACCATACATTCTGGGGAAGGAGAGTGATTCTATTCTCTCTCCCAAAGATAGATTGCCCCTGAGTGCCAAAAGCTGGCCATGTAAAAAAACGAAAACAGCAGCAAAGTGCTCATGGCAGAAGGCTTGATGGAAGCTTTAGGGGACTAATTCTGATATGTTTACTTTATTTTCTTTTTAATGGGTTGTCAGCTGAAGAGAACAAACAGCTCTTCCTGCATCCAGAAGCATAAGCATTTATTGGTCCAGATAAAGCACAGAGAAGAAAAATTGTTCAGGGTGTACTATAAGTCATCACCATGTCTCTTCAGGTAAAATGCCAAAGTATTTCTGCTGTACAGTTTTCACTGTGTTGCTCTGTGCAGCACAGACTAGTACCAGAATGTACCATGGCCATGGGAACAATGCAGAGTTGAATATTGAATATAACCTCTGAATCTCACCCTGCAACAGCCACTCAGGTGAAAATATTGCTAGTATCATTAACAGAAAAAGCAGTTCCCTTGGGTGTGTGTACATGTGTACTTTCAGAAGGGTACACACTCCTATGCACATCCAGAGCCCTCCTGAATCTGGGAGGGGTTTGGGAAGGTTTGAAGAGTCAAGGATTGCAGTGCCCCCACTCTGACAGGCCTATATTGGGAAGCCCTGCTGTCTTCATGCTGTTAAACCAGTCCTTCCTGTGCAAAAGGAACTTATATTTTCCTCTTTACAATCCATATCACCAGTAAGTCCTTGATTTTTTACACTGGTGCTGGATCAAGCAAATGGTACACATGGAAATCACTTTCAATAACTTTCCAGGATAAGGATCTTAGTAAAAAACATAGGGGATTGTTTTCAAAATGTCTGTGAAAGAAAATCACATTGATACTGTTTAGCTGTGTTTCAGAATGTTGTCAGTAAAAGTGCAAAATTACATTTCCCCATGCCCACAAAGGAGGTATCTGGTAAATTGTGGGAACTCAGGACGTCCCTTTAGGAGTCCAGAGGTACCAGGACCCTTATCGGGGGGCTTTGGAATCTAGGCGGGCAGCCAGAACCACCTGTGGATTTGATTCTGAGCCATGGAGCAGGTTGCCAACTTTGTATGAGACTCTACAATCCACGAGAGTGTAAATGATAGTTATCACAGGGTGGAAAAGTAGATTTTAGGATTTTGGGGATGGGGGTTTATGGAGGCAAGATGGAGGAAAAAGGGCGTGTTCAGTCCTTTCTTCTTCTTCTTCTTCTTCGTCTCCATCTCCTGCTGTGATGTGGACACTTTGGGTTAGTTAGAATAGAAGGTGCACTTTACAACATAGGTGATAGGTATTGGAAAATAATGGTAAACATAGAATACGTAATTTGTGGTATAAAAGATAACACCGCCCTGAGGGGGCAGCCAGTGTGCCATGGTCACCTTGCTGAGCAGACCTCAGTTGGGCTGAGAGAAAATTTTATAGATAAGATTTAATAAATACTCCCTGAAGACCGAAAACCTGAGAAGCTGTGATTTATTCTCTGACGCTAAGGCTGCGGGCGAAACCTCGTACATATCTCGGGGCAGAAAAGTCCCAAAAAGGACCCCGAGAGTAAATGTACTGCTAGCTGACATTCAGTGTCCTTGTAATGAATCAAGTCTATGTCTTTACAGAACCTGGGGTTTACAGCAGTACTCTGAGTTTATAGCTGAGGGTATTCTTAATGATCCATGTTTCCTTTATGTATTTCAAATTGATTTGAACCATAAGCCTTTCTTTGCAAAGAATTCTCTAGAAAGTAACCGTCCTAATCACCTTGTATATTCTGGACTAGGACCTCAGCTTCCTCAATAGGTTTTATTACAGCTGCACCTGTGCTGCTGTGTAAAACTGTCCAGAGGGAGACCAGAATGGCAAATGAATCTCATTTCCCAAAATGACTGTTCTGGTCAGCTTTAGTGTGGTTCTCTTGAACAGGCCAGTCTTGAAACTTGTGGACACTGGTTCTTTTTATGGATTGTGCATGTCAATGAGTCAACCACTCTGAGCAGCCTTTAGCTATCTGATGTGCCTTTGTGGTGACAGTGAAATTACCCTCAAAGGCAACCTAAGGACATTCCCAGATTGTCACTACTTGAGCAAACAGGTTTTGATGGTAGCCTAAACACATGTGGGTGTCAGGCTCTCAGAAGGAGCAATGAAGATGCCAGGTGTCAGCATACAGGGAATCCAGAGAATTGCTGGAAACTTGTCAGACACAGGGAGAACACAATCAACAGAGATCAGCAAAACAAAAAACTGGCTGGGTAACTCTTGAATTCCACTTGTTTTAGGGATGTGAGAAAGGTAAAGTTGCCATTTTATCAACAGCATGTCCAATAATTCCAGTCCCAGATTCTGCTCAGACATAATAATTCATCTGTATCTGTTAATGACAATTTAATTGCATATCCTTATCTCATAAATACGGAAATATTTGTATATAGTAATATGTGCTAAAGAACACATTGAATTTCAGTTTGCCATCAATTTCAGTTCGCTATTTATATACAGCATATGGATTTCAAGTTTTCCCTTGACACTGGCATTGTTGAAACAACCACTTGATCTATTAAATTTTTTTAGTAGCTCTTTAAATTATAAATAGTGCCCAGTTGTTTATTTCAAGTGCTTTCAGTACTCCGAATGTGGTTTAATTGTATTTGAAAACTGCCAAATATCAATGGAGATCAATCCCGTCCCATTGATCTGTTTATGCAGTTAAACATGTAGAATATCAGATTCAGGCTCTAACATATTTAAATACTCTTCTATTGATCAGCTGCTGCCATGATCCAGCACAGATGATGGCATAGATGATTACAGGAAACTGCCTGCTCTGGTTTGCTCAACTGATACCTCCATCTTTGAAAAGGCATCATGGAAAAACTGGCCCACAGCCTCAAACCAGAGGGTGAGTCAGATGGACACGTGAGCTTTCCATATAAAAACGTTTCACATCCATAGAAAGATTTTAGCATTTGATGTGGGAAAAAACATACTGAAAAGCAAAGTACATTGAAATCCTGCATCTTAGTGGGAAAAGAGATGAGTTAGGGAGCTCAGACAATCTTTGTTCCTTCCCAAAAGCAGACAAATTCCCTCCAGGGCTGCTTGTCCAGCTAGAGGATAAAGGCCTAAACTTATGATGCAGAACTGTATTCTTTAGAAGATATGGCAGAAAAATGCAGTAATGCCAGATCTTGCAATGATGGTACTTCAGTGGTTTGGATGAGTATTTGATCCTGATTACACACTTCTACAGGCAGGGGAAAAATATTTTGCTTCAACCCAAAACACTTATGAAAAGATTTTCTAGAGCTAAGTAAATGTCCCTTTTGTTGGCTATTTTGATTATTCGTGAAAGGGCTGATTAGGAAACATTGATGTGTGGTATTTGTAGTTCAGAACTAACAGGGCACAGAGAGAGTGAATGGGTGAGGACAAAGCATTTGTTCTCAATACCATGTACTTACTGATCAGGGTGAGGTATCAGAGGAAAATCTCTCTCTGGCCCGTGGTGAGGCTCCAATGGAGCAGTCAGTTCTGTGTAGGTATCTCTCAATCAGCAGAGGGGAAAGAACCTCAATATCCCTCAGACATCCAGAGAGCTAAATGAAAGCTGCAAAAGGCAGAGGAACACTAGGGTCTAGACCTTGGGAAAAGAGGAGCAGTGGGATTGATTAAAGAGCAAAATTGCTCTAAAGGAATTGGCAGAGCCTTTCTAGGTAAGAAAAAGAAAGGAATCTCATTCATAGTTCTATAAAGTGTGCCATGCATGTGACAATATTGAAGAGAGAGGAGTGATCCAAGGAAGTGTCAGGAGTGTGGTCCTTCCACTCCTAACCACAGGGCTTCAGAAAAAAACCAGCATTGCTGTGGATGAATGAGCAGAGTTCAGGCAGTTCAATAGTTCTTTCTGAGAGCTGAATGTTTTATTTCTTGGGTTTCTTTTGAAATTCCAGCTAGCTGTGTAATACTATGGTGAGAGCAAAAAACAAACACATATAAATTGCTGTGTGGTGTTCCAAGTGAGTGAAATGCTTGGAATGCAACCACCCATCATTATTATTACTGTGCTTTGTCTGCTAGTTAAGGTAAGTAAGAAATTGTCGTTGTCAAGTTTTCTTCAAAACTGACCCTTGCTTCAGGCCTTAAGTAAACAGCCTTCTCTGGGAAAGCTGCACGTGGTACTGTCGTTATCAGATAGGTACTTTTTCCTGAATTGTACACAACACAGTGTTTGAACAAAGTCTAAATTTTTTCAACTTCTCTTCATAGTCCAGAATAAGACTAAATCTAGTTTAAGGTAACTTACATACCCTTTATGACATTCTAATAACTGGTCTTGAAATTAATTCATATGGTTTCAGATATGAAATAAAAGACTTTTTCATTATTAGAGAGAACTGTTTTGTTTACAACAAATTTTGAGGACACTACTGTATCTGCTTAAGACACAGGACTTCACAGTCGATGACTGTCTTCAGCAGGATTTAAATATTTCAGCAGCTACTGAAAATTAATTTTATCAGAGATAGAATATCAAGAGTATTTTGCACATTAAAACATGAAAAAAGGAAAAGTAAGGTTGTGTTGAGTTTAGAAGACTTCCTTCTTATCAGGAATCAAGCATTGCAGGCAATACACTGCTGGTAGCAACAACTTGAACCAGCACTCATCAATATTTCTAAATTACTAAGAAGAATCTAGTTAATCATTAGTTTCTTTACACCTTCTGGCAACCTTGCAAAGATTGCTATGAGTTAATATAAATCCCATAAAGTTCAAAAATGTCCTGTGACTACTGGAACTTTGTGGGAAACACTAATAACCAACCTAGGGGTTACACCACAGAACGTTTGTTGAAGGTACCTTGGTATCTGCGTGTGACTGACAGAGTGATGAATGATGATTGCTGGGCAGGCTTTGAACAAGCGTTCTTCCTCCAGCAAGGTCAAACAGACCTTGCAGAGGAAGTTATGGAATTTGCTTTCTGTTAAGGCAACTCAGAGATTAAAATCCATATGCCAAAACTTGAAAACTTAGAATCCAGCTTCAGGAGGGGATGATTCTTCTCAAGAGAATCTCCCTGGAGCTCTCTTGTCACTGTTATATATTAGCTAAAGACTCTGATACCCCTGTGCTCACTGGTAGAGATGTCACCAACAAAGCTCAGCACAGCATTCAGAGAAGAGATGCTGCCCTATCCTATCTGCCAGGCAAATGCAAAATACCTGCCCAGGATTGGTATAAATAATATTTCACTGCGTGTGCTTAGCATATTCTTTGCTGAGAGCTTCAAAGCAGGCAGAGAGAGCAGTAAATGTTGTCTTTAAATGTGCAAATTAGAAAGCCTCGGTTAAAATTCACCATTTATGTTTAAAGGCTTAACATTCACCGGATGCCTCTTCTTAACACAGCCAATACACACCATACAATTCATTCATAAATGCAAGCAGACTGTCATAGAATCTGGAAAAAATAAGGATGGAAGAGGGTAAAATATGCAGGAAGCTATCCTATCCCCCTATGGCCTGAAATTTGCTCAGAGTATTATACATGTGATTAGCAACTGCCTGTCAACTGTAGGAAAAACTTGGGAAATTTAAGGAGGATAAGGCTTTTACTGAAGATGCAATAGTCAAATAATAACGAAGTATAAAAGGCAGCATTGTAGATTTCAGTTTGAAAGATGAAGTCTTTGAAGACAGGGAATATATGTGGTAAGATTCTTCTGTCTTTTGTTTGTTGGCATGTTTGCTAAGACCTGCCACATAATGGGTTAACATTTCAAATGTGAAGCCAAGTCTATCAATTGTTTTGTTGTGGTCTGATTGTCAGGACCAAAATGAGACACATTTATCTTTAAAATACCTCTAAGACTGCTAAACATATGTGTGTATATAAAAGTATAGAAGAGTTTGATGAGGCAATAGTATTGATTATGAATGGACATGGACTAATACACATAAAGATTGGTGTGCAGTACTTATGTGCAGAGGGAAGAGTTAAGCATTGCCACAACCATTCCTTCTGTAGTCCCAGAACTGACATTCGCTAATATAACTGCAATCTTCATGTTCACTATTAAAATAGGACTCAATAGGGAATATACAGTAGTGGATACAAATAAATGCCTACATATACACATGCTGGACATGGATACAAGGCTTGACTCAAAATACTTTGGAATCAGTAAGCCTGTTTTAGTGGGGCCACAGCAAATAAATGCGATGTTGTTAATATAAATTTGCAACTTTAACTTCTAATGCATTTAAAAAAACCAGTAGACATTTTAATTTAGCAACTCTAATAGGAGATATTTTCCACCTTCACATATAAGTTTCATAAATGAGACATTCATCATAAGCATGTGTAATTTTGTCTCTCTGGCCACAGGATTTTCTGGATTTATGTGCAGGATAAACTCTGATAGTCTATTCGCATCCTAAATTCTTAAGATGCCACTCAGAATATCTCATAGTGGATTCACAGTTATTGCTGTTTCTTTAGGCTTCACTCTACAGTTTATTTCAAATGTACAATGAAACTTCTAAGGAGAAGGAAAATTATATTTAAATCTCTTAATATATTAATCAGTTTACCTGCATTTGTGCCATTAAAGAAATATAACAGCTTAGTTTCAAAAAGTCAGTAACTTCTGAAACACTCTTGATTCTCTTTCTTGTCTGTAGCTGAGAAAGAGCAGAGACCACTCTATTCTCAGCAGTAAAGTGGTTCTGTCTACTTAGCTAATTTCCCCCCACACTCTGTAGTTCACGGGTGACATATGTCCAATGCTTCCCCAGGTTTAAAAGAAAAGGAACTCACATTTTGCCAAAGAAGAGCCAAGACCACAGAGATGAAATATAAGATAAAGTAGTAACACTGCAGTGGAGTGAACTCCAATGGGACCTTGATTTTTTTTTAAGTGACATATTACAGACATAAAACCGAGTTGGAGAGATCAAATCTATAGCAGCAGCAAAAGCTAAGCTCTTCAAAATTTAGCAAGGCTCAGATCTTCTGGCTAGGCTTGTTCCCATCCTTCTGTGAGATGAAAATGTAATAGGAAACTCTAGCAAGAACATGTATTTTCAGCTCCATGATTTGATTAATATTGGTAGAGCACTTTCAAGATTACTCATATTGCATAGCATGCACTTCTCTTGAAGAGGATTCAATCCACTTTTATACTGACTTTTATCACGTTCAGGAATGCACAAATACTATGCTTTACATACATCCCATCATCCTGTGTATACCCTTTGTATATATATCTGTAATAGCAATGTCCCTCAGACATTTTCCTGGCAATAAAGCCAACTGCCAGTAGAACTGAAAGTTAGTTTGACTGAAAAATTATTTTACCCTCCAGAAAAGCATGGGCATGTTCAAACACTTCCTATCAGGCATGGTCATCAGGAGTGTATTAGTTGTTGTAGGCCAAGAGCATGGAGATTGTTCCATCATTTTATCCATTTATGTAATTTTCCATACCTGAGACTGTTACCTCACCCTAATTTGTCAAGACAGATACAGCATCTGTTTCTACAGTCAACTTACATGAGTCATACCTCTCATATAAATACACAACTATAGTACTAAAACCATGAAAAAGAATAGAAATACTTCATAAGGAAAAAATAGATTAGTACTTAATTTCACAGTGTTGGGCTCAATAGACCAAGATTGTCAGAGAAACACAGTTATAGATTAGTTACGCCCACTTTTGTCCTATTAAATTTTAAGCATTTTATTTTCATTATTACTTACTTTCTAAGGATAACTCCAGACACTCAGGTTTATTAGTGTGATTTCATTAATAGACTTTCATTCACTGGTAGCAGTGATAGCTCTGGGAACAGAAAGTGAATAGAAGTGCTCTTGCTGGGAAGGAAGTGTCTGAGGGCAGAGGAGGATGAGTATCTGCTGATTTTTTTTCTGGATGCCACTGCAAAGTTTTAGCCAATGACTGACACAGAGGACCTTATGATAGTTTTCACAAGAACAGTTCAATGCATCTCACTTGGTTGTCACTTTTTTCAAAACACTGTTGTGCAATGGCAGTGGTGTGGAATAGAAGTTGATATTCACTGTAGAGATAGCTACATTTCAGTGGTGGCTGAAGAGATCCCAGCAGACTTTGTAAAGCACTTTGGGATTCTTACAGATGAAAGGTGCTATATAAATGTCAGGTGCTGTTATACGCCACTTAGGAAAAACGTTCCCATTTATTCCTCTGGATTTACTGTCCAGCATTTAGAGATAATCGTCATTGCTGATAATAACAGAAAGAATTGTATCTTGAATGCTGCAGACTGTGCAGATTGTTTTGTATTCTCCTTGTCTGTAGCAGGAGGTCGCATACTGATAAGAAGGAGGAATTTTTTGACAATGTGATTATAGAGAACAAGCTATTTTTCATATTATATGGTCAAAGTGCCACTGTCAGAGTTATTTACATGGCTGCATCATTTACAGCCCAGGATTATTGAAAAGACTCAGCTGAAAGGTAAGCTGCTTTCATGACGATATTCAAAACTGCATAGTACAACAGCTCCCTGTAGTAGGGCCATTTGTTTTACTGTATTGCCTCTCTATACTTGTCTAAGTTCTACTCATTCATTTTATTAATAGATTTTATTTAAATGCATGACAAATGTTTCTAACAATGCTTACCCAAGCACTGATTAAAATTTCTTAGAGGGATTCCAGTGTTTATCCTAACGTGAGCATCTTTGGATTTTGGTTTTGTTTAGGGTTAGGGGAGCACTTCTTATTAGCATAACAGAGTTCCAAATGTAGTTCAGTATTGATTTTAATAGGAGTGTAAAAGGCAGATGGCTTTTGCCAGGTAGGTGAGTAATTTCAGCAGCGCACTAACAGATCAAATGGTCTTTATAGTACTGGAAAACAATCTTGCCCCAGCAATTCTCTCAACTGAGTAACACCTAAATATAAAGAAATTCACATTTCCCTTTCCTCTTCTGCTTCCCAGTCTCTCCTCTCAGTTTTCTGTCTTCCAGTTGGGGTATCTCATTAACCTGCAGGATCTATTCCTGCCTCATTATCTTCTCCTGAACATCTGAGGGAGGCAGAAGTGAGGCTGTATTAACCCACTGATTGCTGCTGTGATGCCTCTGAGCCCTTTTGGAAGCAGCTTTGGCTGAATGAAAGCTGCTGGAGGATGTGGTCCAGGACTGACTACTGGATAAGTACAGGAGTAATCTACAGTGGGGATTCCTTTTATTAAAACCCTGAAGAAACCTTTGTGTGGAAGGGAGCTGAGTCTATCTGTGGGGAAAGCGTGTAAGTTCCCCTGCTATTTCCATGTTTTTTAGTACAGAAGCTGTAAAAGCATTAAAATGTACAGAACTACCTTCTCTCCTTCCTGCTAGCCAGCAAGGGCATTTTCCCAGCTAATCCAGAAAAACTACCCCCTGGAGAAAGACTAAATGCTAAAAAAAACTTGATGTTGCTGAGATTCCTTTTACAGTCCCATACCCCTATCAAAAATGCCACAAGAGAGCCCAGTGCCCAAAGCAGCGTGGGTACTGTACCCAATACCTGCAGGATTGTAGTTATGGCTCTATGTATCCTATGCAAATTCCCAGAAGTTCCCAGTCTTCCTAGAATATTGACATTTATACCCACCTTCAGAGCACTGTTCAGAATTATCATAAAAGATCAGAGTGCAGCTTGAAGGCCAGTGTAATCATAATTTGACCATGCTGGTATATTTACTCTAGATAATAGAGTTTATTTCTTCTTATTTTTCCTTTTTTGCTGCCTTTACCTTGGTCTCTCCCTGTGGAAGTTTAACAACTGACTATCATGGGATGAAGAAAAAACTCAAAATCACACTCAAAAAAGTGTGATAGATTTTTCCCACACACGAAAGAAAACCAGCCAAAAAGTAGGAACAGAGATTAGAATATATAGATTAAGAGGGGTAACACAGGAGGCTACATGTTCCATGGGCTAAGCAAAAATTTAGCACCAATTATATGTGCTTAAAGGACTTACATAAGAGAAGGCATTTTTAAATAAAAAATCTAGAATGAAACCTGTGAAGTCCTTATGCAGTTAGTCAGACATGTGACTTATGAGGAAAGACATTTCTAAAATCTCATACAAAAAAACCCACACAAAACTTAAGGTTTACTCCAACAGTATCATAAATTCTTCTCACACACAGGGTTAGTACAGGAGAAACCAAAAGCATGGAGCATCTTTCAAATATCAACTCTTTCCAAGTGAAATAATATTCTTAGGTATTTAGTCAAATAAACATGTACACAGAGTAGGACACATGCTTATCATATGATAGGTGGCAGATCCATCTAACTCTTCCCAGAGATTTCTTTATGGAAACTACCAAAGAACTTCTGTAATTTAATCACTGGCTGCTGCAATTGGCTGCCTGCCTGTTAATTGCTTGAACAATACCCAAATTGTCAGACCAAAAGACCACCCAGTGATTCATTGGGCTGTCACTTCATATAACTAAAGCAACAAATACAAGAAAGAGTGCCTGAAATGAGTCTTTGCTTGTGATGTCTTCTCTGATATTTTCTCAGTATCGAATCCATTAAAATTGTTTATCACCTTCTTTAAAATCAGTTTTAAGGAGCAGTTATAGTCCAAAGTGATTCTGCAAAAATATCTCAAAGGAAAGCCAGTTTGGTAGTTCTAAGAGTTTCTATATTGTACTACTCAGATGATTCTGCTGCTTAAGCCCAGTCTTGGGCAGGGATAATGAAAAACTACCAACATTTTATTATGGAATTTTGCTTTTGTATTAACTTACAAAATGCCATGACCATCCTTTTATACCTCCTTACAAAACTGCTCCAATGTACTACACAGAGATAACAGTAACAATGATGACAGTTATTTTAAATTCCTAGGAGCTTTTAAAATATATTTTCATGATAGGTTATGAATAATCAGCACTATATAAATATAAATTCTAAATGTATGCTTGGTTGCAATGCATAGAACTCTCCCAGAACTACACTGAGCATATTACCAGTGAGGTAGTGGGAAGCTGAAAAGATATTTTTTATTACTTAAGCAGTAGCATAATTTTGAAAATATAGGAAAAAATTATATTTGGGAGACTTGAAGCAGCTTTTTGACCAATGAAATGAAATCTAACATTGATTTAATGGATGCTATGAAGTGAGAAGTAAAACCCATCAAATCTTCAAACTATATCCTAAAAAGCAGCAAAAATATACTTGCTCTCAGCATGCATTAGTCTGGAAGACATTTAAGAAGAGAAGTGCTTTTCCCATTACCAATATCCAAGGCATTGTACTCAACAAGTGTAGGAGAGACAAAAGCTGGCTGCTCCAGTGCTTTGATGCAACACGTGTCCAGTTGCTGCTCTCTTCTCATCATTCATCTACCTTTACTGTTGCCACACATTTTATCAGACAAGAATTTCTGCTTTCCCTTTGTAAATCCTTTGTCTGAAGCAGTAGCTAAGGAGTGCTGTCACTCCAGGATATGTATCACGACATCTGTACCATGTTTTTGGTCACAGCCCCATTAGACATTAGAGGATTAGGTCAGAGCCCATGCACTGATTGCAGTGTGAAGCTGTACAGACCCTCCCATGTGGAATCCTGGCCTTTGCAGACTGCCTGACAAACAGCTGGATGGTCCCCTGTGCCAAGGGTTTCTATTTCACACCACACAGCAAAGGCATCTGAGGGATACCAGCTCCTGTTTGTCTCCCAGCTTCTGCAGAGGGGTTAGAACAGACCTGCCCAAACCTGCAGCTCTGGCAGTTGGCTGAGGGTGGCTCAGTGTCACAGTCTGCCCACTTTCCCAGTTACTTTAGCTGATCCCACAGTCAGTGTGGATTAAACCTCCATCCAATGCATCCTCAGAAAAGATCCTATGGAACGAGATATGCTGTCCACTGGATATTTCATCTCCTTCTTCAGCTGCTACTGGTTTAGAAGCACTGATCTACTTTGTATGACAGCTCACTGTAACACTATTGTTTGCCTCCAGTATTTAAACAATATTTTCTAGTTCAAGTCACCATCATTATGCTAGTGCTAATTTTCCCTCTGTGCACAGTTACACATGTAACACCTGCTTTCATCTCTGAGGGCCTGGAGATGATCTCACAAAGTCTCTCTGAGGTTTCAGCTGATGCTGCAGAGACTAAGACTGCTAGACAGCTTTGATTCTGAGTCTCAGTTTTGCTGCTTCTCCTTCAAAATTTCTCTACACTATGCAAGTGTAAAGATAGTTCAACCTTCAAAATGCCATTTTTCCAGATAATTCATGACACTTTCTATAAAGCACTGAAATTAGTAGAACCTGTAGCACAAAATCTTACACTGTGTATTCCACTACCTTTATCTGTCCTTCCTCTTTGTATCTTTGACAAGGATGTCCACAGTCAACACCTTTCCTGCCCAGGCTGCTGCTCATTCTGCAAGGAAATACAAGTTTGAACTTTCAAAAACATCCTGTGTGTCTTGCAACCTAGTGCAGTAGGAAGAATTCTAGAAATTTAATATACAGGGGAAAAAAAAGTCAAAATGCAGAAAAAATTAATAGTGGCAATTATATTAATTCAGACATATATGACTTACTGTCTTTTAAACACTGATACTACAAAGTTAAAAGCTTCTTTAGAGGCACATGTTACTAAACTGATATCCATCTTTAAAGTAATCAGGCTTTCAGTTCAGTCTCAGCAATATTATTCTTAAACACGTTTTTTTCGAACAAACTCAAGAAGAAGCTAGAGTGAATTTCAAGGCTTGAGTGCTGCTGCCATCTACATGGCAGGAAGACTATAAACCAAAACAAACAACAAAAATCTGTATGTTACATTTACTGGTCAGAGCTGTATGTCTGCAGATCAGTGTGATGATAGAAAATACAGTTCTGAAACCAAACAGAATCTTTTACTACCCTGAGTTTCTATGTGGAAGACTTATGATGATTTAGGGTATAATTTCCCCATATCCTTATTATCAAAAAGATCACACATGATTTAGATAAAATTTAAGAATAAAAAAGGAAAATATCACTATTTTACTAGTTTTGGATATTGTTAATATTTTTCTGGTGAGTATTATGCTTTCAAATGCAAAAAAAAAAAAAGAAAGAAAGAAGTTGATGTAAAACCAGAGGGACTAATGTGCTTAATGAAACAACATATACTACTTACATACACTACTTACTCCAGTGAGGCTATTTTTCACAACTGTCTTATTGAGAGTATTGCAGAGGAAGAAAACCAGTTTTTATTGCTATATTTGCATGGCACAATGTAAATTCAGGCAGCACAACTCTGTATTCTGAAGCTAAACCTTGAAACAGACAAAAAAGATAAATGTAATTAAATTTGCACCGCAAAGACATTTTGTCAAGTGCACAGTCTGCTCTAAAAAAAATTAGCAGATGTTTGCTAAGTTTCATAATTTTCCAGATTGTTTAGCAACTCACACTGCTTCACCTTGGCAGCTCTGTTTGTACACACCCATCACAGGCACAACCAACAGGAGACAGGAAGGTGTTCTTGCTGCGACGTGCCTCTGTCCCACAGCACAGCTCTGACACACTTTAAACTTTCCAGCAGGTGTCATTCAAGAAACAAACTTCCCATGGGGCCCAATAAGACAATCTCAGGTTATTGTGTGAATTTTATGTTGCATCCAAGTTCAGAACTACTTCTCAAAAAGTAACATTGATGAATTTTCAATTTGGGGATCTATGAATTCAAATGATAGCTCAACACAAATGCTAACAGTAATGCTAAGACCTTTGTCTAGCAGTTCAGACTACATATTCAATGAGGAAGGAAAAAGGGGAAGACCAGACCTTGAAATTCCTCTGCACCCGTTTCTCATCTAAGAAGTATGGCCTGCAAAATCCAGCAGAAATATCAATTACAAGTAGCAGGACTTTGTCTTCACAAATCCCCCATCACAGATGTGGGTACAATGCTATTCAGCATTGGCACAACAACTCTGGGATTTGTGCTGGAGCCCACTGTCCTGTCTGCCTTCAGAGAACTTGTTCCTTTAAAAGGAATAAAATCCTGGGCAGAAGTAATGCTGCTTACTGAACTGTCCACTTTTCTGAATTTTCAACACTTCAGCTCAGTCAGACATTTCCCTTGCTAAACACACAGAATCTTGTCAAGTCCCATGCCAATGTGCTTTGAGAATATCTTTCATTGGATTAGGGAAGGGCATTAGTCCACAAAATACAACCCCAAAATGGAAGCAGTTTATTGCAATTTAAAATTAAAAATACGTAAATGTTACAAGAGATTTCAAAATATAATGTTTGGATTTGGAGACATAAACGAACTGTTCAAACTTTAAGGAGGATTCCAGACGGGAATATAAGTCAGTGACCATTAAGTATGACCAGTCAGACCAAGTATGAATTATTTGGAAAACTCAAAATCCCTCAAATAAAAGAGATGCTGAAGAATTTTGATTTTGTCTTATGCTAAAGCAGTAAGTGCCTTTTTTTTTTTTTAATAATAAAATGAATTATGCATGTAGTGTACAAAATGCTTATAGGATTTGAAAGGCTAAAGTCTGTGTTTAAGTAAGACCCCTGCACACTTATCACCCTGAACTTCAATTTCATGCTCATTTCTGTGTGAACTGTCCCTCATTTCCACTCTGGTTTGCTTGTTCCTCCTCTGGTCTTTGCACTGAGGCCAGTGCTTGCCTTGGCACAGCCTGGGCACACAGGCAGTAGTGCAAACATATGCAAGGAGACACAGAAGTCTGAGGCTGGAGTGGAGAGAAATCCCCCTGACTGTGAAACCACACCTCGAGCTGTACAGGTCATTGGACCCCTTGACTTCTGTATGGAAAAAAAAATATCAGCCAAACCAAAACACCACATTCCTTAAGTAGTTTAGGTATTCATGAATTTTTTTCCAATATTTAAAATTTTAAACAACTATTCAAAAATATTAACATTCCTTTTGATAGGATTCCTTCAGAGTAACACTATAGAAAAATATATTCTTAATTGCTTTGGGACTTTGTTATAAACTCCATCTCTGTAAGCATGAATGCAGTGTACATTAGCCCGCACTCATAAAATGCTTCTTCAGTTTGGCATACAAGAAACTATTGCAGGAAGTTCATCTGCATTTGTGTATTCAGTTCTGAAATTGCCACTTTGTTGCAAAAAGATTTTTCTGAGTGAGTTCATTGTGAGCACATATTATAAAGCTGGTTGTTTGAAAGACATCCAGAAGACAAGGGGAATATATTTGCTTTACTGGGAAATAAATGTACCTAATAAAAAGTTCCTGCCTTACCTTACTGATCCTGTAATGATAATTAGCAGAAAGTACGCACAAGCATGTGCCAAACACCGATCATCACTGCACAAACCATTCCAGAGGGCTGGCTGTATTGGCAGGCTGCTGATGTGCACTGCTTTGCAGAATTAAAGACAAGCAATCAAACATCATGTTGCACAAATGTAATTGCTATTATAGCAGTACTGGGTGTTATGGACAATGCCAATTCCTCGAGCTATGAGAGGAACACATCCATTTTTGAAATATCTAGATGAAAGAATTTTCAAAAGATTTGTTATCCTGGCCCAAGTGAGCACATGCTGAATCAAAGCTGTGATGCTTGCTGTGAAGGGACTTTTTAATGTCCATGGAAGACTGCTGCAACTGGATGTGGTTGTTTATATGGAAGAGGAGCAAAGGAGAGAGACAGGTCCATCCTTTGTTTGCAATTTTTTCTACTGTCTGCAGGGTTCCTGTAGGGCTACTAAGTTCCTGTAAATATAGTTACAATTTTATTTTTACCTTCTTGGTATTTGCAACTCTCATTCAGCCACAAAAGTTAAGAGGATATATGTCAGCTAAAGACATGTTCTGACCTCAGTTGTGTTGTGCAAGTATAAATACTGCAATGGTGTTATTCCACACATCCAGCACAAGAAATGCAAGAGTGAAGCTGTAGCACTCAATATTCAGTCACCATAATTTAAATACAACCACATATGAACAAAAGATACGTTTTAGAGGGGAAAACACCTTCGACAAGGAAAGTTGTTTCTGAAAAATACCAACTGTGTTAAAACCATTGACTTTTCTGCCCAAAGATGCCATTTTTCTGCACGGTACTCACAGTCAGAGAAAAAATAGCATTAATTATCTCTGTCTTCTCTGGATTGCAGCGAATTTGAATTACATATTCTTTAGTTGAACAAAAACTGGGATACTTCTCACAATGGCCTTCCTCCACCCAGTGTGTTGGAAGACTGTACACTGCACTGAGGGGCATGGACTCATGGGATAGAAAAAACCAGAAGGAAGAAGCTTTCATGTCTGCTTCATTCAAACCATATTGTGGCAACAGAAATCAGGTTTAATCACTCCTATAGCCATGACACAAGGAAAAAAAGAGATTCATTGCCAGAGAATCTTTCCACACTGAAGTAATCTCCACTCTCATAGCTAAGGGATCTTACGGCTAATGTGACAACTAGAAGGGATAAATCAGACCAGGATTTCCACCATAAGGTACAGATCCATAAGGCACATCTTCAAGACCCTTTGCCTTCAGTAGCACTCCAACCATTGGCAACAAAGAAAGTGTACTTACTGCTCTGAGCAGCCATTATTTGTCAAACAAGCTTAAGTCCCACAGAATATCAGGTGATAAATGGGTCTAATCAGCGGCATATATTCTACAAATATAACAATATAATTTTTTTAGGAAAAAAAAAGTAAAAAAGGTATAGCTGCTTTTGCCAATGAGTACAAATTGATATTCAATGAAGTATATAATTTCAGAAGAGGATCCCAATGGGCTTCTCAAGTTCCACATGGGTACTGCATTTCTACAGATGATGGTAATGGTAGTTTTTTGGGAAAAGGAAAATTTGCATCCTAAACATGACCAGATTTGTTATCAATTTCCCATTCTCTCCTGTGCACAGAACACTCTTCGTATTTTCCTTATTTCTAAATATTCCATGTTTCATTCAAATTGTGAATTAATTTCACTCTTTTCAGTGAAAACAAATTTTCTAATTATTTGAAATGCATTTGGTTTTGCTCAGTGTTAAAATGCTATTTGTAAGAAAAGTCAGAAGGAAAGAGAGAGAAAAAATAAAATTTGATGTATGTAAAAAAAATACTAAAATTGATATAATTGTTGCATGGCAAAGTTGTAAAGATCATTACATAAACAAATGAATGACTTCTAAAAATGAAGAATTGGTATTTTCTATATCAAAAGAACTCAAATTTAGTTGAATATATGTAAATCTATTAGCAATGGGAATGCGAATTGAAGCCAATAAATCAGCCAAAAGAAGCTGATCTTATGGAAGGCATTTCTTCTGAAATGAATTGTTAAAGGTACCATAATAAATACAAAAATCCATTTCATGTCCACCATATCACATATGTCCTATTTCTTGGCTGTCTTCTACATCTTCTAATTCCTTCATCTCAGCGGGTTTTTTCTAACACACCTTACAGGAGCACACCTTAGATATCCAGGGATGTGGCTTCATGTCATCTGGAAAAGAAATGCATGATTTCTTAATGATTTGCAATTTGAGGCTTAGTGATTTTACAGTATGAGGTAATAGCTGAGACTTTGTTACTAAAATATATGTTATCTTGCAGTCTTTTTATAGAGTAACAAACCCTATAATTTTTGTAATGGAATAAAAACTTTCAGCACCCTCATATTAACATTAAAAGGTCCAAAAATCTACCTCCAGAAGACTGTTCACATTATAACTGATATACCACAGGAAGCAATACAGAACCCAAAACAGCTCAAGAGATGTATGGCGTTCCTCTAAATTCTTCTCCTGCACAGACTTCTGCTTCTTCCTTTCTTTTGTTCTAAAGGAAAGCACTCCAGTGGATCAGAAGAAAGATAATTTCTATCTTAACCTTATAGGATTTTGTTTCCTCTGCAAAAATTTTCTCCTGGCAGAAATAATCCTACAATAGCTGTAAACAGAAGTAATGTTATATTACTTTTTAATCCTGCCAAGGCATTTTAGAATTCCACAGAAAAACTTTCAATCACCAATTTTAGCCTTCAAGATTCCTTTTAATTTGATGTACAGTAATATTTGCAACCTGAATTTTAAAAATATTATTTGCATTAGAAATACTGCTCAAGAAGATACCACCACACCTTTCACGAGTGTATGAACACTGAGAAAGCAGCAAACATTATTTTATTCCAGTCAAATGAACATTTTGTTAATTTATCATATTATCTATGATCTTTCTTTCTATCTGTATCATAGACACAGAGATATATGCATTTTCTTGATGATTATTAGGCAGTCTCCTGAGTTTAACTTGCTATTAAAAAACAAAACTGAAAGCAAACAAAAAAATCACAAATCAAACCAAAACATATGAGTCACGATTCTAGTAACCCAGAACACTGATAGGATATGACAGTACATCTACTGCAGTGAAATTATGATGAATTCATTCATGCCTACGCTGGAAATTCCAGAACTTCTTTCTGGAATAATTCTTGGGCACTGACATTTCATATACAGTCCCTGAGCCCATCCGTGCCTGTGACCAGTGGGCTGCCCCTACATTGCATCTTCTCCCTGCTTCATGCATCCTCACCAGCAACAGCCTCCAGCACTCCATTCCCAGCTCAGTCCTCATTTACTGCCTCCTGCTTTTCAGGAGGATGCAAACTCAGAAAATCATTACTTTCTACGGTGCTTTGTACCTGGAAATTGACTGAATATTTACTTTTACATTCTGCCTGTGTTCTGATCAACAGCCATAGAGGCAACACAACGCTGATTTTAAAAACACTCTTCACTCTTCTCGGAGCAAGTAAGTGAATATTTGATGCAGTAATTATAACTTGCCTGATAACAAGTCACACTTTTAGTGTTGTATTTTTAAGCACAGTGTGGCTAATAAGAATGCTGTTCTTCCCACATTTTTGTTTCTACTTGCTGCAGTTCTGCCTCTCACACACTGTATTTCAGGGACAGCCAGAGACCTTGCCCATCCCTGTGCCAAGGGCTCTAAATAGGAGAAGCAATAAAGCAAGACTGCAAAAACTGCTCAGATTTTCCCTATTATCTGTTATACACCCAGAATTACATTCTGTCTTGAAAAATGAAAAATTGAAAAGAAAGAATTTTTAATATGTGCAATGGTTTTGGAATGAAGGCATGGGAGAGATCATGAGCTGCAGAAGGGACCAGGCAGAGACTCAGGCAGAGACTGTCTGATACTTAAGGCCATAAGCAAACAGGGTTTCGCCACTTACATGGTTTCTATCCAAAAGATGGAAAACACTATACTTCCCATCTACAGCTTCCAATTCAGTCTTCCATTAGTGAGGCTCAGTTTCCTTCTATTACCAAGTGAAGTAATAGTCTATTTCCTATTCTGCTGCAATGTGTCTTTTGGGGAAAATAAGAGGGAAGAGGCATCTGTGTCTACATGGTTTTTTGTGACTTCAGCTCAAATCTATTCCTTTTTCCCACAGGAGCTGCACTTGCAGAACCCTCCTTAGTGGGACTGCCCCACATATGAAAGCTAAGACACCTCAAGCTGTGTTTAGACCCACTACAATCCTCTTAGATTTTGACTTACAAAATTCAGAGCATTTCCAATCCCCTTAGGAACCATTTCAAGCAATTCCCTTTGGACAGGATTATCTGCATCTAGGGGTGTAAATTTTCCACCGCTGTTTGTACAAGAAAACTCAGGTGAATAGCTCAAACCTAGAAGTCTAACGAACACATACAGGGACACTCACTTTTAGCTTCTTTTTCAGTTTCCTTAAATGTGGAAAATTTGTCTGGTAAAATGGGAAACTGCTGGGAATATTTATTTAAAGAAAGAAGCACTTTAAGGGATAGTGAACACTTTATGGGAGATTGATATGATTAAAAGTCAAGTTCTACAGAAAACTGTTGCAAATCTTATCTGATTATTATGCTCAAGGCCAGAGCAGAGACAAGTTTGAAAAGCCAAGGCTTGCATGTCAAACAGGAGTAGTCCTCAGCATGTGGGGGAAAATGGCAGTGATAAACCTACTATTAGGCATCTGAGAGAGAAGCCCAGCATCTCCTCTGTGTGGGGCCTAAAATAGACATGAGCCACTATCACAGATAATGGCAGCCTGTAGCCACATGAAGGGAGAAACTAAAATCCATTTCACTTAGACAAGAAACTGCAGTCTGATATTTACCTGTGTCCATCACTTGTGAAAAGTGTTTACTGTGAATTATCCAAGAGAAAAGTGCAGGTTGAGGGGTTTCATTACCTATCTGAGAGTAGTTCAGATCACACATTAAACACAAGAAATCACAGGTAAATCTTGGATTGATGTCTTGGGTAGTCAGATGGATTCCTGCTATTCCTCCTACGCTTGCTGGATGCCCATGTGCAGAGCAGTGAGAACATGTGCAGACACAGAAAATGTGAAAGTAAACCCAGAGTAAGCTTGATGTGATTTTTGAAAACAAAGATCACTTTGAAAATAAAGCTCATTCTAATGTCAAGGAAAGAGACTGCCCCTTTCACCACAAAAAACACAATCTACAGATAGATGTGTTAATGGGTGCTCTACAGCCTTCCTGAATCTGGCAGAAATTGTAATAGAGAACCCTTTCTAGGAATAGTTGGAATTCCTTCCAGGTATATTGTCATATTTTCACCTTTTCCTCATCAAAAGAGAGAATAAAATAAATGTATTTCTTAACATCACTTTTGCACCTATGACAACATCTTGTAAGTGAAGCGCAAGAGACTCTTTATAGATTTATTGACAAAATCTTATAAATTAAGTGTGTAAGTTGGCCTAGACTTTGAATATGTGTGAGAGAGATTCTTAAGTCACAGGTTTCACCAAACCAAATGCTGACCTCCCAAGCATTCTCAGGTTCCATGATTCGAAGTTAAAGCACCTGAGAAAATCACAGCCAACTGAATGTCATATTATTGTTTCAATGTTTGCTACTAAAAGTAAATGGTAAGCTTTAAGTAAATGTATTGTTACCAAATCTTTCCTTTCAAACAAGCACTTCTGTCAGAAGTGTCTTAATTTCTTATCACAGAATTTCATCCGCACAAGGAGCAATAAATAATTCATGTTCCTAGCTCTTTGTTGTGTGTCCCTGAACTGCACAGAGCTGGAAGGCTGACAGCTGTGTCAGGACAAGCACCAAAGATCTGACATGACAAGTGACTAACAAGTTTCTTTCAGTCTATAGTGAAAGAAGACAATGGCATAAAGTGCAAAAACGAAATCCTGAAACAAAATGAAACTGTTTCTTTCTCTTTACCTAAGTGTTTGCTATGAGCTTATTTCCGACCCATAACCTCTGGTCATTTTATAGTACTGCCCAACCCCCTTTACTCCTCACATTCGCCTGGCCATTTACGCCTGTCCACGGATCAATATGAGCAATTCTTGGAGAAATACGATGTCTCCATGACAACCAAGCCACAAATTCTCAGTGGAAAGCAGTGAGACCAGTAGTGAAATCTCCTGAGGTTTTCAGACCTATAAGACAAGATGTCTTAAAATGCAGGAATGGACAGAAACAAAAGCCAGAGTAATTCATTGTTTATTACTAGTTTAATGATGTCAGATGGACCGATTGGAACTCAGTTTTTAAGTTTGGATGCTTTATCAACGTGTATTTTTGCCAGTCAATATTCACCTCCTCACAGGGTTTTATTCTTTCCATTACTTCATATAGATATGCAGAGTGTAGAATTGGATATGTAAGTTCCCATCCAAACAGGCACACTTTGCCAGAGAGAATTAATTTAAGGTTAAAATTAGTGTTATCTTTAAGGTACATTGATTCTCCCCTGAACACTGTAATGCTACCTTGCTTAAATCCTTTCTCCCTTCAAACCTGATCAAATCTTGGACAATCCACATTTTGGCCGATAATTGTTGTTGAAGGGACTACAGACAGTTTCTGAAGGAGATACTAAACACCACAGATTGTCAAACCCAGTTCCTTTCTGAGTAGATTATCCACTTATTTCTAAATCTCATGCTGGTTTCTGCTGGACAACATTGAGTCCAGGTCTATGTGGCTTTAAAATGAATAGATATTTACAATTCATTGGTTTCAATTATTGTAACATATACTGGTGTTCATTTCTCTGGAAAAGATGAAAAGGGAATGTAGTTCAAATCAGGTATATGACAGTAGTTGAACTCCCAAGGAATCTTGGAAGAGTGGTGTGCTGAAATATAATCCCCCAGACATGGGTCCTATCCGGGTTCTGAGATGACTTAGGGGACCTGACATGGATTTCAGACTGCACCCTTTGACTGAAAATTAAATCTCAGCAGTGTTCCTTGGGGAAGGATCAGGGGACTGTTGGCAGCTGCCCCCTGTCAGCACAGGCTGCAAGATTTGGAAATCTCTTAACTAAGCTGACAGGCCACAGAGACGATGAATCAAAAATATGATACACGGATCAGCACACAAAGATGCAGGAGGGTACAGAGAAACCAGATAAAGCAGGAAGGAAAATACCAAGTGAAAAAAGATGTTTAACTCTTTCACTAATGAAGACGATGTGCAGGTTATATGTGTTGTGTATATGGGTCAAGCTCACAGTTTGCTTAAGAGATCTTAGTATTTAGTCGCATAGAATGTTTTTAATCAGCTGTGACTCAATACAATTTATATTTAATTGTTTCCTTTTGGGATTCATTTAATAAATTTCATAGATGTTCCATAACGAGAAAGATAATGAAACTACATGAAGATAAATCTTTCAGTTACCAAAAAGGATGCACTTTATGGATGTTTCTGTATTTAGCTGAATCAATGTTAAGAGTCATTAAAATGAAATAATGATTGTGAGCTGATTTAAAGGAAAGAATCAAGCTATTTAATGCCACCAATTTGCTTTCCTCCAGAGATACAGTGTTTGAGTGTCCACTGCTGCATTCAGCTGCAGTATATACAGTACTTCTAATTTTTCATAATCTCACGCTACCTTCAAAGGGTCAGACATTGTACATATATTAAGTAAGCAGTGTAGTCCAAAAGTAATTATAATGAACTAGTAGTGTCAGCTTTCTTTTTGGTCATAAAGCCTTTATCCTTTCTAAGACCTGAATTCCTGATGAAAGAGGAAAGGATAACAGCTCCACACTGTGACCCCTGGAGGTGACCATTAATTTGACATTGCAGCTGCTAAAAAGGAAACAGCATTACAATGTGCTTTTTTTTACAGACCCAAAAGCTGTGTCAGATTTATCACTTGATACTTGGTGGCTGTCTTTAAATGCCTCTCACCTGGACTCTCAGACTCTTCCAAGACACATCTGTCAGGCGTATCCTCCACATCTTGGAAGTTTGCCGAGTTGGAGCTCTTGTCATGCTTCAGCACACTGACTGGAGCAAGAAAGAATAAAAACACAGGGAGGGAGAAAAGTAATATATGCAGAAATCAACACTTCCTGGTTTTCTGCAAAGCCTTCAATGCTGAAGACATAATTTGTAAATACAAATAATAGATTAAAAAACCCAGAAATACAAGCTACTTATATGCAACCACAGGACAGTTGAAAAATCTATAGACAAGAATGTATCCAGGGTGAAGTTTGAGACATCAGCTTAAATGAGGTCCCTTTGAAGTTGAAAACCATGTTTTTCTTATAGAATCCTAAAATAATAAAATAATTTAGAAGTCATAAAAAGAATGCTTGTCTGTTTCACCAAAGAAGCCAGAAAACAACATAAAAGATCAATTAGATGGTTTTGTAATTACTGGAATCATTCAGCTAGGAGAGAAATGGTATATGTTTTAAGATGAAAATGTGTTGTATACAACAAGCTGGAACGTAAGAAAATTACTGATAATTCCAAAGTGCAGTGAAACCCAGAGTTGCAGTTTAAAGATTACCAAATTTGGTGACATGTTTTACTTAACTGATAAAATCATTTTCATTTCAGAGCATACAAATATTTTCAGGTAAACAATTACCTGTCTATAAATGACTTTCTAATTCACTTGGCTTTGGAACAAATCCCACATAACTTTTCCTGAGCAGAAGAGAGGTATTTCCCTTGTCAAAGTCCATTTCCCACTCTTCTGCTTCGTATCTCTACATGGAGCCACAAATACAGCTTGAAGATGAAGTACAATTATGAAGCAATATATTATAGCATAGCACAGTAAAGATCTCAGTTCTTCTGTCCTGTTAAAACTCTTAGCTGATCCTATTTCCTAAGATAATAGCAGTGGCTAGAAAACACTTCACTGTTTTTGTAAAATCTAGAAAAATAAGCAAAGTTCCAAACTTTGGGGATACCAATGGCTATGCACAATCTTCATGTTCTTCTGTCTTCTTTTCAAAAAAGGAAATTCTTTCCCTTATAAATTTTGACAGATTTTTTTTTAGACCAAATGAATATTTGCTGAAGTATTATGTAATTTAAACACCTATTTAAATTTTCCTAGATTGAGTGAATCAACAAGGCCTCAGGGCAGTATGCAGACATGAGGAGCTCAAAAGACACATATTCCACTTCAGTGCTCTGTGCTTTCCATGGGTTTGCAGGTAGTGATCCCAGGTCACCAAAAGGTTCCATCATTCTTGACTGCAGCATCTACACAGAGTCTGTTTGAAGCAATCAGAGCTTCAATACTATTGTGGAATTAGAACCTTGAAAATGTAATATTAAAACATAATAAATAATAAAATATATGACAGTGACACCATTCATTTCATCTGTAAAAACAAAAAAAAAAACCAGTAAATTTTGCTTAAAAGGTTTGCCTTGGATAGCAACAAATCAGTATGTAAAACCCTGTGCAGGTAAAGCAGGAAGCATTGACATGATAATCTCCATAGGGTGTGTTAACATTGAAGAACAATTACTGTAACAAATAACAAATGTTCTTGCTCACACACAAAAAAGCTACGATATGTAAAGGATACGTCTTGAAAGATAGCTGTGCTTTTCTCTTGTTACAACATTTTAATAATTTTCAAATATATTAAGTGAAGATGTCCCCTTCAAAAGAAAAATTGGAATATACAATATTATGTTTAAAAACAAAATAATTTTATGCCAAAATTTTAGAGGGCTTTTTTCTAAAACAGTTCTTTATACAGTGGAGTTGGCTGCACTGTTCTGAGTGACAGATTGAGTCATTACAAGTGCATGAATTTAAACCTCAGAACTACTCTGAAGTAGAACAATAGGAAAATTTCCAACAAAGTGCTCTGTGATGAAAGAGAGAAAACAAAAAGTACAGCTATGCCTTTGGAGAGAAAGCAAAAAATCACAAGGCCTGTCTGTTTCAGTCTAATAGTAGCCACCAAAAATTCAGAATCAGCCTTTCAAAATGAATTTTGTATTTTGACCCAGTCAAGAAATCTCATAGTGAACCGAAGAGGGAAGACACTTCCACAGCACCAGAATCAGTTCCAGGTAGGAACTGGCAGACTTCCCTACTGCAAGTCTGTGCTGAAACTGCCTTACCTGGGACTAAACAAAGCTGCTCAAGTGCTCTGCTCCTTCCCAGGCCATGTCAACACAAGCCAGATAATTTCAACTGACCAACTCGAATTTCCAACACAGTACTGAACAGTGTTCTTAGTAAAGGTACCAGACTCGGTTGAGAGGTAACTCAGAGCATACCAAATAAAACCCAGCTAGAAGCAGGTCCATACACAGATGAGGTACCCCACAAGGAAGCTGTGAAATGAACAAGAAAGAAACCAAGACAGGAGAGCAAGATGCTTGGACAAAGCAGGAGGATTTCCAGTTAATGTATCTGAGTAGATACTGCAGAGATTTGGAAAATCTGGGAGAGGATGGAGTCATTAAAAGCCAAGAAAGACAAAAAGTGAGAAGAAAAGGAATGACAGGCAGGGCTGATAGAGCTGAAAAATGCCAAAAAGCTTGAAACACTTGCAGTAATAGTTGGTCATTAGGAACAGTTTAAAGGAAGTGGAAAGCAGAGGTGGAAAGGGTTTTCATGGGGATAGAGAGACAGAACTCTGGACAACTTGTGCAAAAGCAGCTGTCAAAGGGGGCAGTTCAGCAGTTCAATGTGAGTGCAGGGAGGGAAGTGCTTGTTTCAGAAAAGCAGGAGACAGGCTGAGACAGGCTGGGATCGGGTCGCTGGTGCAGGTAAGGGAAGTTTCCCTCAGTCCTGTCACCTGCTCAGAAGTACACACACCTCCCTAGACAAAACCAGGCAAATAAACTTCACAAGACCCTGGTTTATGAGGTTACATAATGAGTGTATGCAGTGAGCAAGAAAGGGACCAAGGCAGAGACCTTCAGATTATATGCTCAACTGGAAAAGAAAGGTTTCTTAAAAATATCATAGAAGAACAAAGGGAATTGAAAAGTTAAAAATAAGGAAAGTACAGTCTGGCCCAAATAAAGAGTGAAAGTAAAAATGGCATTATGTAATCAAGGATAAATAGAAAAAAAATCTCAGCACTAACACCTACTTTACTTCCTGTTCTCTTAGGGGAATAGGATTTTATGTACAAATATCAATAGGAGAAAGAGTGTTCTGAATTGCTTATACTGAGGATGCTGATGGAATTTAAGTTATTTAAACATAAACAGTGTCATCTTTATTCAGAAGACACTCTGTCCTACTTTGGGTTTAAATGGACCTTAGAATTACTTTTGGTTCCCTTTGAAAGGTAATCTCTGTAGTCAAAGTGACATAAATGGAGTATAAATGAGCCCCAAAACTATGAGTCATAAGCAAGTTAAAAACATTTATGATATTATAACTCCAATAACATTTTCTTTCTCTTCAGTGCAGTGTCATTTCCATTGTTACATGGACAGAAGAGATTACCTTTTTTAGCATGGAAATAAGGTAAAAGGACGTATTTCATTGAAGCAAATGATCTTGAACTTAGCATATAAAGATGACATAAATCTTCATTGCACAGGATCAATCTTGAGAATTGTAGTATTTTTTTTCTGATGTATCCTCATGAGCTCTTAGAATTTGTTTACTGAACTTGATACCCATTCTCTTACATTGTTGAAACAGAAAAAGTCATTAAAATAGATATGGGATTTAGAATAGTAAAAAATGTCATAAGATCATAGTGTTTATGAAACATTTATGTATCTAGTTTCAAAATATTTCAAACAATTCCACACAATAAAAACAAATAATTTCCAAAAATGTACCACAAACTTGTGATCAGTTTTTAAAGAACAATCTCTGAACAGACTATTGAAGCTGTTCTTTGTGAATATAGCCTAACCACGAAATACAGCAACTCATCATGGTCATTTATTCTACATGTTTGGTTGAAACTCTGAAAAGTCTTGTTCCACTCTGGAAATATCCTACACTAAAGTCTAAATAACATGCTCTGCATACCAATTTTTAGAGGGCAGACACACTGGAGAAAGAAGTTTGCATAATTCAGGCAAATAAAACATCTAGCATTTTCTGATAAGATGCCTGTGTTATTGATAAGGTGGACTAGTGACTTAAAGACAGTCTGTCTGCAGGGAAAACAAGAACTTATTTGTCATTCAAAACAACTGGATAGGGCAACAAAAATAATTTTTCATTCTAAGATGTTAGGCAAGACAGGATACAGGTGACAAATATATTTACAGCTCAATATGGAATACAAAGCAACCTGAATCTAAATAAAACTGCATTTAAAAAAAAAAAGCTGTAAAGGGAAACAAAATGGTGGTGTTTTTTTATTTTTGTAAATGGATAAAACAATTGTGCTGCAATGTCCCTTCTGAGCTGTTTGGCTACTACAGGCACTTACTGTATTATACCTAAGAAGCTTGATGGAGCAATAAATGCTTTGAGTACTATTTTAAAAGTGCATTTCATAGATATCATAAAAATATAATGAAAAGTATAGGAACAGCCATATTTGCTGAGACTAAAAAATATCCATGTAAGAGTCCAACAAGAGTCCAACAACCATAAAATAATACTTTACCAGAAATTTCTCCTAAAGTCCAATTTGAATCTCAAGGAACTACAAAGAATTTTTTCCCCTCCTGTAATAACACACAGTAGATTTCTGTTTCACTAATTTCTTCGGTTTTTCCTTAACCGTGGAATTTTTGCATCCTTATCCTACACCCTAACTCACTTTGTCATGGCAAACTCCATACTTTTATCACACAGGAAGGCATCTAATTTTATTTGTCTGCCTTTGTTTGCCTGCCATTCCTTGTTGGCTTAATGTGCAACATCTTGTTTGAGAAAAGGCACAGGTACGAGCCCAGCACACTCTCTCCATGACCCCTGTGGCTGAAATCCTTTGTTTTCTCTCTTTTCCAGACTGATGGTTCCTAATCTACTTTGCTTTTTCCATGTATTTCCAGCCAAACTAAAAGGGTAAGATTATTTCACAAATATTACAAGAAATGCAGAACACCAGCTGCCAAGAGAAGTATCAGCAGAAACTGCAATCCCAGAGACGAAGGAAAGGCAGATTCTGCGGTGACACCGTGCAGATGGAGCTCCCACCCAGCAGGGTCCCAGCAGGCAGGAGTCTGCCTGGATGTGCATGTGCCCCTGATGGCACCAGTGCTGGGCACAGCTCAAGGATCACTCACAGCTTTTCCAGGTGATACTCCCTGCTATGGTGCTTGCCCTTTGTTGCCACACCAGGAATGCTGTCAACTCATGCTCAGCTTGCGATCCAGATTATTTCCTGAGGAATGTTATCTTGCTTTTTCTTCCCCATTCTGTCTCTTTGCAGAAGATTAATCCTACCTCAATCTAGATCCCTGTCCTCATCCATATTGAATTGAATCCTATTTTTTTTCTAGACCATTTCTCAGGCTCTACAAACCAAAAATTCATTTCACTTACAGAAGACATCAGATGCCAGTCATTTCCTAAATTTTAGTGTCATTTGAAAAAAATCTGCACAGATGTACATAATTGTCATTTAATTGAGAATGGCTGGTTATCTTCTGATTATTAAATATCACACTGGCCTAGTTTCCGTTACATTTTAATTTAAAAAAAGAAAGATTAAGATATTAACCTAGAGAAACACACTATTATTCTGAAGTGAAAGCTGCAGTATATGGAAGTTGAAATAAGCCAGTATGGAATCAGTCAAACTGGAAGGTTCTGTATCTTGAATCCATTCCAACAAATGCAGAAGTAGAACCTGACATGATGTGGCAGAGCTGTTTGCAGAACAACCAATCCATGTACCTGGGAAGTGTGAGCTGGGTCTTGCACTTCAAAGGCACCTGCAAACAGAACTCATGCCACTCACCAAATGAATAGCAACTAAAGAACATTTTTCCCTCTGTATGTGAGAAACGTTTTAACATATCAAAAAACCTCACAAAAGTCCATTTTCCTCTCTCCTTATATGTATGTGGCCAGAATTCTCCCAGACAGAAAAATTGAAATTTTCACTGATTCTTTTCCCAATATACCTTGAAGTTTTATTCACCCAGAGGGACTTCCCTACTTCTCTCAACTAAAATGTAATGGCATGTAACAAATTATGCTCTCAAAGGACATCCCATTTTTGTTTCATTAGTGCAATGAAACATTCACTCAATTTTAAAGCAGTTGTCTTGATCTTAGTTGTGATTTATAGCAGATTCTGTCCATGTATTCTGTGTAGTATATATTATAAAACACCTAACTAGTTAAATTTGTCTCTCTGGGCTCTGCTGCAAGATATAAAATACTTTCCCATAAAATTCCACACAGCATCTACCGAACATCTCTGAAGCACAAGCTTCCGTAAAAATTAGGAGGATTTAAAAAAGGAAAATGCAACCTGAAACTGCCTTTTTTAATTCTTGTATTGTGATATATTGTTTCTTCTTCTCAATGTCCTCTCTGGCTAGAAAGTCTAAATTTTTCTCTTTTCCAATCTCCCTAAGTGTGTGTTTTAATCAAACATGATGTAAGACTGAATTATTTGACCAACATTGTTTATCCCTCTCTCATATTTTTTTTCCAGAGAGTAATTGGGAGACAATAGGGAAGAGAAAATGGTTACAGAATTAGTAAAGAAAGCCAAAACCTGTTAGTTACTAGACAATTAGTCTCTTTTAAAATTCAAGTATATAGCATTTCCTCACCTATACAAATTTCTAAAAATATCATAGCATATGCTGAGATGGAAGGGACCCACAAGGGTCATCAAGTCCAGCTCCTGGCCCTGCACAGCACCATCCCCAAGAATCCCACCCTCTGCCTGAGAGCATTATCCAAATTCTTCTTGAGCTGTTTGGTGCTGTGACCACTTCCCTGGGGAGCCTGTTCCAATGCCTGGCCACCAACCACCAAGGAGGAAGAAACTTTTTCTAAAGAAATAGTGCAAAATTCCCCCTCGTTTCTGTACATTACACCAATGGTGCTGCAGAGCACACAGTGCAGGTGTGAATCCTATCACTATATCAGTAGCACCTACAAAACCAACAAAGAAATACTTCCTATTTTTAAAATTGCATAATTGACAGCATTGACATTATTATTTTCATGACAGTAGATTAATTTGGTATTAAAATATAAAATCTTAATCAGGATGCTTGCAGAGGATTCTGGTTCAGTTCCTTTCTACAGAGATATTCTTGCTGTAGATTGCATCAATTTACTTTTAAAACCAAAACTAAATGAAAGTCTGCAGCATGGTTATGACACTGACATATCCCTGTGCATAATATGAGTGTTACAGCTTTCATGGTCTTCCCATCTCTCAAAGCTGTCCAAATAGCTTAATCCATGGAAAAAAAAAAACACACAGAGCCTCTTTATTAACCTCTTCTGGCCAGATTATTGTTATTCTTTTGCATTATGGCCTTGGAGATGTATTACTGATAGGGAGGTAAAGCCAACTGCAGCACAGCATGACTCTGCTGAATGGCTGCTGTAGGAAAGTGGAAGTACTTATTTCCAAGACATTTCTGTGATGCTCCCTACTGTTAAAATGTTATCTGACTTTAAAAGATTTTCAGTTCAATTGTAAGCAATAAGTAAACTCAAGCAATACAGAACCATATACTGAAGAGTTTCACTAGCTGGTCAAACAGGCATTATTCCAAGAAACTAATGTTGTATAGGACTGCTTCCTGGTGGCTGAGACCTCTGATTGGCAAAAGACAGTGGACTTTTCAGTCAGCAAGCTAGTTACCCATGGATGTGGCTCAAGGCTGACACACAGATTGACTGGTTCACACTAATTTACTTCACACAGATTCCATTTATCTCCTAGAAGATCCCCTGGCAGCAGCTTATAATGGCATATCCTAGGATGCCTGCCTGCATGAGTTTTTAAAGCGGCAGAGCTTGATGAATCTAAGTCCAGAAAACAGTTCACAGATTGAGGACTAGGTGCAATCAAAAAACATCAAGTAGCACAGCTGGGACTTGCTAGCTTGCTTGACTGGTTTGAGCAGCTGAGCATTAACTACGCTTGCTTTCCTGCTGGCAGCCCTGTGTCACTAGGACAAATCGGAGCAATACCCGACAGAAGAGGAGAAAAAGAAAAGGAAAAAAAAAAGAGGGAAAGGAAAGGAAAGGAAAGGAAAGGAAAGGAAAGGAAAGGAAAGGAAAGGAAAGGAAAGGAAAGGAAAAAGGAACACAGGTGATTGCATTGCATGGCTACTATTTACAGATATAGGAATAACTCATTAGAAGATTTAATCTCTTCTCAACCCTAGGATCATTAAAGTAAATAATGCACTATTACAAAATAATGCAAGTTTTGAGGCTGGAAATTTGGAAAATTTCCTTTTGGTAATGATGAAAGTTCCTAGGAAAAAGACATTGAATTAAACTAAATAGTTCTCATTTCTTTCTTATTAAAATATATTCAATCTCATAATTCATGTACAATTAAAAATAGTTACCAATATAGTTGATTATTTATTACAGCAATGTGAGCTACATGTCAACGTGTTGCCTTGTCCCCACGGAGAACAATAGATTTAAACACATGCATGTCTGTAAGCAGTACTTTTAAAAGGACTAGAAATACAGTCTTACACTCCAGCTCTCCAAACTCATATAGACAGAGCCTATTCAAAAAAGTACTTTTAAGAAAGGAAGCAAAAATTAATATTATCAGAAAATAACATTTAACAGCAAATATATTTTGAAAGATCCAAAGCACATTTAGTACTTAGAAGGTTAAAGACTCAGCTGTAGTGCTAGTTGATGAAAAAGTAGGATTAAGGCTTTAGTATGAGTCTTGACATGATCATGTTGTCTGCCTGCTGTCTTAAGCTTTGAAAAACAGCTGGGATCATCTTCTTATAAGCTCCAACTCAAAGATGTTTAAGCAGTTCCAAATCCAATTAAACAGAGGTAAATATAAGGAAGGGCCCTACTGAGCCAAATCATCTTATTTTTTAATGAAAACCAGCATAATTGCAGGTTACACAACTCCTTAATCTCACTTTAAACCTAACAGACTGCTGCCTTACAGTGCACATGGCAAGTCCAGTTAACCCAAGCATTCTGTATTGGTGTGCTTAATTTTTGATCATTATCCTTTATTATGTTACTTGTAATCCTAAAAGCCTATGATTGTGTCCAGATATTTGGCAAGGATTGTACCTGGATATACAGGGATTCCTCTTCTAAGAGTAATGGATTAATTGGATAGCACTGTATGACTAGTACACGGTTTGCAGTGAAACTGCTGTGCAATTTTTAATTTGTGAACTCAACTTCCTTCTCCTTCTGTGCCCGTCCTTTAAACAAATTGCCTTTTTGAACATTAGCAGTACTGCTGGAGTAGCCTATCCATTCTCATCCCTAACATGACAATAGATTAGAAATAACACTGCTATTTAGAGTGGGCTGCTTACTAAAATCCTCTTCATAAAAATTAATGGAAGATATGGAAATTGTATTTTTCACAGGGAATTGAATATTCAATTTAAAAGTGGCTATCTTATGAACATGACCCAATCAGATCATGATTACTTAAAGGCTTAGAGCATTAGACCATTTTCTTCCTTAGAGTCAAAAGATATTTGAGGTGCTCATATTGTACCAAAGTATGTATTTTTTACATTAATATATTTAATACCCTAAAAGCAAAAAACACACATCGGTAATCCTTCTACTTTGTCCTATAAATATGTACAAGGACATTCTCCCAGGATGAAAAGGAAAAATCTCATCAGGGACTACTTCAAATACAAGCTCCTCATGTCGGTAAGAGCAAGAAGGAAATTTAAATGATCAGGAGCGGACTGTTTGCAGTAGTCGTGTTACATTATGCATGATTCTTGGCTGCACAGGATTTAATTAATGATTTCCAGTTACATGGCTAAGATTTGGAGTGAATTGGTGTTTAGGGCAGCAAACTAATATCTCAGACAATAATTTTTTATTTTGTCCCAAACACCAGTTACTAGGGGTTGCTGTCCCCTTTGTTATTTTGTAGCTGGTAATCAGTTTTGTATACATGGACAATAATTCTGGGCTCTGTTATAGAAGCATGAGTTTAGATTAATTTCAAGGCAGTTATTCTCCTGATGCAACTTGGAACAAAATTCAGACTTTGCCATTCTCTGAATTAATAAGCAACATCTATTACTATGCGTAAATATCAGAAAGGTGCTTGTTGAACTGTCAGATGATACATACTTATATTTGTAATGAATGTAGATCATCTGTTCTAGTTACCACAAAACAGACAAAGATTTGGGAAACAGGCTGCCCACTTTAAGCACCACTGAATTTATCTCCAGAAAATGAATATGGCACTCCCTCAAATGAACAGATAAGCAACAATCTGTAAAGGACTTCATGGGTAAAAGATGACCGCTGCCAAATAGTGCACTTTCACCTATTCTTCAGACCATCAGCAAGACCTATCCATAAGTGGACAGAAGAGCCTGGAGCCTCCCTTTTGAGACAGGTAATAGAGAGCTGGACATCTAAGGAGGTGACTGACAACTGTCTCTGTGCTCCAGAGGCTGTGTTAGACCACATATTTGAAGAACTAAAAAGCCTTGCCAGGTAAGACATTGTACAAGACCACATTCTTGCCAGAGTTAGGGACCATAGTGAGATAAAGAGCCAAGGAGTGTGAGCTTTTCCATGATCTCTTTAATGCATTCAAGTGCCATGTATGTGTGAGGCAGAAATTATCTAGATGGAGAAGTGGCAGGATATTTTAAAATGTTAGATTCACTTCACTTTGGTTAAATAAGGTTGGTCAAATGTAACAGGAAGATGCTGCCAAACTTCAAAGTCTGCAATCAGTTTTGGAATTGCTCACTTTCAGCATAGGACTCAAGCCTCCAGAGGTATGAGGTTAAAAACAAAACAAAACAAAAAAACAAAAAGAGAAGAAGTAAAAAGTTTCCTTTAGATTCTTCTTTCTACTTTAGTTTTTTTTAAGTGTTAGCGTTTTTGGGTGTTGAGCCTTTATTCCTCAGGAAGAATAATTTGTGTATAGCAATAATTGCATACTATCACTTTGCCATATGAACTAGGACTTTTGGGAAAGAAACACACAAGATACCATAAGATTTACCATAAAATTATGAGGGTTGGTGAAATATTACATTCACTAGCTGTATTTGTATTACCATAGTAGCCAAATCACTGATTAGAATTTGATTTTTCATTAATGTTTGATCATTAGTTTCTTGCTAGCTTTGAAAACAAACAGTTCTATTGCTTTTTGTATTATACCTTGTCAAAAGCATCTGGAATATCTTTATTTAGGTATTCTGAAACTTAAGTCTACTGGGGTGTTGTTTATTTGTGCACACCTATATTCCAATTCACACATAGTAAAGGTAGGTATACACTGACTATTGGGAAATTATCCAGTCCTCCACAAGAAATTGCATATGGAAGTGTCCTACCAGTCTGCTACAGATACTTCAAATTGTATTGCTGGTATTCTTCTCTTTTACTGGTTGATTTGTTTCTGTTTCTATTTCCTTTCAACTACCAACTTGTCTGCGCATTCAGAGGTGAATCTAGGGACAGTCATATATATCCTTGTTCATATGGAAGCATAAAAACAAATCTAATGTTTCAGGATACGAAACTGCCAGTTCAGGAGATCACTGAAGGTTGCACTCCAGCTTGTATGATGAGTGAAGTGGAAATGCCAAAAGGGCTCCTGCACAAAAAAGGTACAAATGTGCAGCAGGACCTTGACTGCAGTTTCAAAAGCATTGTGCAATGGCTGTAGCCTAATTAACAGAAAACACAGCAGTCTTGTAAAATAAATCACAGAATGCTCACTCCCTTCTTCACCTCTGTTTTGACTAGGTGCACTTTTATAAAAAGCATTAGAGCTGCTCTTGATTTAGCACAATCTGAGTTTGGCCAAGGTGACCGAGATGAAGCAAGCAGTGTAGAAATTCTAATGGATATGTGAAAAGGACTAGAACAGATATTGTTCTAATAAAGTAAGATGACTTTCCATAACTACATTCAGAAGAACAGAAGACAAGTTGACTTATAACTGGCACTCAGGAATCTGCATAATCTTTTCCAAAATAACCCAAGTAAACTGTGAGCTTCAAAACAGAGCCTCAGACTCCCTATTCCAGTGACTTGAGACTACACAGCTGTAGCACCACAGAGCAACTGCTTTCAGTTGTTAAATGCACCAAGCCCACTGAAGCTCACAAGCACCCCAGTTTTGCACATCCTTTTTCACAAATGACGAACACAGGTGAACCTCTAGCCATAAACTGCTCCCATAACCCAAAGCTTTTTCCAGAGGAGAATAGCCTGCCTCTGGCAAGAGAGCTCCACATTTTTAAATTGCTGCAGAATTGCCAGAATTTTGGTGGCAGTATGTGAAAAAATACCTACAGTGCATGTGGCCTGTTGGACTTCAAGAGGGTGCAAACAGATCCACAGCTGTGTAAGGCATTAGTACCTAGGGTATTAACTTAGAGATGCTATTTTTCCTAGAAAATACGAAAGGCTAAAGAACAGATTTAAACAGTTCTTACAATGGGAAATATTAAATTCAGTATTTAAAAATTGGGATCACAGCAGTATTTACCATACTGTATTGTTATAAAAAGCATTACCTCTATCTACCTGACACTTTCATAGTTCCAAACACAGTTGCTATTTCAGGTTCCATTCCCAGGGAATTACTGATTCAGAACTAAAGGAAAGTGAAAATGTGGTTTAGAAGAACAAATTACTTGATTTGTTTTAGCTCATGCAAACAGCTACAGGGTGTAAATGAATAGGCAGGGCTCACCTTCCTTGTCTTATTTTTTACTCTAACAATGTCACCTTCTGAAGAGCAGATTTTTTATTGGTTTCTTTGAGACTGCACCATTTTTGGATATGCATTTATTTTCTTTGAGTTCTCAGGGAGCTCAATGTAAAGACAGTATAAGGGGTCTCCCTTCTCTTTGTTCATTTGGTTGGTACTTGTAAAGACAGGTCAATCTTTGCCCAGTTAAATGCTTGTTTAAAAAGGAAGATGGAATTTATTTTTTCATTAATATGTTCAGTACTGTTTTCTATGTATTTTTCTACTCATTATATGTCTGCAAGTATAATTTGCTTTTCACTTTAACTAGAAGTATTACTTTCTTTCATCCAGCAATTGGATGGCATTCTCCATGTTTCTTGAACCTAAATTTTAGAACCTTTGAAGTATTTTTATGACAATGTGAAATCTAAATTTGGTCCCTTCTGTACACACATCTCCTGCAAATTGTCTTTCATGGACATGTAGCATTCATAATATGCATAAGGAAGAATGATAAATGCCTTTTTTCACTTTATCTAAAGTACACTAAGGTATGTGCTAGTGCAAATTTCACAAATGTTAAGACAGTGTTTCTCAAACTACTGTGAATATTTATTGCACCGTGATTTTTTTTTGTTTGCATGATAATAAAGGCTGGAGTAGGACCTGGGGTTAAGCTGCATATGGCAGAACATGACCATGTCTCTAGAAGATTCAGAGGCAACACTGAGAACTCTCCACACAACTCATCTGTACTAAAAATAGGTTACTTGTTTGGGAGCACAGCATGGAGGTAGAAGCAAACAAGTACAATATATAAAACGACAAAATACCTGCAAGATACATAACTTATAAATAAGAGAAACTCTGCACTTCAAACACTCACTGAGTTTTGGTAATACCAAATGGCTTTAACTTTCAGTTTAAAACAACCCAATCACAAAAGCCCCTTAATGTGCCATCAAGACTGTAATGAGTACAAGACTGTTCTTAAAACTAAGGAATTTGTTAAAAGGACAACTGCATCATGTTACAACTCTCCCCACAACAAGCAGACTTTCAGCTTACCACAGTTAAAAAAAAACCACTTCATTCCAACCAAATGTTATGCACATTTTGACATCTCACTAGTATACATTTTTTTCTCTCCTACTAGAAATACCAAAAGAGAAGAGCTGATAACCTTACTGAATATTAGTGACAGAGCTGCATTTACAAAGGCGATTGACTACAGGTATTTGAAACACTAGAAATAAAGTATTTACAATTCAAGTATCTACATGAATACAGACGTTTGAGGGTTTTAGATATAATTTTAATTTATCATTACTTGTTCACAGCAATTTTCTTCATTTATGTACATATGATTGGTCATATTTAAGATAGGTACAAATTCTGTTAGTTAAAGAATTTATTTTACAGCAGCACTTAAGAAACCATAAATTCATGACAGTATTACTAGATAAAATCTAGTTCTATGAAAGCTGTATATTTGTAATACCTTGTTGAAGTATATATTGCATTAATACTTCACTGTGCTTCTAAACGTTAATATAGGTTATTTGTTTATTACTACATCAAGGTTATTCATCATATGCAGTGTCAGAAAGCACAAGCTGACATCTCATATTGTCTGCTTCAAGGGCAAGACCAATGTGACCTTTGGCTCCCTCTTTTAAAAAGGATGAAATCATTCCAGAGGGATAATGCTGAACTGCACAGCTCCCTTTAAGAATCAATCTGCCATTTATGGTTTCCAATTTTCCATACTGTAGTATGGCTTGTTAAGGTCTCATGGCTAATTTTCTCTTCGAAGTTTAGTGTTCTAAAATTGTCCAAATATGTTTCTTATTGCAATGTCATTTATGCTTCCTGTTTTAATCATCACACAATTAAAATTTCAGATCATCAGTTCTTTTTAATTTTGCCAGGATATTTGTGGATTGTGTTTGAACTAATATCATGCTGGTCAGTGACTTCCTAGATCTAGGTCACATCTGGAAACAGAAAATATTTTGGACTCCATGTATTTTCTTTCCAGATTCTGTTATAATCACCAAGACAAAGTCTTCATATTTATTGACTTATCTTGCTTTACTGTGCTTCTAAAGTTCTCCTGTATTCAAGTGATACAGGTGTGCAACTGAAGGTAGAAGATACAGTTACCAGTGAAAACACATCAAAAATAGAAACAGCTAATAGGTAACTGTGCAAAAAAGTATGGGAGTGATAAAAATGAGAGGTCATCTGTTAACTACAGAGCTCTGCCTTCAGCTGCTGCTGTACCATGCCAGGGGAAAGCAGATGCACAATCAAATCATGAGCTAGATGTGAAGTTATGTGTGTTATTTCACAAGGATTACAAGGTGTCTCCATGATCTTGAAGCAGACATGTTTGTACAGGCAACTCTTCCAACTTCATCAGCCTCAAAGTGAGTACATTTTTGAGAGAGAGGGATGAGATTCACATGTATTGGTAATTTTATTATCTGTGTGTGATACTGATTTCACTATAAAATTCAACCAAGTAGAATGCAGCATTCTTTGACCTAGCTGATAAAAGGTCAGAAAGCAATTTTGAATAATAAATGAGACCTGCTGACCTCATGACCCAAGTCTGGCAGGGTCAGCAGCAGCCCTCTCACCAGATGCTGATGGCAGATATACAAATGCAGACAGCTCAACTAATGAGCTTCCCGGATAAAGGTTTTAGATCCAGTGACATTTAAGTGCTATGCAGTATATAAAACAAACTTACAAATAATCTGTGCTATAAAAAATTAAAGTGATATTTACAGTGAGATGCAATATGACACACTTTGTAATTGTCACTACAATGATTATTTTACTGCTTCTCCTAGGTGGCCATTAACCAGAAAATATAATACCTGACACGTTTCCTCTAAGGTCTTTTCACGCTTATATGGTTCCCATTCAGTGGATGTACTTTGAAAAGACAGACTTTGATAGTGCATTTTCTTGGCACCTCATTTAATAAAAGTCAACAAAAAATACTTTTAAGACAAGTTTGAATTTATTTTATTTAAATTCAAACAAACATATTTCTTCCTAGTGAGTAAAAGACAAGCTTAGGGTATGAAAGACCAAGAACTATTTTCTTCTCATTGCTTCATGAACACTCCCATACAGAGATGAGTTACACAGTACATGGCTCATGAAGGAGAGAGGGAAATAATGCTAGAATTCATTCTCTCACCTACCTTACATTTCACTCTGCAAACGTCTTACTCCATTTCAGACTTCAGAAACTCTGATTTTCAACTTCACCCTGGGTGCTGGCTCTGACTTCCACAAACTATCATCTCATTCCACAGGTATATTACCACTGCTTGTTTGAATTCATAGGAATATAACTATATATTTATGTTCTGCAGGAATTAGCAGTGTAAGGCCAAATTTCTAAATATAATTTTTGAGATCTGATTTGTAAGGAAAGATAATTGATTAGGTTCTCTTAATCTGCAAATAATTCACCATGAATACAATTAACTACAGGAACCACAAAAACTAGCTTTTCTGTCCTTTTAAAGTCACTATTATTAATTCTATGGAAGATGTCTTTTAGCCACTTACTGAAGTCTAGAGACTACATTAAAAATGCTACAGAAAAGTTATTGCACTCTATTCAATTCTGTGTTTCTTTGCATATCTAATTTTAACTTATACAACAACTGGTGTTTAAGAACTCAGAAAAATTCAAATATTTGCTGGAGATCAAGAAAAAAAATACTGTCACATTTCATTGTAAGGAGAATCTGAGATACTAGGCTACATGAAGAAATATTTTCTTTTAAACTTCCTAAAGTTTCAGCCTTTCAACTTAATTGCATTCCTGCATGTTCTTGAATTGTGAAAAAGGATAAAGAATTGATTTAATTTTGTCAAACAATATGTATACTTCTACAATATTACTTCCCATTTATCTCCTCTTTAAGCTAACCAGCTTTTAAAATTACATTTATATTGCTAATTTTTTTTGCCTGTCTCTAAGGTGTCCTCTACTTAAGCAATAACTTTTCTGAGTTAGTAAGAAAGAACATGACCTCTCCAAAAGGCCTCCCAATCAATGTACATAATAAATTTGTAATATTTGCAGTGTTATTTACATTCTTCTTATATCTTCACAGTACATCAGCTCTTCTGAATTCCACTGTACAACTTTTGACTGAAATGTTACCCCTGACATTTATAGATGGAATTTACCTACCCAGTGGTGACTGGCATACCACTAGGGAGAGAGCATCTGTATACTTCTGATCCAGAGGCTGCCAGGAGCCATTTAGATCTTTTTAATCAGTCCTGATTAAGGCAAGTCAGATGACTACCCTCAAATTTATCACTGCCTTTAAAGACCTTGTAGCTGCCAGTAGCTTGGGTAGCTCGTGCAAGGGATTGTCTTGGCCACTCGCTTTACCTCTGCGCTTGCGAGGACTTTGCAAGGGGAATTACACACTGTCTCTACATAATCTATCCCAATTTTTCACAGAGTCAAGTGTGTGCCCAGAATACAATTTTGGGACTTCAGTACTGTGTGTAGATACCAATTAAACTCATTGTTAGTGAACCCAGCTTCTAAATCTTAGTGCATTCATTTAGGGAACCAGTAACACTAACCAGCTCTTGCACTCTCAGCCTGCATGCAATTGAAATAGAATTTGATTATAAATAAATTAAATTATAAAAGTTGCTCAAAAATCTGCCTGTAGCTTTGCCTCATATATTTAAAACAGCAGTAGCTTCCACTACCAAGAAAGATTTTCTTACTGCATCCAGTGCATCACTAAAATGAACTCAGTCTTGCTGCTTTGATTTCTGTCTTACCACTAGATAATTACGTGTATTGTCTGCTCGATTTCCTTAAAAACATTTCATTCAATCTGCCTTAAAACGGCTTCTCCATTTCATAGCTATGACAGTACAAGAAATTTTGGAAGTCAAGAGCTGTTCACAGTAGCTGAATACCCATTTTCCCCCAACAAGACCCAACAGAGCTAAGCACAGTGGAAGCTTCTGTCTAGCAGACTATATCTTCCATTACATAAATCAGCTGGACTTATGTTAATTATTTACTAGTGAAACAGTGTGAAGCAGAACAAGTGCAATCTGGAATTAGATTCAGGGTTTGGAGATATATCTCTTAATGAACACCTGAAAATGCTTTAATTGAAGAGAGAGACGGAGGCTCAAGAGATCCACCCAGTGGGATCACCCATGAGCAGAAATCCCATTTAGCTTTGCTCAGCATGAGAAAACATGCAAATGACAGAGTGGATCTCACTATAGGCTTGGAAGGATATATGTATGGAAAGGAGAATCAGAAAAATTACTGTACAATAACAGGAAACAATTCTCTTGCAGAAAACTGTCCTAGATAGGTACTACTCAGTAAAACTGTTAAACAAATGTAGCTGTGCTCTGATGTACCCTCTGCCCTTGCACCATTATGACAGCTAATGCATGGTGGGCTGCTCTTTTCCATTGTTTGTCCTGGTTTTCATGCAATACAACACCACCATCCCATTTCATTTTTTATTCTGCACATTTATGCTGTGACTACATCCACCAAAGGATCTATTTTACCTCTGTACTCTAAATGAAGAATGTGTAAATTAGTACTGTTCACTAAAAATCAACATGCTTTTCAGAGTGTACAATATTTATTCTTCTTAACCTGGAATAGCGTATTCCCAAAAGCAATTAACATGCCTTATGCTCTTTCCTCTTCTCCTAAAATCACTACAAAGAAAAGTAGAAATTAGATCTTCATCTTGGTATGTTTTATCCAAATACCAAAGCCATAGTTCCCAGCTTTCTAGCAAAATTATGCTTGATAAGAGCCACATTCATACATTCCAGCACAGTTTCTGCTATCTGCGGATTTTGTTTTCTTTTAAGCAATTAAATATGCCACTTTTTCTTGAAAAAGTTGCTTTGTTCTATTCCAAATGTGTACTACAGTTTTGGAACTTGAATGAACCAATCAGCTGTGAATTTTCTAAGTAGAAATTGAACATGACCACAGTAATAAACATATATATTTTTTTTAAATTTCAAAGAAACAGTTTCTCTGCATATAAGCTCCAAGATGTCTAACAACCCAAAACATAAAACTTTTACTTGTTTAGTATCTTAATTACTGTGACAGATTTTACAAGTGTTTTAAGTCATCATATTTTCTCAATCCTTAAACTGCACTTAATTTCAGTCTTCTGTTTTGAATTTCCCTTACGACTGGCTCACAAATCAGAGGCAAGGAAACAGTAGTCTTCCAATATACTTGTCTAAAAAAACTATTAAAGATTTATATTTCTTGTTCATACACATTCCCTTTAATTTTATTCTTCATACTAGGCAGCTATAAGTAAAATCTAGTTTTCTAGCAGTCTATTGAATGCAGGGCAGCTTTCAAACATTACCACTGGCATAGGATAATAGAAAAAAAAGAGAGATAATCAGAGCCTCTGGAATAATAATTGGTAAAAAAAAAATGATTCTGATGAAAACAATTAGTTACAAGTGCTACGAGTTGAAATTCAGTTCAGTGTTAAAGAGACAGCTTAGAAGCACATGGTACATTTATCACAGCTCCACAGACAAGTTATTGAGCTGTCTGTGAAAAACAGAGCCAAACAGGAAAGCTTTCAGCAGAAAGCAGTGGTTGAGGTCCTTGATTGATAGAGTTAGATGATGCAAAGCTGTCTGATGGCCTTTCTGCAAAATAAAGTGAAGGAACTCAAGGTCTTTCATGACGATCTCTGACCACAGATGAACAGCTACTTTATTACAGCGCAGATTGAGGTTGCACCTTAGTCCATATTCTGCCACTTTTGGATGCACACGGTTAACTTTACCAACAATCCACTGTGTTTAACATAAGTGTCTGCCATCTTTATACGATTTTAAAAGGGCAGCAGACTGCAGTAGTTAAAAGATTAACCTCTTTTCTGTTTAACTGTGGTGATTGAAAAAATACAATCAGTTTTATCAGAGGGTTCTTATTGCAGTGATAGGGCTGATTGTTCAGGGAGAAGTGTCTCATTTAAAAGATAGAGCAAAATCCCTGCTGTGCATAAGAGCCAAAATCTACTTGTGCTGCCTTCCTCAGAAATGAACTGATTTACTTTTTCCAAAATATAAATCCTATCTTCCTAATAACTTGGAGGCGGTTCCATTCTTCACTGATATGATGCTACAGAATACATAGAATCAGCTACATACATCTATAATAGAATACAGCTTTGCAAAGTCTGAGGATGATTATAGCACATTTACTTTTAGCAGAAATTGAATATTTATCTTCATGTTTGTGATATTTAACAAACATTACTGTTTAGGAAAAGATACTACACTACCTGACCAATATGAAGTACTTATAGCCACCTAAACAATTCTGACTTGTGGGGCACAATTCAGGCAAGAGCTGTGACTTCTTTTCACAGTTGAGGATGTTTTGTCTGGGGTTCTCACAGTTGTCTGTGATTCACACTGGCTAAGGCTGTACTGCCTCCTTCACTTGGAAGTCCAACTTGGGGCCAAATACTATGATCCAGTCACTTCTATACTTCCTACACTGACTGATACTTCTGATTTTAGAAAAGCAAAAAATTCCACAAAGAATTTTTCAGAGTACATGAGTTTGACTCTGGGCCATATTTTAGTTAAAGTTCCTCTTAGTAAGTTCCTCTTGGCTAATGGGATTCCTAAAGCAACTTTCCAGAAGTTACTTTTATTCACTGTCTTCAACTGTCCTTTGAAGAAAAATATGTTTTCAGATAGTTTAAGTCCTTTCTCCTTTGTTATAGGTCTCTCTCTCTCATTGACTAGGCCAAAATAGTGTACTGGACAAAACAATTGTTGCAGGCTCCTTCCAGATGAACTATTCCAGTCTAGTGCATTTTATATCTGAAATGCTTCAATTCATCCTCACATTCATTTGTAGACTTCACTCTGGGTTACTCTCTCAGCTTTAGTGCTCCACTGTGAGCAACCTCAGAGCAGACAAGCTACAGTAAAGGAGTAAACATCTCCCTCCCCAGGAAGTGTCTCAGTAAGCAACCAAAGTGCCATTGACTGCAAAAACCTCAGTTCTAACAAGCACAGGTTCACATATTCAGACACTGTCTACAAGAATTATTCAGTTTTCTAACATTTTCTGTTCTGCAGTGATGAGTCTTGCTAATAACAACACATCTACTTCCCATGTCTTTGACAGCCTTGGTTTTAAACTCCGTTAATCACTACTCCCCAAACTCTTTTCCTCAGAATAGCTTTTTCTTTCCATTACCTTAGTTTAATATTTACTTTAGAGGCTGCTGCCTAAATTGTCTGGTTATGGAATTCAGTGTGTCATCTATCAAAGGACTGACAAGAGGAAGCCTGCCCTGAAATTGTGACTTCTGAGTGGCAAGTTTTCAAATGCATTTAGAACTACAATTCTAGCACTTCTCACTGGCTGCACACATCAATATGAAAAATGTTTTATTTTGGTATTACACCACAACAGTTACCTAACTAGGCCAACATAACAACTATTAAACCAGTAACTGATGAAGTAAAGAAAAGAAGTTGAGATAAAATTAAATAACAGAAGAATAGATGCCAGAATTCAGTGTTCAAAATAAACAATAGCTTATTTCAGGAAAACATGTATGAGTACCTATGCTTTTTAATTAAAAAATGCATACACAAAAATATGATAATTAATGACAGTCTACGTATTTTAGAGTTTGAATTCACAGAGCTGCTTAGCTCATTTTTCATGGTTGAAGTAGCATACAGATATTATAACCTATGCAGTCAACTTCCAAATCAGTTATCTTAGCATTTTCACAATAACATACATCAGCAGTAGTTTTAAATTGTAACATTATAACCACCTCACTTGATGTTATTTGGTTGGAGCTATTCTGACTGCTGGCACAAATGCCACAAGTCTTGCAGGATTGTTATGCAAAATAGAATTTAGAGTATTATCTAGGCTTTTCCTCCTGTATTGTATTAAAAAATCCTCAGTACAGTACTACCTCATAAAAAGAAAGATGCTCTCAGTTTCCTGGGTTTGATACTGCTCCAACAAACTTGAGGAAAATAAAAACAACACTGAGTGCTGTCAGTAGAGACAGGCACCGGGAAATAAAAAAAAATATTTTAGTCTTAAACTTTAAACAGATGTTATGTATTTCTAACCACAAAATCTGAACTTCTAAAGCATTTAATATTATCTCAAAGTAGTCTTCCTCTCTAATTAATATTAAGAACACTATGTTTTGACATATTAGAGGCTGAACTAGGAAAAGGATTGCTTTATTATACCTTGGTTGCATAAGTTCAATCTTGAAATAAAAAAAAAAAACCCTTTAAAAACAAAACACCATGTCTGGTTGATATAAATAAAGGTGTTTTAAAAACATGTATTGACTTTTCCATGTTATTAAGCTTTTTAGGTGAATCCAGTTGTTAAATGGTTGTTCTAGTAACTGGCCTGTCATCTGGAAATGTTCTTAGATTGTTTTTTTGACACAATGTCCCTGCAGAAAGTTGGGCAGCGTGACACAGAGAGCACAGGTTTGCCTATCACACTGATTACTTGATGTAATAGTAAGCAAGCTTAAGTGAACTGTGTGTCTTCAATCTTTCCAATCACTTAGGGATGGGCACCAGAGGATACCATCCATCATCCATGGCCTGAAACATATGGTGCATCAGCAGTCTTAGGCTGACCTAAATGATAGTAAAAGCCGCTATGCTGTTCACAATAAGGAATTGTTGTCCACTGAATTACAGGATTGTGATTAGATTGCTAACATGGCCAACTTGATGTATAAGTGAAGTGTCCAGGAAAGATATTCCCTAGGATCCTTTGAAGATTAATTTATACCCTTGAAATGTGCACCAATCACAGAATGAAAAAATATGTCAAGGTATTTTTCTTGTGAACAAAAAAAGCACTGCAATGGTAACAGCTATTAATTTATTTTTGGCAGTTTTAGCCAACAGAATTCAATAAACAATGTTCTTAAAGGTTTTTGTTTTGTTGCAAGGTTTTTATTGCTTCCCTCCTAAAAGCACTGAGTTCTACAACATCTTTTATAAGAGGGACAGTTCCCCTTCAAATTCTATTCCAAAATGTCATAAAGAATTGTAAGTATTACACAAAGGCAGCAAGAAAAAGACGGAAATTTTTTTATTTTGTATTATTGTATAACTATGTAATGGACATATAAATATACTGCAATAGTATCTATTTTTAAGATAAAAAACATACTCATCTGACCACTGATCCTGAAATTATCAATTTTGTCTCTCCATAAATTAGATTATGCTTGTCATGTTATTCATTCATCAATTTAGGAAAAATCACCCACAACACAGAGCTAAGGCTTCAACTGCAATATCAACCTCGGTGTGACTCAGGGAAGGGGGCAGCAAGGAAAGGGGGAGTTATTACTTTAGAATAGCTATATCCCTAAAATCCTATTTAGGTAGCAAAACACAAATAGTGAAAAGCACATTTTAGGAAGCACAGGCAAAGAGCAAAAAATAATATTATCTTATAATAGCTATGAGCTATATTAGAACATAACTAAAAACCAGCATACATTTGTGCTGACCATCCAAGACCATTCAAAAACCACCTCATTCCAGGCTGAGGGAAATTACTCCCTTATAAGACATGGAACTTTAAAGAAATTTTGTTTTGCAAATATATCTGTTATATGCAATTACCATGAGAAGACTGGAAACAGTGGTCTTTTCTGCCCTATCTGCCAGTCTATCCTTTTTTTTTTTTGTGACTTGCTTTGCATTTCCTGGAACACGTGAGGCAGATGTGCCTGCTGTGCCTGTTAGCTCAGACCTTCTGCTGGAGGTTTTACTTTATTTCTAGTGCTCGTCATTAGCAAAAGTCCTTAACCACATGCAAGTCCTATTTTTAAACATTCCCAACCTGGCAACTAAACCAATACATTTCATTACATAAAAGCACAGGTTTAAAATCATGGACTTTTTTTTTTTTTTCAAACACTATTCCCCAATATAATCTGCTGGCAGAAGTGTAATTCATATACTATATATCACACCCTGACACAGATAACCATGGTCACTAGTGAAAGGGGCTCCTATTGAACCTTTCAAGGGGACACTCTAATTAAATAATAAATTCTTTCCTGTGCAATGAGAATAGCCTTAATCTGCTAAAAATAGCTGAGATTTTTGATAAAAATCAATGAAAACACAAGCTAGGACCAGTGTCTGCTTAACTTATATAAAAAACAGATTGTCTTTTGAGTCAAGACAAAGACTTCTATTTATTACCAGCCTTAAACTTGACAGTTTGGTGAGATGCAAAACCTTGACAGTACTTCATGTCCAAAAGAAACAGAAAAATCTTAGCATTAGCATATTATTAATACATTAAATTGAGCTTGGATGCTTTAATTGTGTCAGATAGGTTTTGCTTCTCTCTTTTCACACGTCTGAAGACAAAAGGAAAGGAAAAAGGAAATCCAAAACCTATCCAGAGAAAAGGGTGGTAGAGAGAAAAGAATATACAGACAAACTTCTAAATATTCTCCAGGAAATGCCTTCTAGATTCGGGTTCCTACTGCACCCTCTTCACTAGGCTATCTGAGCATCTCCTAGTAGTGCAGCAGGTCATGTGACTAACATCCATCATATGAGAACAATACAGGCACCTGGTCTTTAGGGAATTAGTAATACATATCTTAAGTGTGATATAAGTTGGATATTTCCAAGACTAGTGAGAAAAAAATTCTTCTGCTGAAGCACATGAAATTTGGCAAAAAAACTTTCTTGGATGCACCAGAAAGGTTTCTGTATTCTTTAACTTTTGAACAGTCATCTTTACTAGCAATGCAATTGAAAAACAAAGATGCTGAAGCATGATAGGATATTTTGTGGACACAACTTTGGTCCTTAAAATAAAGCATGTAGTGAAACATTAAATGTGAACCAGTCAAGAGAGAATACTGAACAACTTAAATTTCAGAATCTGGGAGTCATCATGTGCTGATTGGTTCTGTGCACCATGCAAATATGAAATACTATTTCTATTAATGATGCTCATTTGCTTTGAAACAACACTGAGTTTACTTTTGTATAACGAAGAGAAATAGATTCTGTACACATGAGACATTAAATACAAAGAGATGCATTAAGCCATCTAAAAATGTGTGCAGGTGCAGAAGTGCACCCAGAGATAAACACATAGTCCATCCTGAAATTTAACAGTTCTGTTGAGATGCATTCTAGTAGTGATGGATATATATGTACCTCCAACTGGTTCAATATTTTCTTGATAAGCTTGGTAGGCAAGAAAGGCTTCTTTTGAGCTATTTCCATTTTTTGTTTGCCGAGACAGATGCCTTGATCTCATTATTAGAGACAAGCACTGTTCAGTTGTGTTAATCTGCTGTGTGTTAGCTGGGTCTCTCTACTTCCATACTAATAATGACTTGTATAAATAAAGTAGTTTTACCTTTCAGCATGTTTTTCACAAAAAACATAATGAAAAATTTCCATCTTACTGAAAACTGTTAAAAGAAGCTTGAAATAATTGCTCTCTTTCTGCAAGGTTTTTTTAAACAAACAAAACTATTAAAACATTTCATTTGTTTTACTGCCAGATAATATTAGTAATACTGTTGGTTCAATATTTGCGTGATCTTAATTTTATAATTTCCTTCCAAATAAGGTAGGCGAGTGTTATTCTAGAATTCAAGGACAGAAACATTTCAAATATATATAGACCAGGTTCAGGAACCCATTCTATATCTCCTAAAAGTTGAAAAAAATGTAAGAAAATGTAAATTTGAAGGTACCTTGCTTCATATATCATTTAAAAGAATCCCTTCAATAAATCTTATTCCAATTACATGACAGAAAACTAACCAAAGCAGGACAAAAATTATTAACTGCACACTGTAGATTGTTCTGCCTTCCCTCCAGCCCAGTACAAGCAATAGGTAACTGCAGTCAAAATATCTCGGCAAGATTTTAATCCCATGATAAGGAAAATTCAGGCAACAGAGCCCAAAGAAAATATTGCCAAACTCTTGCAAGCCTTTGTCAAGCATGGCAGCAATATAACCATATAATGTGGAAAAGAGAACTTCTGCCCAGGGATCATTCCTTTTTCTATGCTGTTCTGAACCACTCCTTTCTCAGAAAGGCATCCAGCTCTACAGTCTTTCTAGGGTAGAACCTATTTAAGTCTTTGGTACCCATAGTGTCAGACATGAATATTGAATAGCAAAGAAATTAATAGAAATAGTATCAGGAAGTGGGAGATTATAAAACATCAATATAGCACAGAATAACTCTAGATGATGCCTTATAAATATGAACAAGGTGTTCTGATACTACGTTGTTATCTATGGCTGTTAGCAGAGAGCTCGGTTTCAGCGTTATAGACAATACACAGCAGTACCTTTCCCCCTACCTCAGCCTGCACCTCATAATAGAGCCATCTAGAAAACCTCCAGATTTGCAAGAACTATTTACACAAAAAATTCTAGGGTAAATGCTAGAATTTAAGTACTCTATTTTTGCTATTTTATTCACAAGATTTTACATAAGCTGGGTGAGCAAAAAAGGACAGAGAAATAGAGAAGCATCATTAAGGCCTATGTGTTCCTTAACAGTGTAGGCAATAAGAGGACAGAGTCTGAGCAGTTAGGAAATTATTATTACCAAGTTAAAATAGTAGGAGGACAAACTTCAAAATATAACCTTACCAAGGTGAAAACCATCAGGTTTTGTTCTTTCTGCCTTTATGAATAGAAAGTTAATTAACAAAACAAAATAAACACTTATGCAGACACAAATTGATTAAAAAGGTATGACACACAGGAAATTAAAACTGTGTTTTGTAATTTATACACTTATTTCTTATGGTATGTTCACATGTCTTCTAAGAGTTTATTTGACCCATGGGTCTCTGTGCTAAATTAGTCAGAAGAAATCCAGGGCTCCAATTAAACTATAAGGATTACAGACTATATAATATTAGCAAGTCTGAACACTGTTCAGCTAAGAACAATGATACAGGTAAGAAGACATTCAGACTAAGGAAACAAGATGTGGAAAGGAGTGGCTCCTCAAAAAAAACCCCAAACTAAACAAACCCAAAACCCAACTAGAGAACAAAAACAAACAAATAACAGTCAGTAGAAGACAGTCTTAGAGGAGACAAAGAGCAGGGAGTATTTGCAGTTCCTTCACTTATTATTTAGAAGCCCTAAGTCAGAAGCAGCAATGAAATCTTTCTAAGATTAACGTTGCACTTTGCCTCACCAAATGAACTTCTAAATAAATAGAAGAGAGTAAAAATGAAGCAATGGTGATTTTACATGTCTGTATTAACAGCTCCTCCCCTCCCAAATATTTACTTTTAAAGATTTAAATAGAGCATTGGAGATTCTTTGCATTCAGTAAACACTGACAAAAGCACATGGAAACCAAAACTGTCTAAAGTTTATTGTGCATTTGAATTTAGAATATTTGTGATCCTTATGCCTCCTTGACCAGTGAATACTATCTTTCCTAATGTTTTGTAGGAGCCTGAGATGGCGCCTTTAGAATTTGATTTTGTGTAAAAATACACACCAAATCTGATTTCTGCTACATTAAGGAGTCCTCTGGTAAAATACATGAAGCATGAAATGAAATAAACTATAGTTCTAGAATGAGTCCTTAAGCTTACTTCCTTTAGTACTTGACCACTAATATTAAAGACTACTGGATCAAACTACAGTTTTAATTGGATATATAGGACATGATACAGTGGTATAGTTAAACTGCAAGTTGGATGCTAAAATAAAGCATTGATTTGTATTCTTTTACTGGAAATATTTGTAACATGAAACTAGGATACAATACACTCATTTTTAATGCATATTCCATACAGAAGAAAGCTACTGCTGTCACCAGGTTATGCTCAAAGTCCATTCATCAAATAAATCTTAGAATAATTGGTTTGCTGTTTCTCAGTCTAAAATGAGATTACAGATTAATCTAATTTCTCATTAATAGCGATGAAATTTTGTTTAAACATTTCTTACACTGCTTATTGCTAATGCACACACACAAAAATTGCCTGCCACATAATTTTTTAAAATAGCCTGATGTCTAATAATTTAATGAATTGTTACATATAGGAACTTGCCCAAGAGCAAAAATATCAGTTCCATCTAAAAACTTTGTTTTATTGGCTGAAATGTTCATGCTAATAAGATCAGCTCGAGAAAAGAAATTTCATTTTGGAGATAATTTTTAACATTCTTATTTCTTGGTAAGTACAGGAAGTCAAAGATGGGAATGTAAAGGAATAAAACAGGCTGGAAGAAATCCAGGTGGAAGATGCAACATGCTAGAAGAGGGTAACACCGGAAAAGTGTGAAAGATATCAGATAGTAAGATATCTGGAGTCAAAAGTCAAAACAGCTGAAAAGTACAAGCTGCAAGAAAATACAGTTATAGGGTTGGGTTCAGATGTTGCTCTAAAATTAAAGCTTGGGAATACTTCAAGAGAGACTACATAGAAAGAGAGGCAGTTTTGATAAACTTCATTTGAAATACTGCACACTTTAATCACAGGCAGTGTGAGGCTCAGGACATTTTAGTTTATCCATTTTGGAGGATCCACCAAAAGAAGTATTCCTGAAGTGTAAAGACTTCTTCATGACAGGATTCTCAGTCATATTTTCCCAAACCTGTGCTTATCTCATGTCAACAGTGACCTTATTCAGATTTTAACTTTTTTGAGCAGGATTCAACTTTGATCTACCCAGATAACACAGAAATTTTGTTCTTGAAAATAATTTAGTGTGGGTTCATGGAAACATAATGCCATGATTAGTAAGTGCAATCTGTCTGTCTTGTAGCAATTTTCCTAAGCAATTTAGTTCCTCCAAAGCAATAAAATCTTGAAACATAGGATAAATTACCTTGGGTTTATTCAAGTATCTGCATATAATATAAAATTAAAAAAGAGTAAAGTAATATTTGTGAGTTGAACAAACATTATAAAAACCTAAGACAAACATCACACTTGCTTTCCTTTGGGACATCTGCCATAATGAATAATGCTTATTGTCTTTGATTTTTATATGGACAACTGAACTGTCTTTTCATTTTTGGAAGTGATTTGAAAATAAAACACTAAAAAAAGGAACATTTTCTCTTATGCTCTTCAAAACCCATGCTGTTAGAGTACATGGATTCATAACTGCTTGTGCATTTAATGGTCTCTTTTTTCAAATTCCTTTGATCCAAAATAATGCACACTGTGAAAATTTCCTTATTTCCTCATGCCAGTTAATCTCGACAACCTCTGTCACACCAGAAATAGGATGAAATTCTATTCTTCTGTTTTTTTAAAATCAGCAACCAGACATTATTTCCACTGGGAAACTGGCACTGTTTTGGACCTGTTCACAGATAGATTGCCATGCGTCTGTTATAATCTTCTCCATATTCCTACTTTTTCTTGTTAAGCCTGGTTCCTTTGTGTTGCCTTGTCCTCTTTGTTTATTAGAAATTAGATATGAGTTTGTTGTGTATCTCATTATCCCCTTGCCTCTCCCCAATAATTCCTGACCATACAAGCAGTCAATTCACAGGAGAAGAGGAATTTCCCAAGAGCTGCACTGCTAGCAGCTTTCATTTTCTGATTATGTGCATTTCTAGGACTCCAATGTATTTTGCCGGGACACCATTTTGCAGATTGTGTTTGATTACTGGATTCATAATTGATGACTGGATATGGAATCCAGCCCCAGCAAGGCAAACAGTTCAAAGATTGAATACATTACATAAATCACCAGCCTAAATCCAAACTTGAAACATAGTAAGGGTGATGTAAGGATATGAGGACAGATGTACGTTTATCTGAATGCAAAGTGTTAGACCAGAAACTGATTACTAGATTCTGTTGGAGTTGTCTGGGCATTTAGTATCTCACCAGAACACAAACAATATAAATTATGTGAATATGTTTATAGTAAAAAAGTGTCAATGCATTTACACCCCAAAAAGTTACTTCCCCAGCAGCCAGGCAACAGCAATTTTCATTAAAATCTAATGTAACCTTTGTTGGTATCTGTGATCCAAATGGGCTAATGCTCCAAGTCAGGATTATCTTTTGGGTCTTTGTTTAAATACAGAGTCAGAATGTATATCTGGACCAATACGAAAAGGCAGTATGTTGTAACAAGATGACAATGTGAAAGAATATATCAGAGACAGAACAACCCTTCTCTTTGGCTGCACTTTCTTGACAAAACTTCAGACTTAGCAAGCAGGCAAGGAGTTTCATTTGCTATATAGAAAGACAGACACAGAATTACTTCCTAAGAGCTGACATAAAAAAGTCGTCTGCAACTGGACAGATTTTTGAAACCCTGACAATGGAAGTGCTCAAAGCTCTGTGCTGCAGGTCACTATTCCTCTCTAGTGAACAGGAGGGGTTATATCCCTCCTTCCATTGATTTACCATTACTGAACAGATTCCTCATTTTAACAAAACATATTGTTAAATTCTAGATAAGTCTTTGACAATTCTTTACACTAACCTATGGAATTCAATTGCCACCATTAATTTCACTCTAGTATTTATCAGCAGAAGCTTTTTTCCTGCAAGAACCAATTTATTTAATTGAACAGTTTAAAGGGCTCCAAAACCACATACAAAAGATGAGGTTATAGCTAATAGCTTTCAAATATACTTAAAAGCTTGAATCATTAGCAGTTGCTTAAACTAGAAATTTTTAAGTGCAAGGCAGAATTTATTGCAAACTAGTCTTAGTGTCATGATTTTTCACATTTCATTTTTTCACAAATACCAGAGGCAGTTTAAGTATCATGCTGTATTTAGGAATAAAGCCTGTACTTTGCTGTCCTTCCACTTTTCCAGTTTTGGGCATTCCTGGAATATCACATGCATCATTTCTTCAATTTATTATTAAGTTCAATTTATTTACTTCAATTTAGTATTAAGTTCTTAAACACATTTATCTCCACAATTTTCTTAAAAGGTAAATAAATTCAATTCCTCATATTTTACAAAAAAATGGAGGCACGCAATTCCAGAAGAACTGGAATGCTGTGATGCTGTTCCAGGTAAGAAAATTTTGGCTCCCTCTGCATTAGAAGAAACAGGCATCAAAGGATGGCACATGGGAAGCTGCTTCAGTGCAGCAGCTATTGGGAGATTGCAGTCCTAGAGACAAAATGCACCTGGAGGTGAGAGAATCTCATTTCTAGGTCTTACCCATGCAAATATTTTGATATTTCCATGAAAAAGGAAAAAAATTCTGTAGATGGCTCATTGCTGAATGCCCTGAGGATAAGCAATGAGTTACACTGAGAAAGATACAGGTTCAGATCTACTCCAAGAGGGAATATCCAATTTCTTTGTGTCCAATCAGCAGGCTAGGGAATGACAACAGTGGTATTATCTGCACACTTCCTCTGATCAAAGAAGTTCTGCACATGACTGGGTAGGGATTAGGTATGTATGTCATAAGATCAAACACTACAAATGAAAAATGAATGCCAGCATAGTTCCTCTTAGCTATATGGTAAGTAGATAAATAAATTTTCAAGACCTGAAAATCACTGCCTCTGACTCATATGAGAAGTAGAAAACAAGACCATACTGACAACCTGTTAAATGGTACCATTAACCTGAGATTATTGATGTGTAGAAAAAAACAAGAAGGGATAAAGTCAAATATACTTTTTCAGAATTATGATTAATGTCAAAAAAATTAGGGAAAACCTAAGCTTCTTTGAAGAACTGAAGAAAATCCTACAGAAATCAATAGTAAGATTGCTATCAATATGTTTGGAACAGGTCCAAAAATATTATCTCTGACATTAACATAAAGAAATTGCAGCTGTTTGCATTTATATTTCCTTCTAGCAACAATGGAAGCATGTACTAGGACAGACCAGAGTTAACCCTTTCTCTGGCATGCTTTACATGCACAGTTTGGGGTTTTTTAAAACTGCTTATTTTGGTTTCTGGAAAAATATGAGTTTGGTAACTTGGGTTATTTCTTTTGGTTTTGTTTGTTTGGGGTTTTTATTCAAATAAGCAATTCTGTCTGTATGGAATCACAGAAAAAGATGTATTTTAAATTATTCATCAAGTGAAGCTGTTGTCTACATCTGATCACCCTTAACCATGAAGTAAGGATGCAAGAGCTTCAAAGGCGTAAGGACCTTTCCGACAAAAAAAAAAAAAAAAAACAAAAAACCAATGATACAATATACTATAAACGTTAAAGATTAAAACTGAATGGAAAATTCTAAAAGTTTGTATTTTTAAAAAAACAAAGCAAACAAACAACAAAAAACAACCCAAAACTTCTATTTGCGTCAGTGGAAATTTGTTGAGTTAAATAAGATTAAACATCTCTAGATTGAATCTATTATTTCCAATTAAAGAAAAATGCAATACAGTGCAATAATGACAGCAGCCAAGATTCAGGTTCTTTTACTTTGGATCAGACGGCACAAAGCCAGTCTTGAATTTTAACTTAAAACCCAAAACAATATTTAACCTTTACCCTGATATTGCACAAGATGCCAACTACTGTACAACCCATAAATACAAACTATTTAATAAAATATGACAAAGCTATCAGATAAATTACTAAATCCAGACATAATCACTCATCTTAGCAATTACACTGGTGGTGGACTTACTCTTGCATGAGTTTTTAATAATTTCTGCATATCATTACAAGGCAAAAATAATTATACTCTTTCATATTTAGAAATCACAAAACTATTTTTTTCAATTCTCTACGAACTTATCAAGTTCTACAACTCATTTGACAAAACCATACAAGCCAAAACAAGTATACTTCTGCTATTTACGTACCATGATAAACAATGCAACAAGCATGAGTGGAAATGAAAACAAAAAGAAATCTAATATAATATTGAATACGGTGCAAAATCTCTTTTCCAATCATTCTGTATCTTTTCTGCCTCTTTCAGACTACCTTACATTCTGAATATATTAAAAAATCCACTTTTCTTTACATCATGTATTTATGTAGTTCAGATCACGGAGTACAAAAAAGTCATAGCCAGTAGAAATGCTTATGCATATGGTTCTCCTAGCAAAGCAACTTTCTAGTTGTATCAAATAATTAGGTTAAGAACAAAATGACAGTAAAAACCATCTGTTACTAGACATACAAACAAATCCCCCTTTCAGAGAGTAGGACTAACTCCCCTGAATTCATAACTTGTTTGAGACTTAATTAGAATTAAACATCAATTGACTACTAGAATCATATCAGCACATTTTATGTTACAGAAATGTTTTTTTCATCTAGTATAGAAAGTTTTGTAATAAACCCAAAGATCTAAACACACTTGGAGTTTGGAGACATCTGCATTTGAAACTTTCAGTTAGTTACATTTTAGCAGCAAGTCTGTCAAAATACTTAATTGAAACACACCCTGAAAATTCAGAAAATTGCAAATTAAGTCCATACATGAACTGTACAGCTGGGGTTGCTTTAGTTACAATGCACCTTGAGCCAAACCACATAAACAAAATTATTTGAAAGAATCTTCAATATAAGCAAAGTATAAACTCACATGACAATCATTGAAAGTGCTTTGCATTTCCAAATTATAGAGGTACTTCTTTGTATTTTGGCTTGAAGCAAGTGTCACTGATCATTTTTAGTATGCTGGAACAAGGATATTGGTAACAAATTTTCATGACAGACACACACACTCAATGAGATAATAAATTAGTTTCCCAAGTGAAGGCTCACTAATAAGATTGGATCTAAAATTTAGGTCACTTAATTTTAAGACTCAGCTAATGGGGTAAAAAAAAAAAAAAGAGTATAACTTCATAACATAAATTCAGGTTCAATCTTTTTTACCATAAACATTAGCACCATTGTAAAGTTGCGAAGAGTAAGCTTCTTGTAAAATGAAATGATCTAATTGTAAAATGCATTTGATATCTCCTTGCAGGGAGGTTATTTCTAAAAGAAAAATAAAATATTCTGTATTACATTATTAAGTTATAAAATTTAAGCAATTAATTTTTAGAGCTGTGTAAGGTCTGATGTCACTGGAAAGATAGATCTGTAAAACTTCTTTCCAATATGATTTATTGATTCTATTTCAACTACAGTGCTTCTTTTATTTGCAAATACCAGACCTATTAAACAATCAAAGAAACTTTACCTTTTCTTCTTTAGTATTCAGAGGTGACGAGCGAGTGTGAAAGTTCTTTAACTCCTTGACAATCATATGAGAAAACTCCTAGCCTGGTAAGGTTAGATATAGGCCATTTGGCCTGTCTCACAAAGAAATAAAGTATTGTCAACTCATACTCCCAGCTTGTTCTGATTACTAGAGGAAGTTCTTTTAAAATAATATGCCAAGAGATTTTCCATTTACAAGGTAAAGAAAATTTTCTGAGGGACATTTTACAAGGTCATGTAGTGATAGAGAAAGGGGTAATGTATTGAAACTGAAAGAGGATAGATTTAGCTTAAATATAAGGAAGAAATTCTTTTTTCTAAAGGTGGTGAGGCACTAGAGCAGGTCACCTAAAGTTGTGGATGGCCCATCCCTGGGAATGCTCAAGGCCAGGCTGCACAAAGCCCTAAGCATCCTGGTCAAGTGGAAGATGACTCTGTGCATGGCAGGCAGTTGGAACTAGATGATTTTTAAGGTCTTTTCCAACCCAAACCATTCTATTACTTTTAACATATTGCAAATCCCTCTCAGTCTTTGGCAGTGTCCAAAACTTACCATTTCCATTCTCTACTATGGCCAATGGCTCTCTGCAAATTGCCATCTTTCTCAAGGGATTAATAGTCCTCTGAACTTCTGCCAGCAGCACTGCTTGCATTGCCTCAACAATCTGTCATAAATGCAAATTATTATTGGATGGTATCAGTAGCTCAACTATTTATCTAAGTATTTGACAATTTTAACCAACTAGCACAAAGTCTAGAGACTTTCCTGGTTAATGTCATAAGAAAGTTGATGCTCATTAATAAGTCTTCCAGACAGTGATAATCATGTGTCTCTACATACACACTGAGAAAAAGAAGTTAAGTAGATAGCAATAAAATAGTGCAAGTTGTCAGTCAGGGCTGCTTCCCAATGAACATTCATTTTCTTTAAGGGCAAATCTAGAATCAGTCACCTACTGCCTCCTTGATTTCAAGGATAAACAATTACTAACAAAATATGCTAGTAAAAGACAAGATGATGACAGCTAATAAGTATCTTCACACTTCTTTCCTGATGTGTGCAAATGTGCTTGACAGACTGAATGAATAATGACCTTGTTGTCTTGGGGTGAATTTTTTAGAATTTCTGGCATCTAGTCTCTCTGATAAAATTAAAGAATGTTTTGTTATTAGCAGTGACGCTCTATTCCTCTAGCTCAAACAGCCCTGTATTTTTTGTCTAACACAGAGAGAAATACCATTCCTCAAACTCCTCTTATGCAAAAGAACATCTACTGGAGTTGTGAGCAGCCTGTTAAAAAGCACTTGGAGTAGCTGATGCACTCCATGTGGGCATTAGGACAATGCAGTGTGAAGACTGTCTCTCAGAGCTAATAGTTTCTTTCTCTTTAGCAAAATGGTGCCATAAGAAGTAAGGACATTTAAAAATGTAAAGACACTTATAAAGACACATGAAGGCCTTAGAAAAAAGAGCCCAAACCTTTGTAATTCTTAGTCTAAATTTCAACATGGTGTACCTTTCTCTGCATTTGGTATTTCCTTCAGAAAAAGAACACAATTTTTTCTCATTTGAAAAGGTATTCATTCTCAAGTACAAGAACTTTTCTAAAAACAGGGTGAATCTAAGGTTTCAACCACAACTGAAATATGAATTTAAATTGAATACAAAAACTTTAGTATATTTTATTACAAAAATTTCAAGCTTATACACTATTTATATTATTAAAAAAAGCTATTAAAATTATTTAAGTTTCACATAAATTGAAGTTGATATGCAGGATCCATCAAACTGCCTGGAAGAGAGATAATTTCTCTCACTAATCAAGTACCTGTCCTCAAAAATATCTCTATATGCCCTTGCAAATTCCAACCATTAAGTGGAACGAAGGCTGTGGGTGTCCTTTGTGACAAAATCCTTTATTGTATACAAATATACCACAGTCAGGTCCACAATGTAAAAGTTCACTGCAAGTGAACCCAGCCCTATGTGGTTCAACATAGCACAAACCCTCATCTTGTTATAATAGAATCTTATTTTACAGGAACACCAAAGGCAGTTTACAGTTCTCAATCTTTACAGCCCTGAGCTTTGGGGATTACAGATCCTGACTTTGCAGCAGACTCTTACAATATATCTACAATAATTAAGAAAGAGAAGGAAACATGGACATGTTTTCATTGTCCTGGGGAAATTTTTGACAAAACAATTCTTACAGAGATACACAAAAGAAATCTTCTAAGAACCTGTCTCCAATCTGGATCAGATGCTCTTTACTTGTATCACTGCTGTGCATGACAGGCAGCCTTTGCAATAACCTTCTCTAACATCTTGAAGCAAAATAACTGTAACGAATGGCACAACGTGGTGTTGTTATAGAGGCACCTGTAGATGTCTCTGCATGTTACTTGACTGTGAGCTGTCTTTGTTGTACCTTCATTTCCACAGTACTTGGTGTGGTGGTTTCATATTTAGCTTTGTCTTCTCATGGAATCTTACCCCAAAATTTATATACCTCATCTATTCTTATCACCAAGTTGAACAATCTCCAGTAGATTTTGCTGTTTCTAACACATAACAAATCAACATGAGCCCCTTTCATTTTCTCTGATCATTTCCACTTTATCTTTAGTGTCCTTCTGGCTATACACTAGCTACCTTATTGGCTACATTTCCTTTCAGTTTTTACAATAATAGGGATTATTGTAATTGCTGTTGAAAATACAAGGTGTTTTTTAGTTGGGATTATCAAACGTGACAAATTATGCTGCTTCTTTGACTGATAAAATATAAATAGACCTACTATGATGACCTACAAGAATCAGTATTCTTCATGGAAATCACAACAGAAAAAGTATTTAAACACAGCCTAAATAATTATGTTTTCAGTAAATGCACATGAGTGCTTAATCAGGCTGCTCAGGATTAATAAATTGGCCATTAAACTGGGATTCCATAAATAAAAGTTTTAACAAAAGCATCTTATTGTTAACAAAAGTTATAATTTTGTATAAACTACTGGTCACTAAATATCATACCTACTGCTAACATTTTTTTTTTGAATCTTAAAAGTTTTATGGCACTTTGGTGGCAAACAATCCAAAATCTGTGCTACTAAGTGGGTTAACAAAGCTTAGTGCAGCTACAATGCTGTACCTGAATACCATTAAAATTTGAGAAGCATTGAGAGCAGGATATTTACAGTACTTGACAATTTCAGTGTCTTAAATTTCAAATCTTTTCAGGAAAAAAAATGTGAGGCAGCTCATTCCATACCTTATCTTCCAGCACACTAAACTCATGTGCTAGATGAGACCAGTATCAATGTATATACTGATCAGTTACTAAATACACTCAAAAATAAAAATACCTAGATCTCACATATACAGGTATGCTACAAACATAACTTCCATAAATATATTAACTACTCTCTAAAGAGTTTTGGCGGCTGACCAGGTCAGCAAGAGACTATAGGAATTCCACAGGACAATTGCAGTTATTGAGGTTTCAAAAGAAAAGGAAAATCTCTAAGAGAAAGGGGAGAGCAAAAGAATTCAGAAATAATATGGAAGATCTGCAGACAGGAGGAATACAATAAACAACTGATAAGCTCAAGATGAAATGCTGGAATCAATTGAAAGTAAGTATTTGCAGAAACTATTTTTGTCTAACAGAACAGGAGACTAGTACTGCAGCACCCTGGTAAAACTCAGCTCTGGAAAATATTCTTTGCATTTGAAGTAGCAAAAGAGTTGAATTCAATTTCAAAAGTAATATCATAAATTAGATTTGTAACAGGTATTTCCCCTTTCTGGAATAAAATCCATTGTGGTCAGAGTATAACATTTTGAGTTTTTTTATCCCTGAATATTAACTCACTCAAACAACTAGACTACTTTATATAAATACATATTCCCAAAATGAAAAATGGCCTCTAGATTTCACTACTTAGATTGTTTCACCACTGCCTGTCAACTCTCAAAAAGTTATTTATCTCTTAAAACTTCAGATTATTCACTAATAATAGTGATGTGCATCATCTGACCTGAAGAACACATCATTGGATGACTTCTAAATTGTTCTTAAAGACTGTTGTAATAATTAAAGAATCAGGATTATTGCCCTTCACTAAGGCTTTCTCAGTTTCTTTTATAATAATACATTAATATAGGACATTGCCCTTATTTTGCCCTTTTGTTTTCCTGGAGCCAAAATCAGCATTTTTCATGTAAGTTATATGTGGTTGTTAGAGAAAAAATAAATCATTTCTTAAATAAATGCTATGAACAAGAGCACTGAGATGAAAGGCTAGTAGGAGAGTTCTTTGTCACATCTAAACATTTACTTTAAGGCTAAATAGTTTAATGAGTGGCATACTTCATACTGTAATACTAATCTGCTTTCCACAGACCTGAATGGCATGACTTATGTAATAATTTCCTCACAAAATATAACTATTAGGTCACACTACTAATTCCAAATACTAAATTACAGCAAATGGCACTTAAGGATTACATTGCTACAACTGACACAGGCTATTTCCTACCTTTACAGATTGGTCATTCCAACAACAAATGAGTTTCAGCAATGAAATGCTCCCAAAGTCTGGGGAATATCTGCTCTTACCTGAAAAACACATGTACAGTTCATGAACTGACAATATGTACAGCAGAACACAAAGAGAAAAATATTTTAACATTTTAAAACTTTCATTTCAGCCACATACCTGAAAAGACCAGAAAAAATGTAATTTCTTAGAACATGCTCTCATCTGATACCATAAGCACAAAGTGCTCAGACAATCTATTGCTTTAACATTTATTCTCATGCTAAATTAAATTAGTGTTGGGTTTTTTGGTTTTTTTCTGGGTTTTTTTTGTTTATTTGTTTTTTTCTTATTTTTTAAACAGAGAACTGATATCCCATGGAGTACTCTTTCATTACAATTTTCTAAATATATTAAGAATACTTTTTATTTTGGATGACTTAACTATGCATTCCCTGTTCTGCTGTCCAGTGTGTCCTTGACACTAAAGAACAGGCTGCTCCTAGAATCTCCAAGATCTGCAAGTCTCACATCAGATTTTAATTTGTAAATCTGAACAACTGTATGAACTAGGAGATATGGCATATAACTTACATTACCTTAGAATTTTTAGGTCACTCACTAAATTTATTTTTCTGTTAATGAACATTTTAGTCACCATTTCCATGCCCTTCTCCTACTTATTTTCTATTGTCACTTGGTTTTATGTTCCATCTCTTTTTTCCAAAGGACATTTTTGCTGTCATTGCAAGTTCTATAGCTGTACAGTATTAGACACAGAGAAGGAAAGGTAACTAATTTTTGATAGGGATATTAAGGTTTGCCTACACAGCACAGCATCAAGATTTGATGTAAAAGAATTTGTGTTTTCAGTCTAGACAGGGCTTATTCTGTAAGACGAGCACTGTATTTGTCACATCATGTGTACTGACAAATGTCCATATTCTGTCTAGGTTTTTATTTAAATGTTCTTTGGTTAGTTACATACTGTAAACAAACCAAGGGTGGCTTGCAAAGCCAAGATTGACGAGCAATGGCCTGTGGGACATTAGCAGGAACAGATTACTTTATTCTGCCCTGAGCCAGAAGTCTAAAGGCATTATTGAACAGTCAGGATGGTTCTTGTATTACTAAGGCAACAGTTTGCTTGAAGGGCTGTATATATTATTGGGTGGGCACGTAATGGTGATGAGGGAGATGGAGGAAGGGGGTGAGGGCAGTGTTTGTCTTATTACATTGCTGTATTTCTGATTGCTGGAAAGTGCCATTAGAAACTCAGCTAAATGTCTTGTCATAACAGGAAAAATATCATTGATTCCAGTTAACACTTTGTTTGCACATTTTTCATGATATTCGCAGAAGAAACAAAGTAATTCAGTTTGTCTGTTTGCAGATTGGACAGCATGAAGAGAAACATTTTTTATCATAATTGAATTAAAATTCTCTATTTTAGCAACAAAAAGCATGTAAAACCAGAACACTTAAAAGTTAATACTGCCAATTCACATACTTACTGCTTGGTAAGTCTCCATAAAAACTGGGACATGAAAGTGTTACTGCTTCTACATTCTGCCATTTATCATGCACAGATTCTGGTTTCTGTGGACTAAAAGAATATGAAACTATTAAACAAAACCTGAACACACATATGAAAAAATCTTTTGTATTAAGGTAGGGTTGTGGTTTTTTTACAGCAGGTACTCCAATATCAGTTACTATCAACCCCAATTAAGTTTCTCCTCAGAAACCACTTGCATTCTTTTTTCCTAAAACTTGGTATTGAAACATTCATAAATATGCAACACTGAAAAGTACCATCTAAATACAGGCACTTAAGCCTAATAAGCTTTGACCAAATGTGAAGCTTTATTTTGCAATAAAGAAACAAAATAATATGTAAAGAACTGAAAAATACCATTTTCACAAAAGAATTTGTCTGGGTTTTTTTCTAATATACAGGACAAAAGTTCAAGGGAAACTAAAAGCCTTTTTTATAGGTTTCCATTTTTTTTTTTCCACAGTGGTAAATAATTTAGAGTATCATTACAATACTTGGGATTTCAGTGGATGGATACAATTTAAGCGACTAGTGTGTACATATGCTTGCTCTAAGTCATGAACTCAGCAACCTAACCCTTGAAACAAAGGATAAGGACAGTGGAGAAATAAAGTTAAAAAAAACCCACTCCAAACCCTTGCACAATTTCTTTTATATAAATCTCTATAGCGACTTGCAAAAACTACATTTATGTGTCATTTTAAAAATAATATATTTACCTTTCAAATTCACTACAATGAACAGTGAGTCATAACGTTTCAAAAGACTTTACAATACCAAACAACTCTGAGAAAAATTCTTTGAAGATCTTTTCTTCCCAGCTTCTTCCTGTTTCTGTCCCACTTTTATGATCTGACACATTTTGCTGCAGGTTCCTTTATTTTCACAGGCTGTGTCAAGTTGCAAAAGAAGACACCTAGACAGACACCAGAACCTGTGCAAGCTGTGAGAGCTGCCCTAACTACTTCTGCAAATACCGTGGTGAATTAGAATTCAGTATGTAGTTTTCTTTTCCCTTGAGCATACTGCAGTTTTGGATAAAGCAACCATTCAAAGAGTTGTGGCTGCATATTTTTTTGCTGCGTACTTGTTGAAGGAAAACTCACCAAAATAGTATTTGTTACAGATGGTAGGGTTTATGTCTTTACATATCCTAGAGAAAACTTAAAATTATATAGTATTGTTCTTTAAAAAAAAGGACTTTCTTTTCCTTGCAGCAACTTCAATACTTATAATTGTACAGGGTATATGTCCCAAAGCCAGGATGTGCACATCTGGGAAAAATGTTTGATTCAGGTACACTAATTAATTTCAATTACACAATGTCTTTCCAAAAGAGCGCTGCACAAGGCAAGCATAAAGTACTTTTTTGGATTGAAAGGAATTCACGTTCAAGCTGGAATCCTGAGACAAATATTCATATAAGAGCTTGTATTGAACATGGACCAATAGGCAACAGGATTAGCAGCAAAAGTAACTGAGAAATGTGCATTTGTCCTGTGGGATGGTGCACACGTCTTGAGAGACACTGAATGCCTAGAGCTTTGTGGGAGATGCAGATATTTGGTGCAAGATCAATATTTTCTGCCCCCATTTCTTGCCTTGGGGCCATAGCATCACCGACACTGAAGTTAATTGTCCCTAAAAAGCTAAATACAGACCAACGCTATGTTTGCCAAACAACAAAAAAATCTGTGGACAATATCCATTGCCTGATTAGCATGCTCTATTTGGCTTGGTCAAATAACATTGAGCACGTTATTTTTCCTTTAATGCTGAAAAAGCATTTAGTCAATAAATTTGCTTTGAGTAACATAAACGCTATTTGGGATGGTCCTCACAACACAAAGGCTGATGCGGCATTCATTCCCAGTAGCTGCCATTATTACTGGGGGCACTGTACTTCACATAGTATAACTAGGGCAGACTATTCTTGTCTCTTATGTTTTATTTATCTGTGAAGTCAAGGGTTCCATGGCAAAGGAAGTATACTGCTTATAGAGAGTGAAAGTTTAAACAGCACAAATGTGCTCAATGCACTTCTCACTATGTGCCTAAAGAGAACTCATTATTCTACCTCGTTTGACCTACAAGGAAAAGAGTGGTCTCTAGAAAAACTGGGTGTAAAGCTGAGTAATTCCAGTTCTTGCTCTTAGGAAAAATTTCTTGAATCAGTTCTCATTTGCTAAACAGAAAAATGTAGTGACAATCATATTCTGATCTCCTTTTCTTCAAAGAACATAAGCTGTATTAAAGAAGAAAAGTTTGTTCAATTTTTCATTTTTTTAACCACTACAAAGGAAGAGAAGACTCAGAATATTCTTAGTTGGAAGGGACCCACAAGGATCATTAAGCCCAACTCTTAAGTGAATGGTCCACACAGGGATTGCATCCACAACCTCAGTGATATTAGCACTATGCCCTAACCAGCTGACCTAGTCTCAGGGTTGTACAGAAGGAGCTCAGAAGCTGAAAGTATGGAGACATATTTGGTGAAGATCCTCTTCCCAAAAATATATTGACTGAGTGTGTGTTACCTAATAAGTCTCTTCAGAGGTAAGGTTTGGGGCAGGAATAATACCAATTTCACACTTTATGTTAGAGATTACTCTGCTGTGACTTGTTCTTTGAAATCAAGGTATCAGCTTGGTGTTTTATTTTAAGGCATGCTTCATTTTTTATGTGTTTTTGGGACAGAAAAGTATAAACAAGTGCATTAGTGTGACTAGGAAGAACTGGGTTTGGATGTAGAGACATTATTAGAAAATATAATCCACTCATAATGAAGTCCTTACCTTTCGATTTCATCTGTAACTGCAGAAGGTGTGTTAATTATCCTGTTGACTAAAGCTATTCTGCTAAATAAGAAAAATATTGTTTCCAAGTCCCTTGCTCCATAATCATTATTCTCAGATCCATCCTTCTTTCCAGAGTGTCCTTCAGTTGCAGCAAGGTATTTGTTTGATAAATCAAGGACTCTTTTTGAAAACAAATTGAAAACTTCACATTCTCCTAGCACATCACAATCATTACATCTCCATCCTGGCAACATCATTGAGAGGTGGCTTTCATTTGACATAAGTCCTAAAGAAACAGGACACTGAAGCCTCAAGATATCCAAGTGTCCTGCACAGAGATTGTCCATTTCTTTGTCTACACCCCATGGTAGGAGACATGACAAAAGCAGTTTAGCTGTATCAGTGGCAATGTTCACATCCATGTTTCCTGATGGCTGCATTCTGATCTTTCTTGAACTCTTTGTTTTTTTCCGTCTTTTCATGCCACCACTTTCTTCCACAGGCTTATCTGCAGCATTATCCCTATAAACTTGGTCTGAACAAACACTTTCTGCCTGCCCATCTACTTGAAGTACGAAGGCAGCAGTTTTATTTCTTTTTAATGTCAGTGCCCTTTTCTCAGTAGTACTTTTAACTCTTCCTACATTGTATTGGTTGTGGAATGATTTTGATGACTTTAATCCATTGAGTTGAGATGAGAGAAGTTCCTCAAGTTTTTCCAGGTCAAATAAGAGAATATGAAAGTTGGTATTGTTCCATTTTGTTTTAGCTGGTAAAATAGTAAAGGGCTGTTGGATGCAGCTCATATCAGTCAACTGAAAGAAAAATATTAAATGTTCAAACAAAAATCCAACAGTACTTTAATTTTCAAGATATCAACACAGAATTGCCTACGGAATAGACAAAATCTATAAATTCCATGAAGTTCAATTTAATTATATTTATTCAGTTTTGATTAAGTAAAAAAGATTTGCCTCCAAATGACTTAAGATACACAGAGACATTCACGTGTAAATACTATAAAACAGGCTCTTTAATGTCTTCAATTACACAGCCACACTATAGATTGCACATATCTTTTCTAAGTCTCATTTCAAGCTAAAGGGATTTTTGGAAAATTTTAAAGCATAAAAATTTTGTTTTTTCAAAATAGAGCTAGACAAGCGAATCTTACAATGCTGCAAAATTCTTGCAAACCCTGAGTGTCTGCATGACGTTTTGCAATTTGCTATATGGGATATCTATACATATATATCTATATACGGGGTTTGTATGGGATAAAGACTATGCCTTCTGCTATTTCAAAACATGCAAAGCTATCTAAAAGTTACCTCCTTCTGAGATAAGTCACATATCAAGAACAATAAAGGAACCTAGGTAAATAAATCAGACACACAATTATCTTAGCTGAAAATAATTAAGAGAAAAAGGCTACCACAATGTTTGTGAACATCTGACTTTATCTTGTGCTACTCTATTTCCTATCTGCATCTTTCTAGAACTCTCCATACTTTTCCCCCAACTGTAAAGCCCATTCACAGTAATGACAATTTGTAAAGCATAATTCCAATTCCCCATACTAACATGATAAATTCACACATGGCTAATTACTGTTGCTAATAAATACAAAAAACATAGTTTTTCAAACCAGATTTTGAGAGCTGCTTTCAACTTCAGACCCACATGTTAAACTGTAGAAGTAACTTAATGATGAACTGTCAACTGAACATAAGGGAATGTTCAAAATCATCTTCACAAAAAAAAAATAAATTACTCCATTTTAGCCTTGCAGTTTCATTATTTAAATGAAAAATAGCCATTAAGAAGAAGATTTTACATCTTCTCTTTTACTAGTGCACTTGGCATAGGGTGGACACTATGCTGTGACGATCTCCAGTGGAAGGGATGTCTCCAGGCACTTTGAAAATGAGCTGATGAGTCCACACAGTGGCACATCATCTTATATCATAATCCTGATACATCCTACTAAAGAACTATGTTTTACCTTCAGGGAAACACCAGAAGTGAGAGAATTTAAAGTCCTTGTTGACACTTCTGCCCTTTTCTTTAAGCATTTATGACTAGTACACTTCTATTGTCCTGCACAAACTTATGTTCTCAGCACCATATTTCACCTTTACAAGCAGAAAGACACATCAAGAAGTAACTTTTCATCTCAGTAATACTCTTTCAAACAATCATGCCAGCTTCTATGACACAGGTGATACAGAATTTTCCAGATCACTCTAAGTTTTAATTTTCTTTAAATAATTTGAAACATTCCACTACTGCAAAGTACTTTCTGTTGAAAATAGTTAAACCTCAAAATAAATCATCAAGTGTTAGCAAACAGGGCAGCAAGCAGCTCTTGGGGGAATGCAACATTATTATTTACCTCATCTCTCTCATGGCCACCTTACCTAACTCCTTTTACATTACAAACTGTGATTTTATATGATTAGCTATTTTCAAACTGTTGATATTGTAGTACAAATAACACAAGAAAAGAATTGACTGCATAAAGTCTATGTCATGTGACTACTTAGTTTTGGGCAGTAATATAATTTGGCTTGTTGTTATTTAGGGAATGATGCTCCCAAGCAGATGAGAATGTACTCTAAATATGTAATCTCGTTTAAAGATCTCCATAGGGAGCCATAAGTAAGAGATTATAACTGCTTGTTCAGGTTTTCTTTTTATCCCTTTCCTTTTTCCTTCAAAAAAACAATACATTGTAGTTAAGCACTAGGATTATTTTAATCTTTAATTACGCTGTTTCCTAATAGATAGGGAGAACCCCATGGAATGCAAATGCTGGAATCCACAGGCTAGCTTTGACATTAACTGAAGCAATTATTATTTAGCCTATTATTTTCTCTTTCTGTACACTTATATTTGCTTAATTAACATTTAGAAACCTTTAGTGAAATCACCATCCAAACAAAGGAAAACAGTGACAATGTCGATCTATTGAGACATCTGCTGATACTACTACACATGAAGTCACAAACATTCATGGCTTATTGGCAATATGAAAGCTTATTGACATCAGTCCTAAAACTGTCTGCCAAGTTATCTCAGCTCTCTGCCACAGGCATTTCATTCCAATGAAAGAAGGTGGGCATACAAACTTTAGACATCAAATGCTATTTAGGACATGTGGGCAAGTTATTCTCTGTAATAGAAGATTATAGGTAATTGAAAGATTCATAAAGCTAACTACAAACTAGAGAGCTGGAAACCGCATTTATTAAATATTGAAAAACAGATTAACAGATATTTACATTATATATTGGTACCTTTCCTTTTCTAGTTCAACCATTTCTAGTTTCAAAGCTTATTTTTGATATGGACAACCTACTGCCAGCATAAAAGCAAAAAGTCTGACTACAGACTAAAATTATATCCTGAGACTTGTGAATCTCCTGTGCATCACTGACCCACAGCAGAACAAGCTCTGTATATCCAGGAAAGAGCAAGATTGAAGGAGGCTTTGAAATGTTAAGCTATTTTTCATGCATGGCCAGGATCCCCTAACATGTCTCCAGTTTGCTGCTGAAGGTGCTTGAACTAGGATCAGACAAGAGCTAGAACAGCCTATCACAGTTGGAAGGGACCTCCAAGGACCATTGAGTCCAGCTAGACTCTCCAAATGCCCCTTAAAAACCACTGGCTTAGGGCATTGTACACCTCTCTCAGAAGCCTGTTCCAGTTTTCTGGCATGTAATTCATCACTGCCCCATTACAACCCTGTTCCTCCATGTCTTTTCACCTTTACTCATTCCTAGCACCCAAGGAGAAATTTTCCTGTGACTATGGGAAGAGGGCAGCAGGGGGCTGTGCTTACTGTGGTCCCTGACTGCATCAATATATACCATAATCTTTAATAGATTTAAGACAGACATATCACATAAAAATTTCATGGCAAGTACAATTCAAGTGTTATTTTACCTAGCTGCCTTCTCATCTCTAAAGGCCTTTTTCCACTGGGATTCAACTTGTTCTGGGAATGATATTCCACTTAAAATACACACTTCCATTAGCTGACAGGAATTCCCATACTTTTTCAGCTCCTCATACGTAGATACTTTCTCAACATATCTGCTTTCTTTACCAGAAGTATTCTATTGTGGGTTTTGTACTAAAAGCAGATTTGACAAGAATGAGCTTGACCTTCCTTATACATAATGGAAATAAAGTAGCAAAAAATGACAAAGTAGAAATTTTAGAAGGCAAACAAGACTCAAAATACACTTAGAGGCTGCTTTGATAGCACTGCATAGAAGTTGCTCAGTTCTCACAGCACAAGTAGTATCAATTCCTATGCCAAACAAGTTCTGAAGTATTAAATGTGACTTTTCTTCCAGACTTTTGGCATTCTTTATCCATTGCACTCTCACTTGATCCCAAACATAACAGGATGGAAGTGGCAGAAAATCAGTCCCAGAGTTTCCAGTGCCTGCAGAACAAATCTTGATGTACAAAATCTAAATGTGAGCTATCCTGTTGATAGCTCATATGCTGATTCTAAGTAAGTTTTTTAAATTATGCAATATTCAAGGGGTTTAATTCTTCTCTTTTGAGCTTTCCCCTTTGAAAGAACATATTTTGATTCATTAACACAGAACAAGTTCAATCCCCTCCTTTATCCATTGCTTGCCACCTGCAAAGACTCAAGAAGATATTAGACAGAAATTGAAGAACTTACTTTAATGGGAATTTTTAGGTAGATTAGGCAGGGGGAAGACTAGGGAGGGGAATGTGTGGAACGAAACTGAAATACAAAGAGACTGAAAGGTTCTTTCATTCATAGAAAGTGCACTGCTGTTTTATTCTTCCTGAGGGTCAAGGATTTTCTATTTCTGATTTTCTTGAGAGTTTTTTTTTTTTTAAGGTATATACTTTTCTATTTTGACAGCAATTAATCCATTGGTTTTTAATTCAAATACAATACAACAGCCCACAGAAGCATATGATAAAAAAGTAAGTCTTATCTGACAGACTTTTAAAGAGTAATTGTTTCATTATTAAAAATACTTACTAAATTAATGCAAACTACCATTAAAATACAAGCATCCTACTGTTTGCTCAATAAAGATAATCTGTGAATATCTACTTGTACTCCATATTTTCAAACAAGGTTTTTAAAACAATTTTTTTAAAAAAATAGAACCATCAAAACCACCATATCTTAAAGGCTCTAGGAAGTTTTTGACACCCTTATTTTTGAAACATCACAATGATATTTGATAATACAATATCAATATGCCTATTTCAATGAAATTAAGAATTGTTTTTGTCACCTGTCTTGACTGTAGTCTAGCTTTTTGTTATACTACAAAGAAAATAGAAACTTTAAAGACTATATATATGTCTGAACCAGTCTTCATTAACCCTGTAACAATCATTAAGAGTAAACATTTGGTTTTAGAAAACTAAATTGTGGAGAACCTGTTACAGAAATGAAAGAGGAGGGTAGTAGAATTTGTCAAACAATTTATTGATGGGTAAGAATTTTCTGTGTCTTGATCAAGCCAGTCACTGGATTGTCAACAGAAGTTCAGAGGTCATAACTTCTCAGCATCACATCTCATCACTGATCTGGCTCCGGGCTCACAAAAAATAAGCACATCACCGATCTGCTTGTAAAAGCTACTTAGGTACTCCTACCCTCCTGTTACATTTGCACTTCGTGGAAATTAAAGAACTGTTAACTGAAGCATGGCTACCACACCTAAGGGTCTTATTCACCAACTTACATTGCCAACGATAGCTCTACTTTATTCTACATAATGATGGTGGGAAGGAATATCTGTGCTAGCTTTTGTTGATTTGGGTTTGCATTTTTCATCTGTTTTTAACTACTGAATAGGTTAAAAATCATCTTTTCTTGCAAAGATGTTTTTCTCTTCAACCTTTTTAATGAAAATAGTAGCGTAAGAGAACATGCAAATGTGTCCCCAAAACATTTCTCATGCACAGTTTTGCAAAATAGGAAACTTGTAACTGTCTCTCAAATTGTCACAGAAAACAAATACATAAACTGTGCCCAAAATGGCTGGCACAGTGTAAATTAAAGCATTAAATTTATTTCTAAATCCTCAGAGCCATCGGTTGCTAGAAATGGTAGTCGATAGGAGTAAAAAAAATTGCCTCCTTGAAATGTGCTTGGTGAACAGCAGCTTGATGATTGGCAGCACAAATAGAAGACAAACGAGAAAGCCTTCAATCTGCAGCTGATGCACAGGAAGAACATGGGGAGCTGAGTTTACAATAGAGAAAACATTACCAAGCTAATGGCACAGGCAATCGTTTGACCACCATGCATCTCTGATAGCAGCAGGGCATCCATTTTCAGTTAAGTGTTAGAGTACCTTTTTGCTTTCTCTGACCACTGCAGGGGTAAAACAACCCAGTGCGTGAAACCCACTGACTGGTAATAAATTACTATATTGGATACTTTTTGTTTTCTTTCAGCAATGACTTTACTGTGTATTCTTGCTATCATTACCAATTAAAGTGGAGCTCACGTTAGCAAGCTGTATCTAACTGTATATCAGTCCCTACGCTCCAATTGCTTTGGCAAGAATCAGGGGGTCAAGAGGCTCCTTTGACCTTTATCAGCTATGTCTCTCTGACCACTCACTATTTGAAGCAATCTCGACTGAACAGATGGACACATTTGCAGACTCTATAAAGCTTAGAATATAAAGATAAATGAAATTGTGTTTGGGGCTTCAAACTGGTTTATGAGCATAAAATATAGTTAGCAAGTTCCACAAAGACCTCAGATTTCAAATAGCACATCTTAAAGCTATGCCGTGAACATCTCTTTATCTACTGAGAAATTGTGTTTTTTCAATGTGTCTTCTACATATAAAATCAAAAACTTGATGTAACTTACACATCTACTTAGCATTAAGTCATTTCCAAAATTAGGAAGCCTAATTTACTTTGATATTAAAACACAATCAAGAAGAGAAGCTAGTATAACCTTTTCCCATGACAGCACAGCATATATCACATGATCAATCATTCAGTGGAAGAATACTAAGACACAGTACAGATCATTAATGAAATTTATGACGAGAATTTTTATGCAATAATTTAAAAAGCAAGTACTTTAAGAAATGTAAGAGAAAGCTGAAATGAGGGTCCAAGCCTTCCCTAAAAAAAACTTCAAATTCTCAAGGTCATGCTTCAAGAACCGCTAATAATTAGATAGAAATATGGTCTTTCAATCCTATTTAGCTGTTTGTAACTTAAAAATAAACTAAGCATTGAATGGTGTCTTATTTCAGGTAAATCACATCAGCAAACCAGCTTCCTTCAGTTCATACCCTTTTTGCAAATACACAGCTATGTTGTTTTCTTGCTCTGCTGAAAGGACAAGCAATCTAAGATATGTGCAAAGATGCATTTATTTAAAAATAGTTACAAGCAGCAGGTATATAATTGAAATAGCTCTTAAACATACACCATCTCTAAAAGAACCTGCTGAGGAAGTAAGGATGCAAATTATTAGCTACACTTTCATGTCCACATAAAAACCATATGCACTTCCTAGTCCGATATTAGCTCCTATCAGCAGTTCACATATCACACCCCTGTCTAACCCTGCCCACCTCCCAAACTTCAAATTTAGGGAGCATGTGAAGAGTTTCTGTCACTAAGAGTATCCATGGTCTCCCGAAGCACACAAAGAGGCCAGGCCTACCTGTCAAAAAGCAACACTGGCCTCATGCACAGAGTGAGCATCACACACTTATGGTGTCACTATCCCAAGTCATTCATTTTCCTTACCTTCAGACAATTCACCTAGTCATAGGACAGAGGATCCTTTGATGGGGGCATTCATAACTTTTTTCTTATTCATTTACCCTTTTTATAGCTCAGTACTCACATATAAAGGACTATCTGTAAAAACCCTGGAATCAGTAGTAGTGTCCCAGTTTGTTTTCATATGCGATTTATACTTGGCCTGAGGCTTCATCATTTGGATAATGCAGTCCCAAACAAATGTGTCAATTCATGATGAATTTTCCTATATGAACTAGTATAAACACTGTTTAGAACTTGCCTTACTTTACTTTTATTATGGTAATCATTACAACTCTGGTCGTTTTATTGAAATGGCCAGATCCTCCTGAGAATCCACCTCCCATGAAGAAAAGGCTACAGTATTTTTTGAGTTTGCACCAGTGTTTATCTATCAACTTAATTGTAACATAAGTAGAGACACCCTCTTTCCTCCCAACACTGCAATCTTTCTTTTTTCTTTTGTTAAATCCCAGTGGAAGGCTTTACTCTCCTCACAGCACTTGGAACAGTAACTGTAGCATCACTGCTGATGCATCTGTGGCACAATGTAAGTAATTAAGCCAAGGAGTCTTCAGGCTCAAGCTGTGTGATGAATAGTCTAAGCAACTGAATAAACCCTCTTTTTATCACGTATGGAAGGCCACTGTCAGGCAGATTGTAGTCCAGATGGATCTACTGGGCACAAAAATTTCAATTGTTCAGGAAGAATTGCTAACACATCTATTCTATTGCTCAATGTAGAAGTCTGGTATGAAAATTTAATGTTTTGCACATTCTGTTTTCAAGTTAACATACTCTCTCTCCATAACACTCAACTTAGAGTTTTCTATAGGATTTAATTAAAGTGTACATATAAAAGTGATTATGGAGACAAATCTTTAAAAGAGAAAGAATAACAGGCAAGTAAAATTAATATCCTTCACAAATTTCCAACACTAGGAAATAAATCTATGCTTTATCTTTCAGAAAAATATTTGAAGAAATGTATAGAGTATTTTCTACAGACAACTTTTGCTTTGCTCTAGAATTCATATCACTGCCTGTCTGGGCACACTATTAGAAAGGCAATTATAAACAATACTTTTGACAAAAATCTTGTCTAATAATTTTCCATAGAAAGAATATAAAAGTGAACTGTAAATCCACTCATCTCTAGTTAACACCCATTTCTGACATGGACAGGCCCAGTCATGAAAAGTTTAGACAGAAAGAAGGAATAAGATGGCATTTAAAATTAATGATTACTTATACACTCAATATTCAAATACTCTGCCTGCATCTTAATATATTAATTTATTTTGAATGTAAAAGTAAATTTCCTAACCATATCTTTAGAAATATTTACAGTTCAGTGGTGGGTGGTAGTGAAAAATTTCCATCCTCACTCAGCACTTTAGAAAAAAAGATGGAACATCTCCAGTTTTCTTGATCATCAACTGGACAAGAAATGCTACAGCAATCCAAAGCCACAGACCGCTGGCTCAGGATTTAGGAATTACCATATTGAACTATTTACTGGATGAATGAACATCCAAATATCTGTGAGATACAATGCTTAACATAGAGAGACTGCCAACAGGACCTTTGAGAATATTGCTTTGTCCTAAGAAGGACTGATGTATATAAAAATTAAGTTAGCAATGCATGTCTGAGTGCTGACTCCAACGGAAACAACATATTTTTCCTGGGCTGCACCGAGTGCACTTCCCATCTTGAATTATAAGAGTCCTACCCAGAAAATTTATCTACATAAAAGTTCTAGATCAATTCATAAGCAAGTGACTTTCTACTAAAGGACAAAAAAAAAAAAAAAAGTATTCTAGAAAGTGGCATTCTTGAGATTTTGAGAATAGGCAAGTTAGACTTTCTTCACCCTATAGCATTCTAGGATGCATCAGGATGGCAGCTAAGTTTCTGTATCCATAGATTTTATACTGTTCTCTTCTTGCAAGCTATTGTGTCTTACTGCAGAGACTTCCAAATGGACAGGATTTGGAAACAAACATTCTCAGGTGTCTGCTTGGATGATTCATCCTTTCCCATAAGTATTGCAAGAACCATACCTGACCACTAGAACAAATTAAGGTTTGAATATTAATATTAAAAAATATATATCAAAAGAGAATCAACATAAAACAACTGCTCTTGCTTTGTTTGTTTGAAATTTAGGATTTTATTTCTGCTTTATAACCGAGACAAGTGTTTCAATTAACCCTCAGAAGGAAGTTAGCACATAACAAGTCTTCCTTTTGCAGTGTAAGGTTTGTTTGCTGCAATTCCTATTTCTAAAGTTCAATGTCAGATGATGATGTGCTTCTGAAAAATTCACTAACTTTTTTTAAAATAGATGTGTGAGATGGAAACCTAGGAAAAGGTATCACATCTGAATTCACTCTGAATTCTTGTTAATATATTTCTTCACTAAAATAATACTAATTAAACTATAAGAGGCCAGGGAATTGATGCTTAGGATAGAAAAGATGATTATCACAACTGTAAAGATTCTACCATATCACTATCATGAATTGTGAAGAATTTAAAGAACACCACTGAACAACACGAAAATATAAAGGTTATAACAAAGATAATATAGCACCTTCTAGACTACAAAAGTAGTAAAGGTAAAATCCAAGATGGGAAAAACTCAAACTGTGCCCAGCCCCACACCCCAGACCAAAAAGACAGTCCTAAGTAGCAATTATGATATCATGAACACCACTTCCATAGGATAGAAACTGTATGTTTTTAATTTTAAGTGTATATCCCTAAAAAAAACAAAATGCAAACTTTACTAAAGATTCCAAGAGACAGAAAGGAATTGCAGCACAGCAGTAGAGGGTGGGAGAAGTCAAAGAATAGGACAACAATAGCTAGGTTAGCTTCAATAAATCATCCTTCAACAAGAAATACTTCACAAGGACTGTTGATATTGACCTTAGATTTATTTCTAGTAGGATACTATAGCAGCCTCTTTAGCTTTATTACACAGTCTAATTAGCTATCTAAGAAGGGAAAGAAGTTTTAAAGTCAGTCACCTTCAGTATAGTCACTGAGTAGAAAATAATTTGTGTCAAACATTGAAATAAGTATTTAAGACTTATTATCAGATTTCTGCTATCCTGTGTTAATTGCTATCCACTTACGTAAGATTAAAATGTGCTACAATATCATAATGGTAACTTTTTGGTTTCATTTTGCTTTGAGGCAATCAATGGAGAAAACACAAATCAACAAATTCTTGACTTGGTGAGCCAATTCAAAAACTACAGTAACTTCCATCAAAGATGGCATGTGGTCAAAGCTATGGATATCCCTCAGGATCATTGTTCTTTTTAACTGGTCCCAATTTAATCTCATAAATCCCAAGTTATTACTTCACTGTAGTTATGTTGCTACCTTGGTCCCTTGATAAAATACTTAATTGTAACGTTTCACAGGAAATGTAGTACTAAAATGTTTTGCAACTGAATTACACAAAAAACCCTGTATTTATTGAGTCCTTTTTCCTTCACTCATTTTCCTATCATGATGACTTAATAAACTACTAAATATAGCTACTGAACACTAGTTCGAGGAAAAAAAATGCCCTTGCAGCAGCAATGTGATATTACCAATTTTAAGGAGAAATATTCTACTATTTTCTATTTTGCTTTGTCCTTATTAATCCACTTCACATAAATCATCAGTATCCGCAATTCCCCAAAATAATGCTCTAAAATTATAAAAGGAAAGAAATTAAAGGAATCCATGTCTGTGACACCATTTTTTATGGTATCATTATTTCCTATTTGCTAAATATTATTTTGTATTTGTGCTTGTATCTTATTTCCATTTTTCTATCAACTTTTCCATCAGTAAGATTTAACTAGCAGTGATTTTCCAGGCTTCCAATAACAATTTTATTTTCATATTGCTTCCCTTGCTATACTAAAACAAATAGCTGCTATTGTCCTACAGTCTTCATTTGCCTCTTATTCTGGGCAGCAACAAAATAGATATTTTTTTTATTATTTCTAACTTCTGGACATTTGTGCCCATACATATTTTTGTTCAGAGCAGAATATATATACACTATTATCTAAGTGAAGATCAAGTTCTAAAGGACTCCTACAACAACATACTTTAAGAAATTGCTGAGTTAATATATAAAAAATACACGTAGAAGTTCACATATAAATGAATGTTTCTCACCCCATCCTTACCTTGTCTTACATACACAGCAAAAAAGTCCCTTTGCTGATGTAGATTTTCAATAGTATAATTTAAGAGTTCAAGCTTGACCATGTATTGCACAGATTTCATAAGTTGATTTTCCCTCCAATGTTTCTACCCAGGCCATTCTGAATACTTTACTGAAATCACTAGAAATATTAGTACATGATAAACACAGATGTATATCCAAAATATTCAAGCTGAAAAGGTAGGAAACTTTCCAACATGAAGAATTTCTGGAACATCAAGAAAACAATTCCCAGACACATCCAGATTTTTATGTGCATCAATGAAATCTTCATATGATGCACTGAAGCATTTAAATTTTTTTAAAATCAGTTTTTCACAGAGCTCCAATTTTCAAACAGAACTATGACTTAAAGGCATAATGAGAGCTAGCTCCATATAAACACCGCGAGCACAGTCTGGTGTGTATTCTATTGTAATTAAGACTAGTGATTCAATACCTATTGCTACTGGCCAGGTATCATAGCAACCTTGTGTCACTGAATACTGCTGGAAAACTGTTCAGCACTAGCAAGACCATGCTTCAGGAAAATCTACAATGGCACTACAGATTGTCAACATCTGTGGGGGTTGTTACAGGGAGAACAACAAAGAAACCTGCTTTTACAAAAACCCTATACTTAGAAAATTGACAGGAATACTATAGTAGCGCTACAAAAAGAAAAAAAAGGCGAAGGAAAGAACATTTTTTGTCATTAGTTACACAACTTATGCACCCACATCCTAACATTTATCCCTATAAACAGAGTTGCAATAATGCTGCATCATCACATTGTTTATGCATATCCACAAAGCACTGCTCTTTTCTTCCTAACTAAACACAAGCATCATTCACCACCAACATTAATCTGAAAATAAAACAGCCTCACTTTCAAAATAATATTTAAACTTTCACAAATGAACTCTAGATAGTCTTGTATAAATCTGAAAAAAAAAAAAAAAGAAAACAGGTTACTATGAACAAGAACCCAATATTGATTTTTCTGCGGTGCAGTAAAGCATCTCCATTCTATTTGGCTGCTGTCAAAGCCACTCTTTAACAGCTGGAGTCAAATTGCACTATTTACAGCAAGAGCCCTTGTCAAGTGGACCATAAGTATTCTAACAATACACTATTCAAATGGCACTTTGCCACACAAATTGCTGACTTGATGAATACCCTATGTCAATGACTAAGGCCAATATAAAAGTTTCATTTTTATGAGAGGTTTTACATTCACATATTAAGTAAAGCTTTCTTGAAGAACTATTAAGCTATATATTTTGGGTCTTTTGATATTAAAAATAATTAAAATCTGTTTAAATATATCAAGAGGATTTGACAACATTAATATGGATCTTGTGTTAACTGAATTTGTCACAGTCATCTGTTATTGGTACTCCCACTGGCACGTGCAGTGCAATAAAAGAATTAAAATGGTCAAAACACCATGAAATCAAAACATTCTGCTTTTGTATACGTGATTTACATGATGGCAAAAGTTTTGAAAGAAAGCCTTTGAAACTGGACTACTGTGTGAGGATATTAATCGTTTTTAGGATGGAGGAAAGAGACACCATTATTTTGAAAACATTCTTTCATCTTAAATATAATATGAATGATAAAACAGTTTAATAATGGTAAGAATAAATGCTGAATTTAACTTGCAATCTTCATGTGGATCAGTCATTGTACAAAAGGATCACTCACAGTTACAATACCAACAGAGCAGAATAGCTACCCACTCATTTTTCCTGTTACATAAATCTTCTAAAATTGAGTTCTTCAATATACGCTAAAATTGATGATGAGATTTTTTTGATAGAAAAGTTATTAAAAATTTAGTATGTTGTTAAATTTCTAATACACAATTTGCCAAAAAAGGAAATTGATAATGAAACACTCATTCTATATTAAAACCATCTGATAATCTGAAAGTTTTGTGATAGTTTTACATGTGTAATAATTATATGCTTTAGTTAATAGGGCATAAAATGTTGAAGTCTGATAACCACGGTCCTCCCATTAACATGGAATCTGAATTTCTAGAATATTTCAAGATGCTAAAATACAATGATGCAAAAAAGTCAATAGAGCACCTTTTGAAAAACCCAAAAAAAAAAAAATAGTTTTCTCCACAAAGCTTAAGAAAAACAGCAGACTTCATAACAAGCCTTCAATTCAGCAATAACAGACCAGTGCTAAAAAAGCTTCAGAGTTCCACTCTCCTTTTGTGCAGCCAGCACTGGGCTTCTGCAATAGCATTAAGGGGACTTCCATTGTTATGTTTTTCCCAGGTTCAGCTACACTAAACACATTCTAACTCCAGCATCTCCCACACCAAACTACAGAACCCTCTCCAGTGCAGATGCAAGTGGGAAGAAGCTCTGAATGTACTGGATGACATGTTTGATGAACAAAAAGTGCTTTCCCAGGTAAAGAATTTGTTATGAATTTAGAGAAACCTATCAGGTCTGTAGGGACAAAAAAGAACAAGAAATTAAAAAAAATATTTTGACAGAAAAATTCTAAGAGACATCAATAATATTCTTAATAAGTTTTCATTTAGAAAAGATAATTAATGAACAATATTTAAACATGAAAATAGAATATTATTTTGAGAACCCAGAGCAGACAAGATGTATATCAGATCAAAAAAAGCTCTACAAATTATTATATTTCCACGGTTTTCTGTTGTGTTATTTCTCACAAATCAGGATCATGATAATTCCCAAAGCATGTTAAACACCACATTTCAAAGTTTACAAAAAAACTCTTTTCCCATATTTCATAATCAGCCCATTTTCTTTCCTCCCACCTTGATAAATCCATGCAATTTTCAATTTAATAGATGTACCTAAAACTACTTACCAAACAACTACCAAAACTTTTTTCTTTTGTTCCTATTTAAGAAGGCAAGAAGAAACTATTCCTTTTAACAAACTAACAGGGAGATCAGATTCTGTGTCAATGGCCAACTAGTGCACCATCTGCCCCACAACATGCTCAGCAGGATTACGCGCTAATAAGACTTTTCAGAAAATGGGATCAAAAAGAACTTTAGAAATCAGACAAAGGTTAGTAAAAGGTCAAAGAAAAATATTAAAAGTTAAACTACAATCGTTAGAAACTCAGTATTATATGTAAATTTGAAGACACAATGAAGAAAAGACCATAAAATTCAAGAGTGAGGACTTGGATCAAGCTGTAGTTTTTCAGTTTTGAAATTGCTGCTAGTTCATTTCCTATAATTAATAAAGCCAGAATAAAGGCCAGAGACTATTCTGAAGGCTGTTTCTATGTGTGACCGAGGGAAAGCATTTTTCACTCACAATAGTTGTGGTAAAATACCTTCTGTGTACATTGAGGGTTGAGGAATAACAGACATGGCTTCCCCTGTTTAGTGCAGAGAACAGAATCCCAAACCCCATTAATTAAAAAGTGGTAAGCAAGAACAACACAAACCCCCTATTCTTAAGAAACACTCTTATCAGGAATTCAGGGACTCTATTACGTCCTGACACATAAATAGTGTTTAATAAAATAGGTTTTCACCACTTTTTTCTACATGAAAAAGACAATACCCTTCTCATTGAATTTGAGATTGTATTAAATTAGATACAGTTATAATAATCAGTTTTAAAGTTAACAAATATTTACTATATTAATTTTTAAATATCTACAAATGACTGATGAAGTATAGATATATCTAGGCCACAAGAAAATAGAGTGACTACTACATTTTCAATCTTGCTTCTCATGATTTGATATCTCTGTACTTATTTTCTCCATTTTAACAGCATATTACCACTACTTTAAGAATATTATTTCCCTCTATTACTTATTCAAAACAAAAAGAGCACATCTTCTCCATCGGTCACAATTAGTTGGTTTAATGATTTCAGTAGAAAAGCACTTCTAAATAAAGCTTAATACAATCCCTTCCTGAAGACAGTCAAACCTATTTACAGCCCAGTACCTCACAAGAGCACTACCATCTTTTTTTAAGCAATAAGGTGCCAAATTTAATCACACTAATACAAAATAAGGGATTTGCAGTCTACTCTATGATGATGCCAACAGAAAACACAAAAACTATCCCTGAAAGAGGGATCTGTGTGTCTCATTAGAAGAGCAATAAGAGAAAGACCAACAGCATCAGATCACAATGTGCTTGTTCTCAAGACATACACATTTGAATGGCTGTGAGGTGTATTCAGTTATTCTCAGGGTACTGCTGACAGGTGCAGTCACAAGCTAGAGGCAGGAGGAAATAAGATCTAACTACAGGCAATAACATCTGAGAAAATCCTTCTGAGATTATCTATGACCTTGCATAAGGCCCTCTACCCATTCTCCTCATTTGTCTATGAAATGTGGTTAAAGGCATAAAAACTGAACCAGCCAGAAGAAGCTTTATAAACTTAAAACCAAGCCACCATCCCACTTAGACATTAGTGGGTGAAAGGGTAAAGAATTTGAATCACAACTAATTGCTCTGGAGAAATGCTCTACTTTTCACTCTTACCTTATCTGAAGATTTCTCTGTATGAGCAAAATAAGGGCCCATGCCATGCTTATACAAGCTGGAGTGTTTGTAACCAGAATTCTTGTTTCGTTTTGACTCCTGAGACACAGGAAGTAGAGCATCTGCCACTAAGCATTCTGAGTCTTCAATTGCAGTAAGAATTGTCCTTGCTGTTTCCCCAGTTTCATATCGTTCCAGTGCACCTAGAGAAACATAACAGAAGCTGTAACTTCTTCAATGAGCTTTACTATCACATCTCTATGTAAGTATCATAGTATTAATACAGTACGCTACCTGTGAGCAAATAAATCACAAAATATTTATAGATGAGGCAAATAACTCTTTTTTAAAATTAAAAATGTATTCTACACTATTGCTATTTAATAAAGTTTAATTTATAAAAAAACCACTGCAGCAAATAATTTTGTTTCAGACCACAAGCAGGTCCAAATATTTTGTACATGTGGAATGAGATGCAGTTTTCAAAGACCGCCAAGGATATTCACAGAAATATCACTTGCCCTAACTGTTCAAAACTCTTTTCTCCTCACAAAGCCCTCCCAGAGCATCTATATCATTAATAGTGTAAACAACACATTTATGTAATATTTTAGTGCTGTCCTCTAGTGTTCTGGATTACAAATAGCAAGAGAAAGCTCAATTTTTTTTGTTCCATTCCTAAAAATTGTCAGACATAAAGAAGTTTTATACATGAATATACATGTAGCCTAGTCATCAGGGATATGAATGTGATGTTTCAGAGACTACCTCATCACTGTGTGGTTCTCTGGAACCTAAATCCTCTTGCTGTTATATCCAGTTATATTACTTAAGTAAAATTTTTATCTAGTAATAATTTTAGTAATACTATTTTAATTATAACTAACATTAAAGATATCAAAACTGAGCTTAAATTATTATTATACACTACACATTTCCTATAGGAATTAAAAGAAATTGCTGAAAAAGCATGTTTCCTATAAATATCAGAGATAAAATACATCTGAAGGGTTTTTCAAGTATTAAATATCAACTGTAACATGAAATGTTTTTCCCTTAAGTTTGAATTCTTTCTACCCTCAAGTAATACAACATGAATTTTCCCTTTCACTGCTACAAGAAAAAAATGTGTAACATTGAAGTTCTATCAGTAACACCTGCTAAAAATATTGGACTGGGATTGAGGGATCTCATACAATAAGTGTTTGTGTGTATATGTGCGTATAAAATCTCTTTATCTGATATTATTTCTCTGAAACTCATCCATTTTTGTTCACTTCAGTATCATCTCTACTACTCATATGACAAAGTCTTTGAATTCAGAGCAGAAGAAAATAGGGCACCTGATTTGTTGTCCCCTATAGAAATCAGTTGAACACCATAGATTACTGTAATATTACACTAAAAGAAATAAGAATCAGCCCCAATTGTTTTTAATGTGCCATTTTTTTAATTCCTCCCCAGGACTTGTAGCCAGTACCAGGGATCATTACAGAACAGGATGGTTACTGAAATTATGCCCAAAAGGTCTTCACAGTTCAACTATCTACAAAGCTCCCAGCACTGACACATTTCAGTATTTCAGGAACACAAAAACAATGTTTAGAAGTCTATCTACAAGGGATGATTATACAGTTCACATTGGACATGAGCACACATTCTTAGAAGTACTACAGCATTTGCAAAGTCAAGAAACTTGGAAATAATACTGTCACTCAGCTAGTAGCATTTTGGCTTTATATATGTAAAGTAGCCTTTCAAGCTACAAACATGCCACAGAACTCTGGATTATTCAGAGCAAAATATGAACAAAATTCAAACAAATCATTATTCTTCCTACTTTTAAGTGGATGGGCCAAAACTTTAACACTTTCTGTAGCAAGTCCACTACACAGTGAATATTTGTATGCATGTGTATACATATGTATATCCAACCTTGTTTTCTGTAACACTTCTTTCCGTGCAATTCACTGCTGGAGTCCTCACGACTATCACAACAGCCCTGTGAAATTACCAGATATCATCTTCCTTTTAAGAGAATTTACACTAAGTTTTTAATAAATCCAAAACTTTTGGGGACATAGTACTAAATTTCAAAGACATGATTATGCAGTCTTTGGTATTAGACAGAACTTCCAAACATATCTTGGTAGCTCCAGATGCATATGAGTGCCTCAGCAGCAGGCATCCCTCATAGCCAGATCATTCTGTGGGATAATCTAGTGGATATAAAATAGAATATAATTTAGTTAAGGTTATCATACTACAGACTTGGGTTACTTTCCACATATCCCTAGAGCCAGAGCTTTTCTCTGGCAATAGCTTCACAGCAAATTTTTCAACTTCTGGTTGAAGAAAAAAAAAATTTAGTTGACAGAAAAAGAAACATACCAGAAGTGGTAAAAGGTACAGAAAATGGAACAGCAGAATTTAACCTTGGAAGGCAGTGGCCTGAATGGAATATATAGGTACTCTCAATGTACATGAAAGCGAATTAATATTTTATGTATTTAACACACTTATTTTAAGCAGATGACAGATATGCTTCTATATATTATAGAGTAACCAGACACAAAATGAGAAACCACCAACAGGTTGTTGGGTTACTGAACATATCTGCTGCTAACAAACTCTAAGTGAATCAAAACAATGCCAATGCAAGCATGCCATTTTTTGAGTAGTTTGGAGAAGAGAAAATTAACATCTTATCAACTGAAAAAAGCCTTCCAGGGTTCACACTAAGCAAGAAACAAGGCTTGGCTTCTCACATAGAGAAGTTATAATTGGTCTGGGGCATTTTTTTAATTTTTAAAGCACATTCTTAGAGAGGAACATTGAATAGCAAATGCCCTGGACAACCAGTTTATCTTCTTGCTAACAGAACATCATGGCACCCTAAAATCAATTTGAAAATCTCCTTTTACATCTTTAATTCATTTATGTATCACTCATAGCAGCCATCTCAAATTTCTTTTAAGTAGCACTTTCCAGAAGGTGTCTATTCTCTTAAAAAAACCAAAAAAATCCTTTTTTACATATACTACCCAATCCTGTTCCCTATTATAAACATCTGTATGTACAGGTTTGTGTGTACAGCTAGAGCTGCAATAAAATGGCACAAAGTGCACAGGAAAAATGTGTGATCATGAAAGTGTTACAAATTATTTCTATTACATGCTTAACTTTACTCTTCCGGAGAGCCCAAAAATAATCATTTACAGAACAAACAGTTGGCAGGGACAAAATGAGACCTATATACTGTGATGCCTGAATACATCTGAGAAATGAACAGGGAAGATGAAGGGAAAGTATTTAGAAACCTGTATATATGACAGACAGTCTGACCACTGCAAACAGCCAAAATAATACTGGGGCAGGGTGGTTATTGTTTAGAAACTGTTATTTGTTAGGAAGATGCTGTCTCTGACTTTCAAGGAAAAGAAAAATAAATAAAATAAAGAGTCAGAAAAGACAAAGCTTGTACATGAGAGTACAGGAAAGAGGACAGAAATAAAATTCACTCTCAAACCTGAAGTATTTAAGTATGAATAAGCCCAAAAGATTTTAATTGAGGAGCATAAAATAACAATGGATGAACAGGAACAGTTAGAGGTGTCTACACAGCAGCAACACCACTGCTATGACCCCCTACTATACATATAAAATACAGGAAAAGAAAGTCTTTATCTCTCTAAAGCTGTGACCATGGCAACCAAGTCTCAGGAACAGACAAGAGTGGAGCATTTCACTCTCCTGGGCAGCTCTGGACCACCAGATGCGACTGGCTAGAGACTGCTACAACATCTTATTCTTCCTGTGGACCAAGTACTACAAATTGTGTCTCTTGGTGTTAGTGCTGTCCACACAGTTCTCTGGGTTCTGCATACTGAAGGATGCATTTTTACTGGAGAGGTCACACATATCTTCCTGCCTCAAGACAAGGCATTCACTGCCATCACATGACCTGTCATATCATCAGGCTCCAGTGCTTTCTGTTTGCTGTCACAGCTGAAGTATCGAAAATCCTCAATATTGCAGTGCTGTTGTGACCTAGTAACTCAGATGACTCTTACAGCATAACAACACTCTGTGAATGAGAAATTATTTCAGAATTGATTTTATTTAAAAACAGCATGTGGGCAAGAACAAATCCTCTTCTTTACTAGTAGTCAAAACAGACAACTCACCCTTCAGAACAAGTACCATCTGTAACATCGGTTAGTTCATTTTCTGTTAACATCTTTTCTATAAATGCCTATTTCACCTGAAAAAAATTCTCCCAAAACACTTTCTTTTATGATGATAGAGTAAAGGAATACAGAAATTTTATGTTCCTTGCTAGAAAAAGCCTAGAATTTTACAATTCTATAATCTTGCTCCAAGACAGTTGTCAAGCACTTGGCGTGAAAAACTTCACTTTACTGGTAGTTCTACCACTCCAGTATCAATTGGCCTAAAACAAATGGAACAAATATTGCATTAAGAAAATATATTCCAACCAACACCAAGACAAAAGTAAATGCCATCTAGCAAATAGAAACAGGATAGATTACACAAAATCCAGCCTATTAAAAGAATCTAAGACCATTTCAAAAGGTATTCTACTTATAGGAAGAGATTAAAAATTGAGATGTCCTGTGATGTGTCTTTGCAGACCCTCCTCACTTATTTTTGCATTTGGAAGATTTTTGTCATGTCCAAATCTATGTGTTATTGACATTCTTCAGAATACACACTTTCTGAAGAGCATTAGCAAACTACTGTCAATATCCTTCAGCTAAAAAAAAGCAGTGAAGAACAACACCAAGAAAACTATTGAAATCTAATTTATAATGGTGGATTATATATGTGGGTAGAAAGAGCAATTCCCTAATGCAGCCAGTCCTTACCTCAGGATTTCTGATGCAGGCACAAGACTACAAAAGAAAGGACACCCCCCTGTTCTCTCCCTGACTCCATCTAAACTACCGTTTGGAAAAAGAGTAAAGGACAATAATCCTTTGAATGAATTGTTAAGACACAATAAATGTGCTAAACTGAGCTAAATGGAAGAAGTTACTGGCTCTGAACTTGGAAGATATGCAAAGTAGTTTCTATCTACTCCTTTATCAAAAACTGAAAGATGGAATGAGAATCTGTCCCTTAGTGTCTGGAATGAAACTGCTCACTAGCATGCACTCTTCTGACTACACTGGATCATAACAGTTTTTCAGTTATACTTCTTATATAACTATATATATACACATATATAAAATCTTATTAATGAGATCAATTATCAGCTGGAGGGAACATACACATATAGCTAAATTCCACACATGTTCCGCCAAGTATACATAAAGTACATAACGCACCTGTGTGCATGCATACATATGAATAGAAAGATACAAGAGTGTAACACTGACAAGATTCAGGTATCCTCAGCTTCTACAAACTGGGCAAAAGATGACACCGCCTTTTTTTTCTTTACCTTGGGACAGACTTTCCCAAGCTCCACTACCCTTTATTATTCTATGTCAATAAGTATTTACTGGACGATTATTCAAATTTAGAGAGCTATGAAATATTCAAGTACAAGCTACAGACTGACCCAAGGCTTACACATATAAAATATAAGATGCAATAAAAAAAAGGGGCAGAACATTAGTTAAGTTTTACCCTAAGACTGACAAATTAAAACAAACAAAAAAAAGCCCCAAACTCAAATGCTAAATTTAACAAAGCATAGTTATTCATTTTTAAATCTTATTTGGAGATCTGCAGATCTTTAGGCTATGCAAAATTCATTAAGAAGAAACAAGAACGTAGTGACTGCTATGACTTTAACCCTACACCATGGCCTCCAACAGATCAAACACAACAACAGGATTTATCAGTTAGGCCACATTCACCCACTCAGAGCTAATTCTGACCAATGACCTGAAGAGAACAAGAGAACAATGAAGAGACAGGGAAAATGAAAGACACTGAAAAGACTGTAAATCACTAAATTTTATCAAGAAAAGCAAAATTATTCTTGGTTCTACAATTACTTAGGCATAAATCTTAGTAAAGTAATAACCAGATTTAATATGATAGAGTACTAAGTTTCATCAAAACTATACAACTTATTTTCTCACAGCCACCTGATGAAATCTAAGACTTAACTTTCTAAACAGTTTAATCCCTAATTTCCATATGGGATGAGAAGAGTTGTCAGACATACTAAACAAAGGTCTATTTAGTGGAAAAAAAAAAAAAAAAAAAAAAAAGCCAACCAAACCCCATCCCTCACATTCTTCAACTCATGTGATACTTGCTGTTTACTACAGGTTTAGAAGTCTCACTGTTGGCACCAATTCTAAAGACATCGGAGCATGTATAACCACATAAAATTATCTTTAAACAGTGTTCAAAAATCCTCCAGCATATTTGACCATCAATATGATCAAAGGCTTGATCCATAACATCACTCTCTGCAGAGTAATTTGATTTTCTCCGTGGCAGGTGTGCTTCTGAAACAGAGGTTTTATGCAACATTGAAATTTATCGATGTGGTGTTAACACAACAAGAATTACTTTCAGAAAATTCTGAACTCTTCTCTATTTTTCATTAAGTTTATGATCATACAGATGGATTTGACTAATGCACTGCATATTTCATTAGGGCAGTTAGACATTGCATATTTTATTAGGGCTGACAAACTCATTAATAGGCTGGTTTATTTTATTGATAACTGTGGAGATTTTTAAATGCTTGAGGTAAAATTTTCTATGCTTGACAGCTATCTTAAGGTGGTATGATTTTTTTTCCTTTCTCAGCAGAAGTGTCTTACGCTATTTATCATTCTTGTTAAAGTAATGAAACAAGTGTTTCAGAAAAACTTAATACCTTAAAGTGTGGACTCAAAGCTGAACATTCAGTTTCTGTGAACTGAACCTCCAAGCTGATGCCTTGCTCCCACCACAGAGGCAGCCGTGCTTGAAGCGCTGTTGCTTTTCCTGCTTGCTCAAGCAAGAGAGGTCCAGACAGACCATTGCATGTGGTGGCAAACAGAGCCAGGCTCATTACAGCAAATGGAAGTGATAGTCCTTCACTTACCTCTACCAAAAACCACATGATAAACATATCAGTATCACCCTGATGTTACATTTGCAAAAACAGGTAGAAATAGCAAAGAAAACCTTTGAACTGAGGTACCACATACTTTTATGTACATCTCTGGTATATTCAATATATCAAAACATGGGGGTTTTAAAATTACATACCACCTGGAGAGTTCTCAGAATAATTCTATATAAAACGCTTAGGATTTCTGGTTTGTTCAGATGCAGACATTAGAAGCCAAGACAACTGTAATGCTTCTGCACTTCTAAAGAAAATGGCAGAACTATTGCTCCTAAGCACTCAGATACTGTGATAATGAACATGTCAAAATGTAAGAAAAAGTGTCCTATTCAGGAAAGGATTCAAAGTAGAGCACAATTAGGGAAAGCAATACACAAACAGTGCAGATAAAACAAATACTCCATATTTATTTAGTTATTGGCTATTATTTATTTCTTATTTTTGACTTTTTCTAGTAAGGATAGTAAGCAGAGTTAGTTTAGACTGTTCAGGAGATCTGATCTCATAAAAATATTTTTGGCATATGTTTCAATTTTTTTTTCATGTTGGAGCTAGTAGCATGTAAGAGAGTTCTGAAAATTTGCACTCCCTGGGGGAGTAAGAAAAAACCCTAATATAGCCAGTGTAAAGCTAAACATGTGGTATGATAACTGAACAACAAATTGAAGTTTCATTAAGAGATGTTATTCTATCTTTAAACCCAAACTAAACATATCATTAACAATAAAACAGAGGAAGGCTTGCAAGGCAAAAGAAAGTAACAGGAAATTAGCAAGCAATTCATTCTGCAAGTATTACGAACTTCAAAGAAGAAATTCACTTTAAACTCATACTTATTGAAAAACAATTTATCGCTGATAAATGAAGATTATTAACTCTGAGCAAGGAAGATTGCTATTTAAAGTCCACCCATTCATTTCTCACTCTTACTACACATTGGATCTAAAGGTGGCTTGGTAGACACATTGCCATATGCTATACACAGCAAGCAAAAATCCTTTGATCTTTTTATTACTATATTTTATTGTAATGATATTTACTTTTCTAAAACAGCAAAGATACCAACTGGTTAGGAAAATGTAAAAGCAATACATATAACAGCTAATTTCCTTCTTGAAGAGGATTTCAAGTCGTGGCTATTGGAAGAAATATTCTGCACTTTAATTAGAATAAAATTTGTTATTGATTTTCATATTTGTCTTCTAGCACACAAGTTTGGAACCTATCCTGTACACATACGATATTAATATCCCAAATGTATGATTAGATCAATATTCATTGTCATGGAAAGATATTCTACTGTAGTGGAAAGTTGCAGTATCCATATATTAAAATTTAGGTAAACTACATTTAACTACACAGACATTTCATGGTCTCTACATTGTTTTCTATATCACTGCCCATATGCAGGTGCATATTAACATTGAAATTTAGAATAATTTTACTTTGCTCTGTAAATCAAGGGAATAAAAGAATTTAATTAAATTTATCTTATTCTAGATCTGTAAGAGCAACAGGCAATTATCTTTTGCCTTTTTTAGACTTGTCTTGTAATCAGTGGGGAAAAGATAAAGACTTAAATTACACTTGAAGTCAACTATACTACTGGTATTCAACATTTCATAACAGTTCATAAACTATGCTGAAATCCCATTTATTTAGAATATATGCAGACTATTGTACTCAGAAAACCTTGTTTTATGTGATCACCAGGAAGTTATCTTTGTAAATCTCATGAAAAGAGTACAACAAGTTGTACATGAAGTAGCACTGGTTTAGAGTTTAACCTAGGACACAAAGTTTCTTCAGCCCCATAAGGTGATGATTACGAAAGCCTGTTGAGACATGTTTATGTCCTTTGGAATGCTTTCTGTACACGTGTGTCAACCTCTGTCACAGGAAACTGGACAGTGAACTGTGATGCACAATGAAATCTTCCATCTGCTTTAGGGGTCACCCTATTAATTACTGATGGAAGAACCATTCTAGAGTCAAAGTGGTATTAGATGTCAAAAATTTCTTAACATCACCTGTCAAATTCAACAGAATTATTGCTGACTCTACAACAGTGTAAACAGTGAAATATTCATAGAAGTTTCTTAATCCATAGCCTGAAATTATAAGCAGACTGGCTGTTTTCCCAGCCATCCATTACCTTTTGCACAGGAACACTGTTCAGATTCGGTTTTTTAACTGTGTACAGTGATCTATGACTCTGACACAATACTCCACTGACTTTAACTGAGAGGCAAAGCCTAAGTCACGAAGCTAACTGCATAGCCAGAAGAAATATAAATTTTCTGAGTGTAGAAGCAATAGAAGCTATCTTATGTCCCATTCCATAATGGAATTTGAGCACAAGGCTACCACTCAGATTTTATCCTATTTAACTGAGTTAGGAAACATGTTCAGAGGTAACCATGTAGGCAAGTGGTATTATGTATGGTTGCCTGTTCATTTGCCAATAGATAAAATCCTACTGAAAGGTGCTGTGCTCCTGCAGAGGTGCCTCAGTGAAGCAGTGTATATTTCTGTCACACATTGGAACAATGCTTTGTCTGCCTGAGTCCCACTGAAGTATCTACATAGCTCTTGATCTAGGTCAGGCCAATTTCAAGGATCAATGCCATGACCTCTTGTGTTCTGCTGCAATACAGATGTAATTCAACATAAAAGCAGCTACAGTATATCCTACTAGACTTTCTCAGGTATTGACCCTAGGTGGCACCTTTTTGTCAGCAATGCATAACAGGAACAACAACAACAAAAGATTTGTTAATTGCTACTGTATAGCAAATAACAGCATCTTTTGCTATGTACCAGCTACTCTAAAATAGGTGGTCATTGTGGCATTCATTCTTCCATGATACTTGTAACAAAAGACACACTTTTAGCCATCTGCACCCTGTCTGAATATGTAATATGCATGAGCAGTGGCATCAATTTTATTTCCTCTTTAATCTTGAAATAGGCAATGGTTTTATGAGTAAAGGAGGGACAGATCAAATATACTCTGATTTTTCCTGTTCTTCTCTAAAGCAAACAGTGTAGGTAGTGTGTTGTAGTAACCTGTAAAATAAATTGTGATCTCAGTGCTCAGTTAGTAAAATTGGGTTTTGATGCAGTTTTAACATACTCTGCATTTCAGTGGCTCTGGACTCAATGCATCTTCTTCCTCTCAGGACACACAGCTCTGAATTTCTTGAACACTCATACTGTAGTGTCTAATACCATTAAAACTGCTAAGAGTTCTGTCTGTCTAAGCTCAAATAACTACATTTATAACCCATATGAATCAGTATTACATTCCCACATCACCCAGGAATCTACAGTTTAACCTGAAAACACTCAGCTTTAATTTTGTTGACTACAGAGTTGTAAGCTTTTATCTTCCACTATTAACTAATTATCAATCAAATCAAAAGATCTCAGATTATGAGATCACAGCTTTGTGCTCCAACTTGGGATGGTTTAAATTGAAAACAGTCTTTTTAGTAAGTTTGATTCTTATTTATAACTCCCTGGAATATTCTACTCAATTCATTGCCATGTCAGCTATACTTCTGATTATCAGAATCAGATTTAAGCTGTTCTATTTTACTACTGGCATAACTTGAATCGTTAGAAAATTTTCTTTCTTTACTGTTTATATAAACACTGAAACTCTCCAATTCATATACTGTGTTAGTATTTCTACTATTGTTTTGGCCTCCTATAAATTTTGCTCCTATAACAACACGCGACAGAAAAACCTTCAGGGAAATGAGCAAAACATCAAAACATATAGGATGGCCCCTTTGTGTTATTACCTGTTTCAATTTCCCAAATATAAACAGAATTGTCCTCACATCCAACAATTAGCACATTCTCAAGAGGGTCAAATTTTATCTTCTTCACGGGAAACAGATGCTTTCTGGCATGTAAGAGACATTGTCTCTTCTGAAGGTGTAGAATTGCTACTGAGTGGTCACTGCACACACAGCACACTATACTCTCGTCTTTTAACTGCAAAACAGAAAACTCCAGTTTCAACACTGCAACCACATTCATAACCACATCATTTTAGCAGACCAAGTAAAAGTATTCCAGTGATTTCTTACTGGGTGTTCATGTAATATAATATTACGTCAGGTCTAAAAACAAAAGCCAAGGGTAATGTATTTCTAACAAAAAACTAAGTTACAAATTTACTTCATACTATATGAAACTGATACTGCAAGATCCTTCCCTTCCTGCAAGTAATTTCTGGTGACACACAGAGGAATTCCCCTACAGAGCAATTCAGCCCTTTAAACAAGGCCAAAACACCAGCCAGGCAGGCATTAAATTCTACTCAGTTTTCAGAATAAAGATTAAAAGAAGCTTTACAAATACTAAAAACTTGGTTATTTCAAACAATTTTTTTGACTACTTAATTTGGCGAGTAAGTGAACTGAGTAATTCATAAGCATCAAATGTCTCTGCAGGCTTTCTAAGAGGAAAAATAGAAATCCCAGTCTCACAGAATACAATGTTCAAAAGTTATAGAACATTCAGTGCAGTAAATATTCACCTAAATTTAACTCCAAAATTCAATTAATTAGAGCACAACTTTAAATTGTTCTAAATATGACAAAAATGCAAAGACATACAGACAAAGGATCAAAAAGACTTATCAGGAACCAAAATGAAATATATATATATTTTGGACTAACTGAGAAAATTAAAATACTATGTTCAAGCTCCTAGCCTGATTATGTTTTTTAAATCTCAGGAGGAGGATTTAATCAGATTGGCACATAAGTTGATAATTACGATATTAAAAATGGTGAATAGAATATTAAGAGCTTCAATGTAATATGTCACAACCCAAGAACTCAAGTCCCTGCAATTAAAGCAAGTTTCAAAGACAACAATTAGGTGAAGGTAAATTAAGCATAAATTGATGTGGGCCAAAGTAGTGCCAAATAGTGTTTTTATTTTCTCCTGTATATAAATATACACACACACAGATGGGTATACAGAGATTTTTTGAGACATTATTTATTATGCTCTTACTTACTCTGTAGTGTTCTGGGGATCGCAAGAGCTCGGTCACTGCACCGGACTGCAGATTAAACTGGTGTAGGATGCCTCCAGTAAAAATATCCCAGCAGATCACAACAGAGTCCTGGCCCCCTGATAACAGCCAGCTTGGATCAAATCTTACTGATTTGTCATGTGGATAAAGTAAGCAAGTGACTCTGCTACTGTGACCATTCAGAACCTTATAAGGTAGATTATCTGAAATGAGATAGTACATATATTATTTTTGCTCTACAAGAATAAGAGCTCCATATTTTTCAGCACATTTCCTGAAAGGATAATTATAACCAACATTTTCATGGGATCAAAGAACTTTGGACCTGTTCCTAAAAGGGAGAACAAAGGTCTTTACTCTAGCCTTCACTACCAAGATGTACCCTTTATGTTTCCTTCAGTGGAATGATCTTTTAGAGAGCCAATGAAAAAGCAAACCGCCAATATAGTGACATATCACATATCTCAGTTCTAGCAGATATCCAATCCCACAGCCATTCCCAGATTCCTACTACTGGAAAGCACCTTGGTAGTGCTAAGCTGTGATCCAATAGATCAGCTATGGAAGAAGAAAAATCATCATAATCTTACATTTTCCTAGTTCTATTCCTGACCACCAGCCCTACTTTTCAGAGAATTTTTACAGGGATCACTGGAAGGGATGTCAGAAACAAAGTCTTCTGTGCTTGACCGAGATGAATCTGAACAAATTTTTAAAACTTACCTTTAAGAAAAGATATGTTTTCTAAAAGTCTTGCTCTTGCAGTTTTTAAACCTAATGTTACAAAAATTTTCCCATTTTCACATCCACATACAAGCTTATCAAGACCAGGTATGTACACAGAGGAACTGACAACTGCACTTTCAAATCCATCTTCAGATCCACAAAGTTGATCAATAATGCCTTCTGACATGGAATGACTTTTATCAAAATTATCCTGAAGAGTCCACATGGTTGTAATTGGGATCTCTAGAGGGTGGGGCAAGAAAGGATTTTTTTGTTTATGCAAAACAAAATATAAAAAGTTAAACTAAACAAAATACATCTTTTCATCTCTTGATCACTTCCCTTAATTTATCCTTTCTGCAGTCTAGGGTTGGAAAGTCAGCAGTTGGTACTCCTCCTAACTACAGGCAATCATCACACAATGAATAAATGAGCATCACTTTCTAGTGTAAAAAGCTTTTTATGAGAATTTTGATTTTCGTAAAAATTGACCCCAAGACACAATGAAAAGGACGCCAAAAGCAAGGTGCCAAAAGTGCCAAACCTTTTGGAGAACCATCAAATGTTGACACAGGAACATCAGGAACATGCCACAAAGTGATCCGTCCTGAAGCTTCACCAGAAAAAAGAACCTTGTAGAAAGGCTCCTTTCTTTCATTCATGAAGCCCATGACAATAGGAGGATTCTGTGAAAAAGAACATTAATCAATATTCCAAAAGAAAACTGATTAAATAATGTAAAAATTGTAAATGTGAAAGGTTTTTTATTCAAAAGCTGTAAAAATACAAAACAAACCACAGCTGATTTCTTATCTGCCACTAAATCCTGCTCAGACCAAGTGCACTCTGCATGGTACAAACCTCTCAAAGATCAACTGCTTTGCAAGTATTCTTGGCTAAACCTACATCCTAAATGGAAAAGTAGACTGGGAGGTCTCCCCACGTTTATAGTTTCACCAGCATAAGGACCAATGTCAGGCTGAAAAAACCATGCTGTGAAATACTGATAATCTTTGCATCAAAACAAATTCACTAAAGCTTCAGTCATCACAGCTTGCATGACTACAAATAATGAAAGGTAAGAATTATGCTTTTACACTGGTAATAGTCTATAACACCATCATTCAGTCATGAGGTGGTGTAGCATTTCCAAAGAGCAATGAAGCTGCTGAAGGGTGTGGAGCACAATTCTGATGAGGAGCAGCTGGGGGAGCTGCAGTTGTTTACTCCAGGGAAAAAAAAAGAGGCTCAGGAGAAAGTTTATCACTCTCTAAAGCTGCCTCATATGTTGGATATGCTGTTTTACAACATGGAAGTTTGAGAGTCAGTTCCAAAATAATTAACTGTCCTGCAAAATGGTTCAGTTTATAATCTCAAAATGGAGTTTAAAACAGATCATCAATAGGTGGCTCAGTTGTGTCACAAGTCTGCTATAAAAACTATTTAGGCAGTAAGGCAAATATTAAAGCAGAAATACTAAAAAAGAGCAGGTCATTATTTTTTAAAAAGCTTATATTTGAGGGGAAGCATATGTGAACTTTGTACCACCACTATAACCCTATTATTTGCTAAGCCATGTGTTCTGGCTATTTCTTTTCCCTCACCTTTTCTGACCTTTTGTCATCCTTCAGCAGTTATTCTATCTGATTCTTAGATCACAGCATTTGGGGAAAAGCTGAATGGCTTATGATATTTCCCTTCAACTGAAAATTAAATCTGTCAGGCTTCACAGGATTATGCAACAAACATGCTTCCTAAGGGTCTACATTTGTCAACAGAAAGAAAGAATGCTAGAAAACCTCACACAGATTTATATTTAACAGTGTTTCTAGTCAGCTACAAATAATATGTTTCCATTGCATATCTTCAGAAACTGCTTAATCTGCTTGAGCTGCCACACAAACACTCAAACTAACACAACTTCAGGCTGGAATTAAATCCACATCTTCCAACAATTACAACTTCATTAACAGCATAAGCAATCAAAAAAATCAAAACCAAAGCTACCTAGAATAATCTGTTCTATTTTTTCTGGTTCATTTTTTGCCCAAGTAAGAAGGCCTACCACGTATCTTTCCTGCTCCCCAGTTTCCTAATTATAACAAATTTTCTACTTCTCAAATGAATCGGGCTTCCTTATTTCTTTGTGGTCACACAAAGCACAACATAAAAAGTAAGTGAAGTAGGTTTTCCCACACAGCTGGGTCCATTTGAGATACCTGTCTACACAGTAGCTTCAAATTTGAAATTGGTGTGACATTTTTTGCTAAACATGAATTCTCAAACAAAAGTATAGAGATCACCTACTTCTTCAGCTTCCTCTGTTTGTTTTTTTTAACATTAGAGGCTTCTTCAAGCCAAGACCACAGTTCTGGAGTCACATGTCTATTTTATGCACTCTGGGTACATCAGTCTGCTCACAGTTCAAGAAGGTTCTGCATGAGATTATGCTTCTGAAGGCTCAAGCCAGCAGTATTGTGGATAAAATGCCACAGATTCAGACCCCTTCATTTTCATGTGGATACACAACCTGCTTATGTAGTTACATTAAATCATGCATACATTCTGTAATTAAAAAAAACTAACTAACTTGCTTATATTTTGCTCAGGGGTTGCCTTTTTTGATTTTGGTTTTATGGCATGGTTTTATTTGTTGGGAGTTTTTATTATTTATTTTATTTTCATTAAATTTTATAGATTAGAAAGTAGAAGTTGATAAAATATTTTAGACCACACCTTTGTTAGAAAAATATTTTTCTTTTTGCCAACATTACAGAAAAGAAACAACAACCAGTCTATCTACAGTTTAAGATTCAGGCTTTTTTTCAAGTAGGAAAAAGCTAAATATAGCCAAAAACAAAGACAAAAATGTTATGAGCATCTTCAAGTAAGTAACAAATTTAAAATGAAGAAATAAATATTAATCATTATTTTTATAGAACAATTAAATATGTTCTTTTGGGATTATTCAGGTAATTGCAAACAGACAATAAATAAACTTTAAAGCCCTTATGAATTTACCTTATTTTCCTTCATACCAGTAAAGCTGAGTAAATGAGGATAAACTGTTTCCTTCAGCGCCTTCCCATCAGCAGGGTACATGCTTTTAGAAAGGCCACTGCATAATTTAAAAAGAAATTTTAAACATACAAGCTTTAGAAAGTAATTTTTTTAGAAAGAAGAACTGTAACATCCAAGATTCAGAAGTTCAATTAAAGGTAACCATATAAGTAATTACAGGAGACTTTTTGAAATCATAGCACCAGCTGCCCAAGTTCTACATGGCTAATCTTATTCCTATGTCCCCTGCTGTGTCAAACAAAGACTGAGGGCTGTCAAACTCAGAGTAAATCTTAGAGTGCCAAAGTGGTTTTGTTCTGGTTTTTGATCATTTGCAACATGCAGAGATTTTCCATAGTAACCCTCCCAAAGTTCATCTTGTACCTGAACTTTTTGTGTGAACTTCCCATCTGAGCCCACCTGTTCAGCAGCTGGTAGATGTAACTGTGGCCATCTTCTGTCCAGATGATAAGTCTGTAAGCTGCCAGCACTTCCCCACCAGCAAAGCACTGACCACTCTTACAGAACTCAGTACAAAGCAAGGAGAAATCACAATAATCATAGACCTAAGTTCAGAAAAACAACAATATATAAACAAATAGTATTGGCAAATTCACTTTAACCTAAACTTGGTTTGGGCAGTGGATCAGTAAGCAGAACACAAGTTCAAGTCTTCATAATTGAACAACTACTTTTAAAGCCTAACATGTTTTGATAATAAATTACTGCAAAGTCAGTTAAATCATACAGTTCAAAGTTAAAGAAACTGACAGTTAAAAAATAAAAAACAATCCAAAAGTAGGGTCTTAGTCTCATAGAAATTAATAGGAAACAATAAACATTACAGATACTCTTCCATGAAAAACCTATGCAGTCTACACATGAAGTTTCTCTAAAAGTGCTTTGGTACAAAATTTAAGTAGCCTAAGAGACATCTCAAGGATAGTCTACGACTGCATTATTTGAAGTTAACCCAGCTGTATGTGAAATTTTTTGCCCCATTCCCATCCCCAGAGATGTTGGAATCAGGTACACAAGTTAAAATTATCCTGAGTGATCAGTGTAAGAGAAACTTTGTAGCACGGGAAAAGAAAAATACAGAATTTTTACAATAAGTATCAGTTTAAATACATTATGTTTTCTTTAAATTTGTTAGCAATGTTTTCTACATTTTAGTTTATTATCGCTACAAGAAAAAGTAATATAGCCTGGGGTCTTTAGTTTTGCTGCTTCTATCAACAAACAAAGGTCCCTGGCTACTGAGGACTTGCCAACTGTGAGTACTTCTGTCATACTTGAACAGGGTTTTTTTAATCTTTGTCTGCCTTTCAAATGCACTGTGGAGGGGACTATAATGCACTCAGTGCTCTAAAACTGTCTAATACTTAAATCCCTCTTATATGCAGCCAGTTTGGTGGTAAACTTTTAAAGGGGCAATGCTTTCATAAAAAATAAAAGCTTCATCTCTTCCACACAGTTAAAATAAACCAAGTGTTGCAGGCACAATTATATCTGACAATTTGTGAACACTTTCTTTAAACTAAGGAGAAAAAAGTATCTGCATGTAAAAAACATAGCTTTCCAAAATTAACAACATGAAAAAGAAACTGTAATGCTCAATAATGTACCTGCCAGCACATGGAGGACACGACTAGAAGGAGCCTTTCCGTGTAAATACAAAATCTTACTGCTTGACAATTTATACAGTCCAGAGATTTTGATTCCTTCTCACACACTTTTTGCTTCTCCTTTAACACACAGAGGGAAAAAAAGCTATAAAATCTGTTTCAGATATCTGAGCTTTTAGGGTAGAAACAACCCACTGAAAATAACTTTGAGACTTTCAAAATTCAAAGCAACATATAATTCTTAATTAACAATAGAAAGACAACAAGAATCACAACTAATATGTAAAGAGAAGAATGTAAATATTCCATGTGGCTCAGACCATGATCTCACTTAAAGAAATTATAATGGACATGGAAAAGGACCAAAGATAGGTCATAAATAGAAACTGCAGTAATGAGTATCTGCCAAGTATTCTTCAGTCAAAAAACAGCTACAACAACCTATAAACTGAATATCAGATTCAGAAAAGTTGATGAATATTATACTTTCCCACTCATTCTTGTTGCAAGTAGGACAGTCTGAGATGCTGGTGTTGCCATATGTCTTGTTTGCTCTAAACACCTTTAAAGGTAGTGTGAAAGTAATTAATTTCCTTAGCTTTGTAGTGCTAAATGTACTGTTGAAAACAATGTATGTATTTTCACACTTTTTGTGGGAATATCAGACAAAGTCATCAGGCTCAAAATTATTCTATTGGAATTATATTTATTAATTATTGATTAAATTACTTAAAACAGATGCTTTCTGTGTTTTAAGATACCAACAGTCTCAAAACCTCTCAGAGAAGAGGTATGTATGCTTGGAATCACAGCTATAAAACTGAAAGCCATTTTCTTACAACATCTTGCAGCTTCAGTTAATTCCAAGTAAATACAACAATATTTATTAAAATACTGCTCTTTAGAATTTAGCCAGATTGTTACAAACTCTGCAGCAGTTCCTCCACAAAAGGTGGCCCCAGGCAGTAAAAAGACTGCACCACACCATATGTTCCTCTGACATCTGTAATCATTTGTTAGAGTCCTCAATCTTTACAACATAGCAGTGGGGTCTGCTCTAGGAATGTTGAAAAGATGCATCCACCCCAAAACACCACAGATAAATCAAAGACAATAAGATGGTACCAAACTTAGACTCTCCTCAGGGGCCAGATTCTGCCCACTAGCAAGCAGTGCTGCCCACACCCTGCAGTCTCTCAAGCCAGGCAGTGATGAGTTACCAATGTTCAGAGACGTCTGTTGATATTTTGGCATTTCTGTCTCACTATCCAAGTCCCTTTGAATCTAGCTTTTATAGTATAATTAAAACACAGAAATTGCATCCCAATTCTAACACTTGTTCATGGAAGGTGACAGCTGCTGAGAATATTAACACAAAAAAGAGTAAGTGAGATTGAAGATAGAAAATAGGACACTTGACACAGCAATAGTCTTTTCCAAGTGAAGAGAGCATTGTGAAAAGGAGACTGAGGAAAACAAAATCTAAAGGACCATTTTGAAGAGTAACAAGGGTGAAGAGAGAGGACAAAGGCCAATATTGAAAAGCTTTGAGTTTAAAGGACAGAGTGAAGGAGTTCAAGGACATTATCAGGATAGCAAGAAAGCATTGCAACTTAAGCATCCTAGAATATGAAAAGACAAGAAGCCTGGCCAAAAGGTAGTACAGTTGTCAAGGCAAAAGCAGTCCCCAAGGCCCAATTTTAATAATTGCTGTGAAGGTGTATTTTCAGAATTTTTTAACAAAAGTAATAATATCTATTTAATACGTATCCAGAAATTTAAATTTGTTCATATTCTGCTTCAATGCAGACTTTACTTGAGAATATTCATGTTAACACTGACCTGAATGCTATTCAGAGATGAAGACAGGTCCCACACTTTGAGAACTCCAGCTACAGACACTGCAACCAAAGAGTCTTCTGTGAAAAGTTAACAGAGAGAGTCAACTTGAAGCCAAGTTCAAACAGCACCTACCTATTCAGCACTAAAACATAGATTCTGCAGGACACTTCTTAGATAAAATATCAATTTTATACAAAAAAAAAAGTAAATTATATACAGAAATATAGAACATGTAAGAAAACAGGGAATAATGTATTAACAGAAGGCACAGAACTGTGGTATCATGCCTTTAAATTCTGATACTAGAAAACTTATTTATACTTTAATCCAAGAAATGAGCTGCTTACAGTCAATATAGAAGGTGTTTTCTTTTCTCTAAAAAACACATTAAATAAAACAAGACCAATATTAGGAGCCTTAAAAACACTTCTTGTGCTGTCAATGAAACATCAACATCTTTTAACAACAGCTCTGTGAAACTATTTGATATTAAAATTAAGTAGGATCATACCTTCTATACAGAAATATTTCATCACAATTTAACTTGCCCACATAAATGCATGTAAAACATATACCTTGAATTCTTGCAGAGTGTACAATACACATACAATTTATCCAATCAGAAGACTGAGATGATGATAAAGTGTGAAGCACACCCAAAGTTTTAGCATCAATAATAATAACATCTTGATATTCTCCACAACAAAGAAGCCAGCCTTCACCTGTCATTCGGAATGAGCAATGGTAATACTGTCCAAATGGAAAGCAGAAAATCAGCATACAGGTACACAAATGGCATGCAGACTTTTCACACTGAACATGTCTAAATCAACACTTGTAGCATCACTAAAAAAATCTAAGGCATATGTGAAACCATACACAATATTGCTCATGACACTGGCAAGGTACACAGCTTAGTAAAAGATGCTTCAGACTGAAAGCAGCACCTGTCTTTCCTAAATATTAACATTTTTGTAATTATAGGAAGAAAGTCAGGTCTTAATATCCCCTATAAATTGCTAAGGAGTTTGAGACTTGTTTGTCTGAGGGGCCCCTTTCCAAACATTTAACAAAGCTCCTGTCATCAAGAGTCGTATGAAAAGGAAAAAGCATGTGAAGATTCAGAATATTCATAATCAGATTTTTCATAATGAATTTATGATTACTTTCCAGGTAGGATCTCTACTCCATAGGATGCTCTTCATTCTGATGTTAAACACCCTGGTGTTCAGACTCTCTCAGCAATCACATAAAGGAAAAAAAAAAATCAGACACAAAGCAAAGGAACAGAGACAGAGTGCAGAGTGACTAAGAGGATTGCTTTTTTGCTACGTGTTTTATATGTTCAAGGACACTCTCATTGCATCTCTAGCTGTAACTGTAAACAACTTCTATAAATGCATAAGCAGCAACCTCAAAGTGGATTTACATTTAATACTGACCTTAAAATAAACGGAACAATCAAGTAGTCAGACAAAAATATCAGACAACCCAAAAAAACCGCATCTCTTTCACAAGTTCTCTGTACTGTTTTGCTTATATAATAATTCTCGTTTTTTCAGTCAACTAACTAAAGTTAGAAAATAAAAGTAGTATAAATAACTGGAAATAGGATAAATAGTATTCAAGATTTTATGAATAAACAGAGGCAAAAATGCTTAGAATTTACTATTATTGTTATCATTAAATTAAGCTTGAAATAGAGGATTTTTATAATCAGTAATTCCTCTGAGAAAATACCACACTGGTTAAGATCCACAAATGCTTAAGTGTTGACCCTGGTGTTAAATTTTATTTCAAATGGCAAATATTCAGTTTTCACTGCTTGACATCTGCCATTCATAGCTAAATAATCTACACTGAACAAAAGGAACCTACTAGAGCAGATAGGTTAGTAGTTCAATTAAAACCAAACAGCACAAGCAACCATTCCCCACGGAACAACAAGAAAAAAATCTACAACAAAACACACACATACAGAAAAACACAATTTATTACAGCTATCTGAAGGCTGCATTTTAGGAATAGTTTCCCCTCCTAGCAATACGGACTTTTTCCTAAGAAAGTTTTCCTGTTAGATGTTCCTATTTTTCTTTAGTTATCTTGCCCAAGTTATTAAACAAAAATAATTATTAGCCACAATTAGGTCACTTCTAAAAGAAAGAAAGTACTTATTTTCTACAAGTATTTGCTATACCTATTGGAAGGATAAGAATGAATATTCCGCCTCTGATCTTCACAAAAAAAGGTACAGATTGTCAGCTAATCAGCTAGGCCAGATTTGCCTACTTCTCCGCAGAACTTGTCTGTAATTTCATCTATTAAAAACTAGATCATAGCAGGTCATGCTGCACCTCAAATTATAATTTAAGTATTGTTTATTTGTGTATATACCTCCATTTAAGGAATATATACACTTTAAGCATATGCACAAGTGTAGAATAATCCTTAATTTATGCTTTTATACACATACATATATGTAAAAAAATAATTAAGAAGTTAATCTTCCATAATTTTTGTTGGCAATATATCCAAGCTTTTTCCTCTACCCTTTACAATTAACAACTGTGTTTGAACTCCTCATATCAACCAAAGCAGCGTGAGGAAAAACATTTTCTTCTGGAAACTTTAAAAACATTGTATTCCAAATTGACTGTGCTTTGGAGTTACATGAAGGTTCAAATTATCTATCATTTGGAGTCTTAGTTCCACCCTAGATTTCCTCACAGCTTTTTAACTAACACAGGCTCCCTGAGCTTCTCCTCTACTAACATATCCAGAAATAAGCCATGTCCCAGAATCAAACCCATAGATGTTGGGCCCCCAATCTTTCTCACATGTGTATTTCAAACTCTCCCACACTCCAAAATTTTACCTGGATACAGTTTCAGTTTCAGCCAGACACATGAAATTATCTGAAGCAATACTCAAAGTCTCTGAAAATAAGGGATTTGTCCTAAAGTTCTACAATGAATGAAAGTGCATATTTGAAAAAGGAGTGAAGTTTTTTGGAGGCTTCACCGCATTTGGAGGTCAGGAGTTCAGCAACGAAACCATTCTAAAGTTTAAAAATAAATCTCTCAACAGATTGTCTCACAGTGTTTGGCCAGATTACTTGTACTTTTAAAACGTCATGAAAAAGCCAACATCAAACTTGAAGATTCCACACAATTTTAACAAGACAAGAACAAAGATTAGGACCATTTCACTTGGCTACCTGATGCACAAGCAGTAAGTTAATCAATACTGCATTTCAAATATTTGCAGCTTAAAAGTAATCAGTCAGATTTGATTAAGGAATTCAGAGGAACATAAAAGCCTCAACTCTTTTCCTTAGAAGAAAAAAAATTGAAAAATAGATAAAAATTACTTATATTGTGACAGGGTCTTTTCTCCTATGTTACAAGCTATATATTTTAAACCATTTCTGAAAAATACTGTTAATAAAGCAAAACACTTGTCAGGACCAGAAACCCCATGAAAAGTTGCTATACTTACATGGATTGCTGTATGCCTATAAGGAAGCTTTGCATTCCCAATGCACTGTCCACTAGTGACATTCCAAACACACATCTCCCTGCCAAAGATAACTTGATATTATTCTCTGTCATTTCCACTCAATTGGCTTGAATAATTTTGTGCCACCAAGTTTTTCTTTAGTGATTTAAGTGCAGTCTGGTCATTTCTAAAGCTTTTTGTTACAGATTGCTGGGTAAGAAAATGTGTCATTAGCAGGGGATGACATACAGTATCTGTTTCTTTTTGTTTTGGTAATTACACCCTGCTGCCTTGCAACCAACCTGACTTTAGACCAACTCTGGTCTACAACAAATTGTAGGTATACTGCCATTACAGCTCATCAACATGTCACTGTAACTATCTGTCACTGGAACTACATCCTCCTGAAAATTATTCATTTCACTGAACTTAAACCACACGTTTTGAAGGGCATTATGCATCTTCTCCCACATCAGACTTCAGTTCTTGAGAGGAACGACTTTTGTTAAGAAGAAACAGTGCCATCATGAGGCTGTTCCCAAAACCTGCTCTCAATACACTCAACTACCTGAGTACCTGTGCAACACTACCTGGGCACATTTAAGGTTGTTTGATAAAGACACTTTGGCACATCTTCCTTAATTACACACTATTCAACGTGCAGTGGGACTGGATTGCAAGAGAATCAAATTAAATTTTGTAAATTTTAAAAGGCTGTATGAGACACATTATCATAGCTCAGCAACAGAATGTTAAACTTCAATGCTTTTAGATTTTATATTAAAAAAAACATTAGTCCAGGAACTGAAACATCCCTTTCATTATTTCTGGCATTACAATGCAAGAAATTTTCTTGAATCAAGACTTACTACACTGGGGAGAGTATTCTATTATATAAGAGATACCACTTAGTCATTTACATTTTAACGTACCTACTTTACCATTTTCTGCTAAAGTCAAAGTATTATTTCTTAATATTTTTCAGCTGAACAATAGTAGCATCAAAGTTGGTAGATCCAAAGTCAGAACTTAAGTGAAAGCTTTATACTTTTTGTTAAACATTTCAGAGCAATGATTTTCTCCTTGTTTATATCACAGCTCTACTGCTTTAGCTACATTACTGTGATACATACCTGCAAATATGCATAAATGAGACCAGAATTTCAGAACGTAACTTCAGCTTCTAGATGATGTATTCAATTTACTGTGTATACTAATAAGGAGTGAGCAATATCACACATTGCATACAGCATATGCTGTAGGACAGATTTGTCATTCACAGGACATCAGCAAGAACTTAAGAATCATTACATTAATTTATATACTTCCATATTAGAAGTACAAAAAATAATGTTCAATGTTCATTCTTTTGGGATTAGTCAGTTATAGAAACTCTGAAAATAATCTGTAGTGGAACAAGAAAGATTATCATAGAATCATCTTCCATACAATTTCTTCCATCCACACTACAAGGAGATGAAAGCTTGAAAATGGTAGAAGTGAATTATTCACAAGCCAGAAAATGCAGTTTGGCAAACCCTCCATCTCCTGAAGACAAGGTTTCCTATTTGTAATTATCTCAACTTCATGTTGCAACCTTACAGGGATCAGTGATGGATGCTTTGCCCTTATGTAATACAGATGAGAAGTCAGCAGTAATTTGGTAAAAGTGAACACTTAAATGGGCCAGAAGATAATTCAATCCTACCTACACACATTCCAAACAAGTCTAATGATCCCTTCAGAGATAAAATCTTTAGGATGCGAACATCTCTGTATGGTACATCTATAGCAATATCCTCATTTGTTTCTTAACACTTTCCACTCCAGTAGTTTTGGAAATACAGTATCTTTGCTCTCAGTATGATCTGGAAGGAATGTTGCACTGATAGATCTTCAGAACTGAGATGAAAAGCAGCTTCATCCCAGAGCCCTTAAGTAGAACTGTAGAAGGGCAATACAAAACTGGTTGTGTAGATTTCTCACCCTCTCTGCACATAAACAGTACTGTTTACCACTACCTGTCCAGTGAGGCAGTCTAATCTTCCAAGATTAAGAAGCCTGAATAGTTTTTTTGCAGGCTATCTCTTGCTTCTATACTCATGATTGAATGAGAGAATCAAACAGGGATCCTAGCTGGTGGAAAGGATAAATAAGCTACTCATTGAGAAACCAGTAGCCTTAAGGTGCTGGAAGGTACAGTTTGAAGGACAGTTGACAAGTACTCTTCATGGAAAGCCATTTTTAACAGAGCTGTCCTGTTAATTAGAAAAGATGAACCTAAAAAATTTAAGCAGCCACACAAAATTGCTTAAGAAAGCCCTTAAGAAAGTAAGCAGCTAGCCCTATTTTTAACAGATGAAACCCTAATCAGAAGGTCTTCAGACCTGAGCTGAAAAGGTTATCAAATATTCTTAATTGTAACCTAGCAGAAATGCAGGAAGTGACTCAAGTGACAGGCTATGTCATAACAAACACATAACAGAAAAGCTCCAAGATCAGGGCCCTCTGAAAGGATATTCTCCAAAACAGCATATCAGATTTAAAGACTGACAAGGAGTACATATGCCTTGAACTCATGGCCATTCTGTGTTTCCATACATACTGACTGAGGAACCATAAACCAGATCAGAGTACATTAGCCTCTTTTGCTGATTCAGTTCTCGAGACTGAGTTCAGGAAGAAAGATATTCAAATGCTGTTAAACTTGCTGATGCCCTCCAACAACCCATTAATTTTCCTTTGAATAGGGTCTAGCCAACCCCTTTGAATAATTCCTTTTTTCTGTCTACTAAGTGGATATGTGAATCTGCCAAACCTTTCTGTTGTCCATGGGATGAGCTCTTAGTTGGACTATTGTTTATTAACATCATAGTCACTATCCTAAGTAGCTGCTATCATTTCAATATCATGGAAGCAGACTGAAACACTTCTGCAAATGCATAATATGACCTACATTTGACACACATTTCATGAGTTAAGAAATGAAAAACTGAATATTCGGTTACCTACCCATTTTCAGTAGCACTTACTACATATGGCTGTTTCTCAAACTCTCTTGCTTTCGCCAAACAAGTTACAGAAGCAGTATGGCCAAAGAGAATTTCTTTAGATGAAATCTAGGAGAATAATTTAATGATTTATTTTAAACAATTTCTGTATAAACTAAGGATATCTAAAACCAAGAGAATATTACTTGTAGATATATATAATTGTCAACCTTCTTTATATTTTTATGATCCTCAGTCACGTTTCTGGAATGCAGAAAGATGTGGATTATTTTTTTGCAGTTTGCATAAAGCTAAGTTTTTGTATTCATTGCATTCACCTTCTGAAGAATATATGGAACATCAAATGTTAGAAAACAGACAATGTGGAGAACATCTCTGGCCTTTACCCTACAGCATGCACAGTGAAGTAGACACTGATAAGCCAAAGCTCTTAAAAACATTTCATACCAAATGTTTAAATAACCTCTCATTATCATCACTGCATGCAAACGTTTTAACTGGAAAAGACAGCCTTATAAAAGTGCAAACTTTCAGGCTGTGTTTGAATACAAAGGAGACAAGTAAATGTTAAAAAAAAAAAAATAGAACCATAGTTCTAGGAACACAGACTACAAAAAAAACAAACAAACAGGAACTTCTTTCACTCTGGTCCATTCTCAGGAAAATAAATATTAGATAATCAAAGCAATAATTTGCATCTTAATTACATTAAAAATAGAAGTTTCATCTTGCTGCTTCCATCTTGGTAGACAAATATGGTTTTATAAGTCAATGCTTTTTCTTTAAAAGACAGGTCACCCTCAGAAATTGATTTACAAACGAAAAAAATCTTCACAAGATAGGAATTGTGATAATTGTATATACTTACTTTCTGTCATTTCTCAGAGCACACAGTCTCAATTTATAAAACTCAGGTCATGCTAATCTATGAAAAATTCTCTGAAGTCTGCAAATAACTGGCTGGTCATATAGACACTTCACTTTCTGCTTCGCAATTTTCCTATAACAAATATCACACTATCTTTAAAAATTCATCTGAATAAGTGCAAGCCTGGATAATCCTATTGCCAATAATAAGAGATAAAACTCCAATCTGTCTATTTGGCAAACTCTAGCACAGTGGACACAAACCTGTAAGTCTGATGAAAGATCCCAGAGACAAATCTGTCCTTCTTGGCTTCCTGTAACTATGGTCTGCTGGTCATCTGTGATCATAACAGCAGTGATGCTGTGAGAGGGAGCTGTTCTCCCCCACACAGCCACAGCTGGTACCAATGTCTTCATGGTCAACACCTGAAAACAAATAAGTCATGATGATTAAGTATAATTAAACATAAGAAAAAATAACCTTTAAAAGGGGAGAATTTAATCAACATCTGGAATGGGAAGCTATAAAATATTGCTGTAAGAAGCTGATGTGGCATTGAAAAGTTTTCTTGCTGTTGCCAACATCACACTTAATTTCAGGGACCAGTACTATCAGAATACTGAAATATCAGCAACAAGAGTTGTGTGTTTTCCCACACAGCCTGGCTTAGCTCTGATGAGCTCATGTTGTTCTCCCTAAATATGGCTGGTGAAATACACAATGCTTCCCCTGTTCCCTCCAACCAGCAGTGCTGCCCACTGGCAGCAGCAGTAGCCAACTACTGCAGCAGAGATGACACAGGAGCAGGGTGTCAATAAAGACTCTGATTTCTAGGAGGGTAAGGCAAGAGAAAGATAATATGGCCAAAAGAGAGAACTGGTGGTGGGTCAGGGAGGAAGAGAAAAATGAGGCCTGAGATGGCAAAGCACTATAAACCCAACCATTCTGTGCCATCTCCTAGAGACAAGAACCAAAATAAAGGTGGCAGCAGACTTGCAAGCTGAAAAGCAGAGAATGAACAGACTCTCTCCCTTGCTCAAGATATGAGTCCCTTGACCAAAAAAAACTATCATTGATAGATTTTCCCTACTGCAAAAAAATTGATTTAACGGAGTTATCCATCTGGCTGAGGGAAGTTTTGACTCCCAACAGCCAGGCAATAGGCAGACAGATTGAACAATGCCAAGAATGTTTGCATATGTCAACACGTGATTCTCAAGTGACAGTAAACAAGAAGAAACAGATTTTAAGCTGTTTCAGATTCACCATTGTCTAAGGCCACTTAAAAAATTAATTTATCTTTTAAAAAGTATTGTATACCACCTTCCTTTTAATCAAGATGGCAATAATACCATTGGAGACATATTTCAGAAAAACCCCTTTGCAGCCACTTAGTAAAATGCACCTTTCAGAGAAGGTGTGCTCCAATTTGTCCTGGAGAAAGAAGAGACACCAGAGCCCTTTGCACATCCTTGGGAAAGATGTCCAAAATGAAACAAGATGCTACAGTAGTGCAGCTGGGAGAACTCAGGCAAAAAACATGACAGTAAAGCTGAGCTTTTGTGAGGAGAGACAGGAAGTGGGGAGAACAAAATGTGTAACAGCGAGTCAAAAGCAAGGAACTCCGGAATGATAAGTGACATGAACAGCAGTTCCTGTGACAATTCAGGAAAGACCACAGGACAGAAATGGAGCACAGAAGCAGCCTTTTAAGTTATGCTTAGAGAAACTGCAACCCAGCACAACAGCAGCTGAAAACAGGAACATGGACAAGAGGTATCATGACTACTACTAAAAGCCTAAAGTGACACAGAACTAAAGGGAATGGTTTTGCTTCCTGACAAGAAAATGAGATAAAGGGCTCAGCTACTGAGAAAAAAGGCTAAAAAGACTGGTTATGGCAGACTATAGAGGTCCTGCCATACAACCTTGACAGAATGCTGAGGACAGAGGAAGAAGAATCTAAGAAAAAATTGGGGTCATGAGTTCATTAGGCTAAATCCCACTTCATTTCATCTAAAAGCTCTTTGTGGATATATAAAAGTTCTGAGACATGTTATTGCTCCCAGCATTAGAATCTGACTTTTTAAAAACTTTTTTTTAAATCTCCAGTCATATGAAGTTACTGATGAATACTGAAATCTTGTCCTCTTGGAATTTATGCCCTGAAATAAAACCTGTTCTGGACAAGCTTTAATGATAAGTTTTTATTTATCAGGTAAGCTAAAAAAGGTTGCCATTTTCACAGGGCTTATAAAGGGATGGCTGCCAAAAGAGTTTGAAAAGCCAAATCCTGCATCTTTAAAATGCATTTGCTTGCATATCACGTAGTCATTTATACTTGTACCATGGGAGTGTTCAGTTAGTGTAAAACACCACAAGGAAGTACAATTCAGGTCTGTACTGCACTGAATATTGAATATTAAGTCATAAATTATATTTTCTTATAAGGGATGCATAGATTCAAGCTCGATATTCTTAGCCAAAACCTACTGCTGCATAAGTGATAAGTAACAGAACTCAAATCAACAGAAGTAAAAAGGAAAACAAATTGATGGAATTTGCTAATGTGGAGATGATCTATCTGCAGATAGTTTAGTTATTCATGAATAACATTAATAAAAAACTGACAAAACACTGATTGTAAGAGAATTAATTTAGACTGAAATTTTACAAAAATATTTTGTATGTTTTCTTTTACGTTACAACTGAAGTCTAAGAGAAGGAAAACAGGTGTATTAATTTTTTTTTATTAATACAGCCCTTTTTTTTTCCACTTGTTTCTTGGGTTTTTTTGATTAAGATATTTTGATGCACAAGCAGTTTGAATTATACCTTTACTTCCTAGTGTAGCATGACTTCATTAGAAATACTGCATATCCACATGGACACATTTTGTCTGACAATACTTTTCTTTACCAAATTTTTTAGTGATACTGATGGTACCTAAAGCAAACTTTTTTGAAATAAAATGAACATATATTTACCAGACTGTTCCTTTTAAAAAGGTAAAAGCTGTTTTCACAAAGTCAAATACTGCCCAAGGCATATCAGAGCTACATGTAGCTTATCAGCACATGTCAAATTCCTCCAGCTCTGCCCACTGAAGCATGTCTGATTTTCAGTATTAACCCATAATTCAACTTGAAATCACATTTCTCAGTCCTACTGGCCATATCTCCCTGCTTACAGCCTAATAAGCTTATTTGTGCTACCCTTATAACCATACTGCCAAAGAGTGCTCTCATTACTGAAAAGCTCTGGTTTTAGTTAAAACCATACCAGCCCATCTCACCACTAACTTGTGCCATCTCTACCATTATGTCTCTAGTTCCTTTTCACACTGAAACCACAGCCCAAACCACTGCTTGCTTGGAAAACTGTCCAAATTTTCACCGCTTCAAGGACCTTCTTTAGTAACTTTGCACCATTTGTGTAGTGTTAAAGCTTAATTTGGAAAGCTGAGTACACCACCTCTTATTCTACAGGAGCCATGAGATATTTCAAAGTCTAATCAGAATCTTTAAGAGTAGGAAAGGCAAAGGTCTGACCTTGAATGCTTTACTAAGCAGATATTTATGCAAGGTCTTTTCCTCATCACTCAGCTTTTTTGGCTAGGACTGCTCATGAACTGACGAGAATGAGAAAGGTCAGATTACACCACAAAGAATTAGTGCCATCACAACTTAACATATACCTTCCCCATATACGCTAAGTGTATCTTGACTTTGACTCCTCTACTGACCTTAAAACAAAATGAAGCAATTGTTAGCTTCCCTATTGGGCTCATCTCAATCTTCCAATCACTGCTACCTAATTACTGCTTAACCTCAGGCACACATCCCTCTCCTGAGCTGCTTTTTCTCAAAATAAAAATTATAACCTTAAAGCCAATGGCCTGGGAACATAAAGTGTTAGAGGGGCAGAGTGGCTGAGGTCTCTCAGGAGCATGCACACCCATTCACTCACAGTGACCTGAAGTGGGAAATCTGGGTTCTGTTTTGCCCCACTGAAGACTGCAGGACACATTCCCCATTGGTCCTTGCACTTCCAGTGCTTGCTCAAAAGCCTAAAGGAAGCTTCACTGTATGACACATCCTCAAGATGCTAAATTATTTGATACAGTTGTAAGAATGATATTTCTTGATAAAGAAAGCACATACCCTGATCTTTCAATGAATTAAAAAATAACACTTCTGATAAACATATATACACACACCACAGTCCTTAAAATGAGGAGCTAAACTCCCCCCAGGGACCTAATCTCAAACAGTTCACTTTATAAAATGCTGGTGTGACAGACTTCTTTCTCATCACTACAACCCATAAAAAAAACCATACCAAATGCAAATTTATAGTTTATTTTTAGAAGGAGAAAGATTTTTTACAACAAAATATCACTTCAGAGGTTACCAGTTAATCTGACAAAGCAACATTTTTTAATTTATAGCCATACTTATTTCACATTTCCTACACACTCCAAAGCGTCAATAGATGGGCACTTTCTTACAAGTCCACCTAAACGTCTGGCAATCAAGGCAGGCACAAAACAAAACAGCTCAGAAATTTCCTGAAAGTCCTGAAAATATTAAGATATTAGCAGAATTTAGCTGCTTGCATTGGATTCAAAAATTTCCCCCCATGCACACCCCACTATATTCATCCTTGTCATAAAGGAAACCTTGGGATGTAAAATTTAGGCAGAGCTTAAATTTTTTCACTACCAGTTCCTATGTTTTTCGTATTTCTAATCTATCTCATTCTCCTGATCCTATCTGTTCTTTAGTTTTGTCTGACACATTCTCTTAGTTCCTATCCGAGAAAACAAAGTTCTATCAATATTAGTTTTACTCTTCGTAAAAAGCTAATCATTTTTCTTAAAAGTAGCTTTGCAGTCTACTGGTCCATTCTATCCTGCTTTCACAACTTTCTCTGTTTCATGATGTAAATGTTGCATACCATCTCTGTTAATCCACTTTAAGATGTGATGGGACTTTCCTCAAGAGCTGTTGGGCTACACCCTAAAGGGCTGGAGTCACTGCTGAGTGACACCCACACCTCCCTGGGGATGGGGATGCCCTGCTCCTGCAGTCCAAGGGAGCAGGGCACTGGGACCAGCAATCGATACAACCCATTTTAACTAGCAAGAAGCACCTGGTAATACCTTGTTTGTATTTCTTGAACGAGTGACACAAGAAACACTTATTTCATTCCACACAATAATTCACCACAATCAGAAGGAGCACAGTAAGGGCAACACCATCTCCCAGCTGCTGATTACATCAAAGGTTTGCAGCACAAATTCAATTTTATGATGTTAATCTCAGCCTGCCACTCAGAAATTTTCTCTGAGGGATATGATTTTTTTTCTCTGGATTTCATTTTAAGAATGATTTTCTTCTTCTACAATCAATAAAGATATGTTTTCATCAAAAGACTCTATCTTGGCAGAATTCAATTGGCTGTCTCAAAACCTTTTGGTGACACAATATTAATTAAGATAGTTTATGTTGCACCTAAGCTGGAAAATGGGGCAGTGAAAACATAGTAACTCAACATTTGTGCTTTTCACACTGCAATAAGATACAGTAAAACAATCTTCACTTCCTTGAAGTTTTTTTTACCTCAAACTGTTAAATAATATTAAGCTTTCCAGAAAAATATCACAACATGCTTTTTTGCTAAGTAGATAAATCAAAAATGTGTCCAAAAACATAAATTTCCACTTTCTTCAACGGTCATTAAAGGCTTCAGCAACATAATAGCTGTTTAAACATGTCAGACAACAACTAAATCATGTGAGCAAGCAAACTTGGTTTTAAATCCCATTTATCAAGGACATAAAATAAGTTAATAAAAAAAATACTATGCAAGTGTGTGTGGAGCTGTAAAAGACATCTTCTCTTAAACCAAAAATTTACTTTTACTGTCTAAAATATGGTGTTTGAATGTCTTATTAACTATAAGAATTGATTTGGCTGGGAAAGGAAACCTTGCTTAGACACTATGCAAAACGACACACATGTGAAGTTATTTGTCACTTCTAAAGCATCGAACATAGAAAAAGTATCACCTTAAGTCATCTCCAGTGGGGTTACATCCAAACGGTGAAATACTTTGCAGCAGCAGACTTTCCATCGGTTTTAGGACAATCACACATCAATTCTTACAGGAAAGCACATGTGACAGAAAGGGCCATCAGTCTCTACAGAATGTAGGCTTTGATTGCTATGAAATTGCATCTGACTCAAAGATTTTACCCTCACTTTTATACACATTCAGTTGTGCCTGGGTTTACTGAAAATAAGTTTTCCCTGCAAGACAGTGCTCATTCCTTATGCTAGTAAAGGAATGGCTCCTTAGGTTTTCTTAATTATAAATTGGTTTTTGAGCAGAAACACATTTATGCCCTTTAAAGAGTCAATGATGCCAACATAGTCCCATACGACTCAAAGGATATTACTAAGGAAATGTAATCTCCAAGTTTATGGCCTTCAGAACTTGGAAAGTGTAGAGAGTAATAAACTTTGAGTCTGTGTCAAAATATTCCACAGATGTAAGCAAATTCCCTTGTAAACAACAAGAGCTTTGTTTGACTTGCATTTTTATAAAATATCACATATTCTGTAATGAACTATCTGTAATTACAAAAGTCATCTTTATTTACACTGTTTTAACACAAAAAACATAGAATCTGCTTAAGTCAAGACATGTGAAAGCTGAAACCAAAATATACAAGGAACTCAAACTGAAAGGCAGGGAATATGAATCAAAGTTTTAAGTCAATAATTTTATCTTCCTTAAGTGACCTTGAATTCATAAAACCCTGTTGATCACAGAAAGGTGATATTTTTGGTTCAGCTACACTGTACTCTGAGATGTTTAAATAACAAACAAAATTGGAATCATATGGTGAAAATAAAACAACCAGAACAGCTCACCAGCCCTTGCATTTTTGATTGTCATGTAATAATCATTAATCAGTGGTGCAAGCAACTGCATCACAGCAAGGATTTCTAAACTCTGACAAGCTACGGTTTTTTGGTTTTTTTCAGTTTTACTCTTTGGGTCCTCTCAATTAACAAACAGACTTCTCTGCCGTGTTCTCTGCTAGAGGGCATGCAGCTGTTTAGTGTAAACAACTCTGAATGACTTGCTATATGCACAGTCTAACCTGCCTAAGTAAAAGAGACACTGTTTATTATGAAGCAGGACTGAAGTCCAAAACTTACTCACTGCATTGCAATGCATAGATTGCAGTTTTCCTTACAGTGAACTTCGAATTCTAGCAGTGAAAAGTCTTTAAACGGGAAAAACCTGTTGTTGTCATGCAATTGATCCTACTGACACGTATCTTTTAAGCAGACCTACCTCACCACAACAGCCATTTCTGCAATGAGTAACCCCAAAACAACCATAGTTCTGCACCTGAGACAGCACTGACATGTTAAAATTTCAGGATACATTAAGACAAATACTACTTTTTCTAGCACCAACTAGAAACGCAATCACATGTGCCCCAAGTCTCTAAGTAAGCCGTCCTAATTAATTGAGGAAAAAAAAAAAAAAAA
>VXBI01009233.1:37579-204321 GCA_013397375.1 Toxostoma redivivum | reverse complement strand
AAGAGAAAATGGGAATACTAAAAAAAAAAAAAAAAAAAAAAGAAAAAATTTGGTATGCTAATGCTTTGCACCTACCCGATAAGGAATACTCAATAATGAATCATCAAAATAGCACAAGACCATTTTCACACTTCAAAAAGCTAATATTTTGCACTCTCTGTTCCCACACTACTTGTTTTCTCCAATAAATCCAGTGAACAGATACACGCCGAGGCAATTGATGGAATCTATGTACTTCCCTGAAGTACGCTGAAAACAGAAGCAACAGACATCTAACATCACATACCAGAGCTGAAAGTTACAAAGCTGATACTACACATGCAGCACATCAACAAAACCTCGCAGAAACGCGTGAAATTTACCAAAGTAAGAAAGAATAAACGTTGCACCGGCTAAAAAGGCTTCTCACCTACCAAAACAGCTCTGGGCAACCCACTATTGTCAAGCCTGACCTAAGGAAGCGGAGGCTTACGGTGCACCGGGCATCCCCAGCCGGCTGAAGGACTGAGAGCAGGACACAGCGGGGCGATGAGGGGCAGCTGCCCTTAACGTGCAGCAGCTCCCAGCTCCGCGCACGGGGCAGCCCGGGCTCTGAGGGACGGGGAGGCAGCCGGGACAGGTTTTATCCCGCTCGGGAGCGGCAACCCCGGCACGGGCGGCGCGGGCCGGATCCGGCTGGCGCTGCCCAGCGGCACCGCCGCCCTCAACCCGGCGAGCTCCCGGTGAGCGAAGGAGCCGCTGCTCCCTGCCCCGGCTGCTCGGGGCGAAACGCCCAGGGGGAAACATGGGCTGGAGAAAAAGTGCCAAGGGAACAGCTGGGCTGAGCCCCAGCGCTCTCCTCACGGGCCCACACCCCTCCTGCCGCGGGACGGGCAGCGGGGCCCAGCCTACCGCTCAAAGCTGCCCTACGGGGCAATGAGGCACAGCAAGCTTCTTATCTGCTCGCCCTGCCTTAGGTACGGCGAAAAGAACATTTCTGCCGGAAGGAGGCGGGTGGGCCGTGAGTTCCCGCAGGTGGGGGACAGTCCCAGGGCCGGCGCCCGGCGAGCTGCGTGCGCACCTGGCAGCACGAGGGCTGTGCATCGCCGAGGATGCGTCTTTTAACTTCAGGTGGTTCTGTTTGAAAACAATTAATAAACTGCACTAAATGATTACCGTAAGAACGTGAAACGTGTTTAGTCTCTTTCTTTTTTGTTGGAAAGTTAGTCCCAGAGCAGCTCAGATCTGCCGGAGATTCTTGTGAGAAGCGGAGCTGAACGGGCACAGGTGAGTTCATCTTAACTACAGAAATACTTAATCGCAGTCACATCTAGGGCTGCAAACAACATCGTGAAACTCGTTATATAAAAAATAATTCTATTCTCTAAAATCACATCTTCCTACATTCATTTGCCTAAAATCCACAAGGAGTTGGAAGGATGTCAAGATATTTAAATATATTTTTATTGCCCATGGCTTTCCTAATTTAATATAATGAATGTAGTAACTAAAGCATGCAATGTTTTTACTTTAGTATTATTGAATTCAGATTTATGCTAAGATTGTTTCCCCAAGATACTGGCCTTGACTTAAATAGTAATGCTCTGAAATGTGCTAATGTGACTACAATCTGTATCAACAGGCTATGTTTTATAGGTAAGTGAATGCAATAAATAAAGACAAAAGCATGTAAAGTTTGTAGTTTGTTGAAACGTATTTCTTGCAAACTTTTCTCCTAGCACTTCTGGAGTTTACATTTTAAATTATTTTTAATATAATAAATTAAAAAACTTTGAATATGAGACTTCTTAGATCACCATATGAATCATTTTATGTAGACAAGTTATAAGTCCTGAAAATAGAACTTAAATGTAAAGCGTGACATTTGATTAAACTGCATCAGGCCAAGTATTGAACACTGAAACATGGTATGTCAGGTGAAAATTTATAAAGATACCTCTTTTTCTGGGCTTGCTTATGGAGATTTTAGTAACAGTCATATTGAAAGCAAAATGAGATGATACAAGTCAACTTACTTTGTCAACCTTAATACTATTTTTCTCAGAAAAGGTAAACACTAGCCTTTTAAAGTCAGTAGTGGTAGCTGTAACCTCAGCTAAAATTTTTGTAGTTAAAAAATGCTATCAAGAAAGTGAAATAATTGTATGAGGCAAAGTAACCTAACAGATAAACTAGATATTGCTTTTGCTTTTTGACGCTTCACGTGAATTGTGAATTCTGCCTGTGAGCATAAATAAATTATTTTGACAGCTTCTCCTTAATCATTGATACATGGAGGTTTCCATAAAAAAACTGTCATACATTTTAGCACAATTTGGCACAAAGGGAAGGTCACACCAAAGACCTTAATTGCATCTTATGCTCAGACAGGGTCACAAAACTGTGTGATTTCTATTTTGTCTTTCAGCATCGAAAAACAACTCACTCCATAAAAGTAGTACACATTAATACTACAGAAATATATTTCATGCAATCCTAGAATGGTTAGGGTTGGAAGGGACCCTAAAGCCCATCTAGTTCCAAGCCCCTGTCATGGGCAAGGATCCCTTCCATTAGACCGGATTGCTCAGAGCCTCTTTCAACTGGGCCTTGAATCCTTTCAGGGATGGGGCATCCACAGCTTCTCTGGGCAGCCTCTTCTGGTGTTTAACCACCTTCATAGAAAAAAAATTTCTAATGTCCAATCTAAACCTTCCCTCATTCCCCGTAGTCCTGGCACTACATACCCTTGTCAAAAGTCCCCGCAGCTTCCTTGTAGGCTACCTGCAGGCAAACAATAGAAGACTTTTGCTGAAAATTGTACTGTTCACATTCCACTAATCTTTCAAAAATAATAATATGGTTCTGAAAAAAAATTGTATGACTTACAGATACCATGAGATTTTAATGAGACTTTGGGAAGTCTGTTGTAATTTCTTTTAAGAAACTAAAAAGGGAGATTTTGAAGCATGTTTCAAGAATGTGATCAAGGATTTTAGTTATAATGCCAAAAAATGAAGTTGTGTTGAGTATGAGGGTGAACCAATTATTGGAATTATTATTGCAACTTTTGCATGTTTCTTCTGAAAGTGTTGATATGATAATCAGGTTCACAGAACATTGGTTTATCGCTCTTCTTTTCCTGTGAAATACTGCTTTGCCGTATTCCTTTCTCAATATCCTTGGTTTAGCCCTCTCATTATTTCCTTGAGCAAAGAGAGTCACTGAATGGTTCTATTATGCCTCTGAGAAATCCCCTATAGGCCAGAACAGTAGCAGGAAAAGTAATTAGATGAGGTTAAAGATTTGATCCTTTAATTATTTTATAGTGTTCAATATTTTTTCATGTATACACTTTATTCATAAGTAAAAATACACATACACATTAAGTTAAAAATGTTGTAGCAAAGGCAAGATTCACGGAGGAAGATAAAATTGCAAAGATTAGGTATTCTTCTGTATTTCCCTGTTTTGTGGCAGTGGTTCTTGGGAAGAGCCTGCATTATGAGAAGACTGAACAGACTCGCCAAAGTCCTACCTGCTGTGATATCTTCTGGGTTTGCATATGAAAACAATCTATAAGAATAACCTTGACTCAACTTTTGTGAATAACTTGTGAAATTTACAGAATAATCTTGAATTGAAATCCAGTGAATCAGCACTGGACAGGGGCAGTTCAGAGATGAATACATACACAAAATGGAGACAGGGAACAGTGTGGGCATGGGAAAAATTTCTTCTGAAGAAAGTCAGTCTTCTTTTCCAAAGTTTTCTGAATGACAGCTACAGGCATGAGTTGCTGGCTGTATTCCTTGGGCGTTGCATTCATAGTCTGTTACAGAAAGCTTGCATTTTAATTGTAGTTCTTTTCTTAATTTTTGGTCTGCACACCACTTCATCTCATTTTATCCGAACACAATTCTTTGTAACAGAATGCACAAAATGAAGTTTGGAAAGTATTTTTCAGATTCTTTTGTTAAAGAAGCTTTATTTTGGCTTGACGAACTACTGCTTGATTCAGAAATGCAGTGTTACACTGGAGACTTGAGTGTTCATTTACTTGGGAAACACTGTACAGCAAATTTGCCCATCAGTGGTTTACTTTTCCCATTAATAATTTAACAAAAAATTATATTTACTTCCATTGTGGAAAGCTTTGGCAACTAATAATGAAAAGCACTTCACAGCTTTGAAAAGATCCTATACAAATGTGAAAAACTGGGCCTGTTTCTTATGATCTGGGGTTGTTATAGGTACATTGATACTTGTGACAAAAATGTTCGCTCACTATTTTATTAATCATTCAGATGATATATTAATTTCAGTGTCTGCTTTTATTGTCTTCACCCAATAATTAATTTCTCTAGTTTTCTTCTCTTCATCATCTTTTAAAGACTTTTCCTCTTTATCTGAATGGGCAGCAAAGGAATTTCAATAAATTGAAATATTTATCTGGCCTCAATTAGCAATCAAGGCATGCTTCTGAGATGAATAAGAGCAATTAGTGATTAACAGCATTGTTGACAGCTGTCACATACTGAAATATGAAACAGCATTAGCTTACATTGCATTATGGGATAGTTGTCAAGTAGTGAGAATTTGTTATCTTATGTATAATGTGATGAAACATTGATGAAAGAATGTCACGTTTCGTGTCAATGGAGGTATTGTTTTGCAAAGATAAGCTATAGATATGTTCACCATTGGCTACACTTGTGGAGAATGCTGTTGATTAAATCAGCAAACCTTTATGAGAATAAATGTAATTTCACAAATTGCTGTCAGATAAAAGGGTGAGATAAGCCTGTACTTGTTACATTGTGGAAATTAAGCCAGACAATGGTAATACAGAATTCAACATCTTAATAACTTTCTTATTGTATTTACAAACTGTAGTTTTTGTTTGAGTTTTTCCCAAAAACGATAAAACTGTAGACACTAGATCCGATGAAGGGGTAGTTTCATAACGTTATTAATTTTAAAATGAGAAACGAGTACAGGTTTGATTATTTATTGTAAATACCAAGGACTGTCATACTCAATTTTAGCCACAAGAGGGAGAAAAGTGCAAACAGGGAGGAAAGTGAAACCCTAATTCCTTCTTTCTGCTCGGCCTGCAAAATGTGACTTATTGTTGAATTGCAGTTTAATGGCATTTGGAGGTCGTGGAAGTAACTCCTTGTTTTGTCCTTCTCGTAAATATTTTTGAGCGCTTTTTCCTTGCTAATAATTCCTCACTTCACACTTTTACCTTGCAAGATTGTATGTATAAAATGGATTTATTATTAATTCTTTGTGCTTTTCTAAGAAAAAGTGTGGAAAGGGGGAAAAATGTAAGGGAATTTTTGTAACAACTTTTTCCAGTTTTAAAATTTCTCATTTTAAGGTCCATGACCACATCTTTTCCAGAATTCTTGATTGTGTAAGATCATATATATTTGTTTCTAGGAGTTCCTTGCTTAATACTTTTGTGGAACATGAGAATCCAAGAGAAAGAGATTATCTTTTTTTTATATATAGAAACAGGATGGGAAATATTTGGATTTCTTGTAGGTATGTATTAAAAATGGTTTTAGGGTATAAAGTAATTTTTTTTTAATAATAGGCTGAAAAAGCTGGGCTATTATAGATAGTTTTAAAATATTAATTTAAACACTTCCTGTGTATTTATTTAACCGATACAAGAAATAAAGAAATTACAGGGTTTTTTTATTTTCGCTATTGTTTCATGGCTTCTTTTTAACACAAATATTCTAAAATGAGCTGAAGAGAGGATCATGATCTTAAAAATATGGGTACAGAGCTGATGTAGATTAAAAGCAGTCATTGAGTGTCCCAGGAATGGAGCATTTTTGAAAGCATTAAGAAAAGGTCTGTTAAATTTGCAGCATATGTAACTTATAGTAGACTCGTAAAATTATGTGGGGTAACTGGGGCAGAAAAATTCTGCTAAATATCCAAGTAGTCAAACTCAAACTGTTTGTTTGTTTAAGGACTTTTTTTTTCATTTAAGGTTGGAGAGAAAAGAATTTCTGAGCCTTGCCGGATTTTCTGGTAGGGGCTTTGGTACTGCCACCTTTTTTCCCACATATAGAACAATACTACTGACACCAAGAGACCTGGTTAGGTTCAAGCACTCCATTAAATCCAAAGTTCAAAGGAATGTATGTGTACAAACATACATGGAAGAATGAAAAATGACATCTATTTGACATGTATGTTTAGGACAAGATACAGAGGCCAAAGTAATAAATCTAGTGCACAAGATGTATAAAATTGAAGTTTCTGGGGACAAATAATTAAGGTACATTTTCTAAGGTATTAAAAAAATAGAGATGTTTACTCCCTGGGTATGAATTTCAAAAAGAATGAAAAAAAGGATACATTTTTTTGTTGTTGTCTCAAACTTTTCATGTGTGCTATGAAATACTGTTCCATATTTTTGTAATATTTTTTGTGAACTGTTTACTATGCTATGGTTTAATAGATAAGTAAGATCTGGAAACCCACGAAGTTCATTTAGAAATGCAAAATTATTGCTGCTTTACAGAGCAAATCAGATAGGAGCCACTAGGTGTCCCTAAATGTAAAATAAAACCAGTAAAGAAGGTAGCTAAGGCTATGTAAGGACACATGGAACAACAATGAAAGAGACTGGGAAACATTTCCTTTCATAGGGGAAAAGAATGACAATCAGCTACAGAGCATGAATGTTTGATTTGGCCTCTGATGAGCCAATATTCTTTTGAAACTTATTCCTTTTTTATTAATACAAGTACAGTTTAATTTTTGTGTGACAGCAAGATTTTTACATAAATCATACCAATGCGTAGCAATGCTAACAGCAAAACAAAAACTTTAGAAAATCTTGGTTAACTTAAAATAGATTGTAAAAAAGCAAACACCTATTTTTACAAGACTTATATCTCCTTGCATTATTTAAGGTCATGTTTTCTGAGCTGTCTTGCCTGCACAAAGGGGTCAGTGCTTTCTGGGCCATGTGAGGTCAGTGGTCCAGATGACTGCACCATTGAAGAGACAAGAGGTCACAGTGGGGGCAGAACTGTACCCAAATTTAAGGACCATAATCACATACTGTATGTGACTCTCTGCCTGGTTAGTGTAGTGGTACAATGACTGCTTTGTACATATTCAGTTTCTGTTTATGCAAAATATTAAAAATGTTTCTCTTTCTTTTCAACGCATTCTTGATTATAAGATCCAAAATCACTCTACAGATGCTAATTCCAACACTATTTGCAAAAGACAGATAAGCGGTTGTTTTCTGAGTCTTTTTGAAATTGAAATCAAGGAAGGAGACATAAAGTGACAGGCAAAATTTGTACACAAAACCCCTAAGGTTAATAAATGAATAATCCATTTATTTTAAAGTTTAGGACTAAATTAAAAATTATATGGTCTTCTCGTGCTTCTAAGCATTCAATCATGCAAAATTTTAAATTTGTGGCACTTACTTTTAGTTTGAATATCACTTTTCTGTAATACAGTAACAGGCCCATGAGACAAGTCTATTTTTAGTCTAACTATCACTAGCTCCTGACTATCACAAATATGACAGGTGGAATATGAATCTTGTATTTTTGTTTGTGTTAAAACTTTAGGATTTTTTATTGCTGTGGCTTGACTCCACTATAGTCTTGGAGATTAATAAGAGATACTTCAATAAAATTTATATTCTTGATGTTTAATAACACATAACATTTTGAAGGAGGGCCGTTCATTTGTTTCCTCTTGGGAAAGGGTCAATGGAGTGCTTTGAACTCATTTATCAAGGTGATTCTTGTGAAGCCCAAAATACATCACCAATTACCCCTAACCATAGTTGTGCCTATCTTTTGGAGGCAAGGACAAAACTGATCTAATTTGTAGTTCCTATCTTCAGTATTGCTCATGGTATTTCAGGGTTAGAAATCAACTGATTGATTTTCTGCTTATCCTGTCACTTTGATGATGTATCTCTTGATAGCATATTTTGTTACAGAGTTCATTATTTCTATCTTTTATCACTTATGAAGTTTACTGAAAATTATAGTATACACTTGGGAATGCAGAATCTATATTTCTGAAAGGTAGAAATTAACTGCCCAGGGAAAGTGATTTTTTTTTTTTATTCTTCTTGCTTTATTGGTTGAATTCCTGTTCATGTGTTTCAGGTTTCTGTGTCATAAGGATCACATAATATAGCTATTTATCTTTGAATTTGATCAGAAGATCATGTCATTTTTTGCTCATACTGGACAAAAACCTTCTCCCACTAGTTCTCATTTTAAGCCAATGGCTGGCTTCAAGAGGAATGCAAAAAACCACTTTATGGCTTGCTCCTCTCAGGTGATTGGCATATTTCTTCATGGGCAAGTGTTAAGGAGGTTCTGATGAATGTTGATCAGCTGAAAAATTCACTCTCTGAATTAATTTCCAAAGGAGCAAATTTTCTTTCTCCTTAAAGGAAGAATTTCTGAAAAAGATAGTTAAAATGTTGGTGGTCCAAAGCCATAACTTTGAAACCAAACATGGGTAAGCATAAAATTAGGCAAGAAAAGACAGCTTCATGATGGTCTTAGGCAAAAATATAGGGGATGCAAGGAGACTGTTTCTACACTCAGTAATAATTGAATTTTTTTGAATAATTGAAATTTAGAATTTTTTTTCCTCACCAGGGTTTTTAAATAAACATTCTCTTCTCTAACTGACATATCTTTAAACAACAATAACCTATGTTTTCATTTTCCTGTGAAAAGTCGGGAGGTTGTCTTCCACATTTTTTTGCAATCAGTATTCAAATGGGCACTATTTTCCTCTTGCAAAATAGAATCTATGAGTTCATGACCTTAGTTACTGCATTACAAGTATCCTGTAGAGGAGGAACTTCCTGAAAAGAACAATATGTAGTTTTAATGCCAAATAGGTGAATCATCAGAGTGAAATCTCCTTGCTTTTGATGAGTTAACTGATAGATGCTGGCAAGCTTTAATTTGCTAATATGTAGGGTATGGATTCATATAAAGGAAGAAGTTAAAAAAGTCAGATTCACAGTAGGAAAAAAGTTCATTGAAAGAACCATATTCTCCTTATATCAGCTGAAAATTTGAATTTAAAAATAACTACATAGCTCTCATGGAAGCAGATCACTCAGTGTGAGGTATCTGGTGACACATCCTCAATGACAGCAGTGTACCCAATTACTCTCTTCTATGGAATAGAGTGAACTGAAACTATAAGCAGTTTTAGAATAGTTTAGTTTAAAAATGCAATGTAAACAATTAATTTAGCTTCTTTTTTTTTCAAATTTATTTCTACATTGTTGATTCTGCATATAGGTCTGTGATGTTGGGACCTTTTAACTGAAATCAACATATAGGACTGATGTGTTGTATTGGGCATTAAATAATAACTTTAATATTGAAAGGGGAAAACCTTGGGGAAGGCATGGCTGAGTAATAGGGTAAGTACTTGAAGTACTGAAGCATGGATTTTGTCCTGCAGCTTCTATTCTTATGCCCTTTAGCCAAACACCATCTTGATAGCTTGTTCCAGCTCAGTGCTCTTCACTATTCTTTTGTTAAATATAATAAATGCTTTTTCCAAATGAAAAAGCATTTGCACATGCCCTGTTCCCAGTCCACGGTGACCTTCTGCCTATGCTCAGGTATTCTCTTCGTGTTTATTATCATAAAATCATAACATCTTTCTGAATTGCTCATGTAAAAAACAATAATGGCATCACACAGTAAAGTAAATGAACAACAATGGCCAAAGTGACAGCTGCAATCCAAGGATTCAAGGAAAAAATGAGTATTCCATATGATGGGCCCTAATATCTGCAAATGGGCATGGAAGAAAGGAAGAAGAGCCAAGTTTGTGCAGTTCCAGATGGATGCAGAGATGCAGCTATGTAAATTTGATTCATGCTAAGGCTTACTGTGAACTCTACTTACTAAACCTTACTAAGCAGTGCTTAGGTTTTTGTTCCAAGTAAATATTTTTTTCATGTGATCCAAATGCCCCCTTGGGATCAGTGTCTCATTCTGTGTGTACCAGACTAGCTTTGTTAACTTCCCTAGAACTTCACTGTTTGCATAAGGTGGAAACCTGTCTCTAAGACTATCAGTCTGCTGTGGGAGGCTTGTTCAGAACAGAACTCAGAAGAGAGATATGCAAACATATTAATCTAAAACACAAGACCAAAATGTAATAGTTTAACAACTTCACGTTATGGCATTGTAGCAGTACTTCTTATGACACTTCTATGGAGGCGAAAAAACATATACACATTATGTATAGGGTCTGTAGGCTTTCACGATCTCCTGAATTAAATTTACTTCAATGTCACACTTAGCAGTTTGACCTTGTGGACGATCACACAATCACAAGGAAGGAAACTCAGTATCATCTAGTCCAAAATCCCTGCTTTAAACAGGGTCAGCAAGAGCAGGTTGCTCAGGATTGGGTTCAGTCATATTTCAGGTATCTCCAAGGGCAAAAAACCTCCACATCATTTCTGGTCAACCTATTTTAGTGTTACATCCCTCTCACTGTAAAAAATAAAATGAGTTTTCTGTGAGTTTCAGTTTGTGCCCCTGGTCTGTTCATCTGTTACTAGATAACAATCACAAGAGTCAGTCTTGTTTACACCTCTCCCCAGGCTTTCTGACAGCCCAGCTAAACAATCTCAGGTCTCACCTCATTTTGAGGTGGGCCATCTTCCAGACCCAGTTTCTTCTAACTGCAGACAGCCACTCCTGAGCTCCCTTCTGATCCAAGGACACTTCCCTACTTGAATTCAAGACCTCAGCCTTCAATTATAATATGATGGAGACTCAAAAATCTACAAAGTAAAAATATTCTGTGTCTGTGTAAATACGTATATTGTTAACCACAATTAGAAACAAAAACAAAAGAAAATTGCAATATTATCTGAACAAGAGTAATATTTTCAGTATTGTTGAGTATAATAATTTGAATATTGTTGTAAAATGTTTTAGCATTTCATGAGAATGTTTATTATCTTATTAAGTGCTGTGACAATTAGAAATTCATGAAGTATAGTAAAATTCAATTTTTTGTGCAGTATTTATTTATAATATATTGTAAAATTACTTATGCTTAGCTATAGATTAAGTGTTGCCTGTGGCTCTACAGTAAAAGAAAAAAGCCTTAAACTTTCTGTTTTCCAAATCGGTTGCTTTGCAAGTATCAAAATCAAAGTTTAAGAGCTCCAAAAGTATGCTCTTAATAAAATAGTTGCACTGAGTTTGTTATTTCTGGAAAACATGGCATTTTGAAATGTGTTTTGACTAGACACAGCTGCATACAGCAGATAGAAACTGAGGAAAGGAGGGTAAGGAAACGTTGTAATACTTCTCCTTTCCTCTTCCATGTCTATGTGTCAACAGGGAGCAGCAATTTGTCAACTCTGCTCCATCAGTTGTTTGGCTTCCCTCCATGTGAGCCATGGGAGGAGCGTGCTGCAAAAGTGAAACACACATGCAGTGAGGGAGCAGCAGCAGAAGGGTAATTTAATTAAAGCCAAACTATTTATTTTCCTTTTCTATAAAAAGACCCTGAACTTCAATGTGTGCTCTTTAAAATATTCTTCTGCTGGAATGGAACTTCTCTCTGTAAAAGGTAGGTTTTTCTTAATGAGCTCCTTCATCCACATAACAAGTATTTAGTAGGTAGCTGTAAGAAGCAACTTCAGAGTGGAGTTGTGCATTGCTCATTTATGTTGATGAGAATATTCCTTGCAGTACCTCCTTCAAGGGAATTATGTAAATCTCATAGTGCAGCAGAATTGCTGCAGTGTTTAGCCAATGTTCGTTGTTTAGGCCCCTCAGCACTTTTGTTGAAAGTGAAAGTTTCCTGGCGTGGGATATGATGGAATTATTCAGGCTGACAGACATCCTGCAGATATGGTGCAGTTCCATAGAATTCTTAGGGATATTTAGGGAGAGATGAAAGCAAGAATAAGTAATAGGTAGTTACAGGAGCTTAAGAAAATTGGAAAGGATATTGGAAAACAATGGCAATCTCTTGGGAATCTTTCCATTGTAAAGTTGTGGACTCATAATTTTGTTTTATTGGCAATTACTAGGTCCAAAGTATAGCAGTAAAGTATAGGATGTATACGTGAATATATCACAGAGCAGGCTTAATTATTGTAGGACTGCAGTTATGTTTCATTCAAACTAAATTGAGCTGTGTTACATGTATTGACATGGCAGCGAAATTGAAAGAAAATCTAATGTTATTTAGAAGTCTAAATTTTCTGAACTTTATTAGTCAGACACTTGATACAAAATTATGACCAGGTTAAATTTTCATGTCTATGACTACCTGAATCATAATCCTGTTGGCTTCAGAGCACTTTTCATTAATGGAAGAGATACCATAGTGTGGAACTTTAGGTTGTTAGCAAAATCAGGATTTGAAATGTTCACTTTTTATTTGGTAAGGTGTTTACTTAAGTATATCCTTTTTAACAGAACAAGTATACTGTAGTTTAGGATTCATCATAAAATGATAGAAGTTATTTTAGATTATATACAGTCAGTCTTCTGGGATTATTATTGGGAAGAATTTAGAACTGGCATTATGAGGTGATGAATAATAAGTATAATACCTTTCCTGGACACCTGACCTCCATTCTGCTGTCTGTATTTTTTAAGTTCCTGGAAAGTACAAAGAATTTTCACATGTTTTCTTTCCCAAAGAATTCCAAGCAATCATATTATCTTCCCATAGTGATACTTTTTAAAGATTATTTAGTTTCATTTTTGGTTGAGTTTTTTTTATATCACATAAATCCCTTAGATTTTGTTTTTCATAAAACCTATTGGAAAACAGTGTTAAGGTATTATCTGAAACTAATAATATGGTTTGTTTGGTTTTTTTAATACAGTGAAAAAAGGGAGGCTGGATAAAACATATGGTAAGTCTGGTTCCCCCTTCAATTTCTGCTTTGCATTTTTCTTTCTTAGGCATAGGATTCTGTATCACACTGAAGAATCATTTAAGCTTGGGGCTACTTTGACACGTTGGTTCAACAGTACAGTACAAAATAAATGTGTAAAGAACTATGCATTTATTTTAAAGATCAAGTTATCAACCAAAGTTGTGAGCTGAGAGAATTTGTAATTTTAAGTTGTGAAATACCATTGTCTCACAAACTAGTGATATTTAAAATATATTTCCACTAAAGCAAATTTTTACATAATTTGATGACCTAAATGTGTCATTGGTCAATAGAATTTTTTTTAATCAGCAGACCACAGTACTTTAGCTTAGCAAGGGTAGGAAGGAGATGGTGTCTGAATTTTCCCAGTGAGGAAATACAGACAGGAGACACCGACGGACAGTTATAGTGACCACATGTATACCCTAGGCAATAACTATGAGCAAAACCAAGCTGCTCAGGTCTACACAAGTCTGTCTCCAGGACCAAGATTTAACCATGATGGAAAAGAAAGTCCAAACAGCCAGAGGTTTCTCACACACAGGTTGACTGTACATCTAAGGTCTTCAAGAGATTTGTAATTACTAGTTCTCAGGAGAAGCTGACATACAACTTAATCAGTGCAGCAAAAATTGCCAGTAAATGTCTGGCTAAGAGATGTAAGCAAATTCAAGTGGTTTAAAGTTATCTGGATTAAAGAAAGGTCGCCTGAATGGGTACAGGTAGAACTGCTAGTGCTTCTAACAACATGCCATTAAATATGTGTGCAAAGTATAGACTGAAAAGTCTTTTCTCTTTCATTGAAGTCCTAATGAAATCAGAAAAATGTGATAATGTTATATTTTATTACTACTCAAGAGCTGATAATTTACAGAACATGATTATCAAAATAATTTGATAAAATATAAATAACTCTAATTTTCCTTTAAATGCTGTTGAGGTCTTGTTAATGCCATAAGTATTGGCAATAAAGTGTAGTGGTATATTCTCTGATAATTGGTCGTGTTTCCTTGGGCAGAACAATTCTGTAGGTGGTGAATGAGAGCAGTCTTGAAATGCCCACGTTTCTCAAAACTCTGTGATTCTCTTGTAGTTTATTTTCTCCTTTGTGTAAGCTGCTCTGCCCTGTTTTGGGTTGAAAGTTGAAGATATGAGCAGGTGGATATCCTGCCTTTTTTCTTTTCACAAAAATTGCGTTACTTGCCTCCTGTTTTTGACAGGTAAAGGGTTGGAAGTTGCAGTAATGGCTTTGTGGAAACAAAACTTCTTATCATTTAGCAAAATTGACAGCTCTTTTCCACTGCCAGGGTATTGTAATAATATTCACCCTTCACAGTATTATTCTTCAAGAAGATTACATATTCAGTTATTTAAAAGATAGAGTATCTACATTTTCTTATTTGACACAACTCATAACATTTAAAGAGGGTGAATTAGTCAAAAAGCACTGAAGGGTAAGATTTAGATCAAGAGAGGAGCCAAAGCGGCCAAGGAACTACTGGAGAAACAGCTATTTTAAAAAGCAGATAAGAGTGTTTCAGGCATGACTATAATGCAGGCAGTCCAAGATATGTTTTATTTTTCATGCTAGAAAAGGAGCTGTAAAGGGATACCAGGTGATTAGGTTTGATCATCTGGTGTGGCACACAGTAACATGAAATTTTGAAATGGAAAAAATTAGAGCTGAATATGAAATAGTAAAACAATGAAACAGACTACCACTAAAATTGTGGGTTTAAGTTTTTACCTTGTAATTTATGGCTTCATTTAAAGGAAATACCTTTTAGTTATGAGCGAGGTTGGTATTGTAGTTTTAATTTACATGGGTGCTCGAAATGGCTGAAGTTAAACATTGTAGGTTGCTATTTTTCAGCCAAGCAATTCAGAGTTGTTTTAAAAATTTCTCAAACTTTGAGTTGCAAATTCTCCCAACAATAAAAAAGTTTTGCAACTACAAAAGATTTTGCAATTTTTTGTTTTGTTTGCTTCAGTTACACAAAATGGTGGTGTGTGAGTCATGCCTCGTTGATGCCATTTCTCACAAATAAGTCACCAGACTTCTAAGTTCATATTGACTTTGTCACATTTTTTCAGTATAAAAACCAAGTCGTGTTTGAGAAGACTGGTGTACTGAGTTATAGAAAATAAATAGATAACATTGGCCACTGTTGACTTTTTTAATTAAAATAAAAATTTCCGTTACGTGATATCTTTAGTCCTTTGGTCAAATATTATGATCAGTCCTAATCAATAAGATCCACATCCAGGATGTACACAGCCAACGCTTCTCCTTCACACCTTTTGTTAAGCACAGTGTAATTTGAAACAACCTATTCAGTGATCTATTGTAGACAGTGACAGCTTCCCTCCAGCTCCGAGTGTTTGATTGACCTGTGGTAACAGACAGTTCAAAACTTGGCTGTGTCTTGTATATATATATTTTGTCAGTGGTTGTATTTAAAAAAGAAGTATTTTTTTCAGTCATGTGTCTGTGTTGATCCTTGCCTAGGATGCTGGAGGGTAGTGAAGGATGTGTTACATGCATGCAAACTAAAAAGCTGTGTTCATGTGCCTTTGCAACCTTAGATTTCTGTCTCAGGCCCTACAGGATAGAACTTTCCCTCAGTTCTTTTGCTTTTTCCTGTCAGTGATGTTTTCAAGCACTTTGAAATTTAAAAAAATTTATTCTTTTTGCCTAGTAGGTCTGATTTTATGAATATTCACACTGTGCCTTTACAGAGGCATTTATAAAAATATGTGAGTTCATTTGGGACTGCATCTGAAACCATTTTGCTGCTGCATCTATGCACAGAACTCGACCCATGCACAAAGACTGAATTACATATTACAAGTCTATGACCTTGCCATAATTGGATGTAAAAGCCCATTAGCCAGTCCCCAATATTATTGTCTCAATTAAAAGGCAAAAGAAAAATCCTAATTTGCAGAAAAGGCATGCATACTGGTTTCTTGTGAGAGCTGCCAGAGAAACTGAAAAATGGTAAAACTTTGTTTGGAAGCTGATCTTTAAAATACTCACATTTAGGATTATGTTCTCTCCCACCTGTCATGGGCAGAGATTTTCCTGTCATAATCCTACCAAAACTAATAAGAAATTCCTTGTTCGCATCCACATATTTGACCCACACCCCTGAGTGGAGGTATGTATGAACTATGAGTTAAACCCTTGCTGCCATGTGGTTGTGTTTTCATTTTCTGGAAGGAACTAAAGTTGGGGTTTAATGTGCTGGTTCTTTGTTTTTCAGATACATGCAAAACATACATTGTTTTAAAAGTCCAAAATTTAAAAAGCACTACAATAGATAGAAGAGGAAGGGAGCCTTGCTGGGAACAAGACTTCATGTTGTAAGTAAAAGGGAATTCTTATAAATTGATTTATTTGTATCTTTGCTGTATTTTTATAGTGTAGAATAATTTAGTGCATGTGAGGTCATGTACAGAGCACAAAAGCAAAGAACAAGTATCCAGCTCAGAGAAAAGGTGCCAGACTATCCCTGGGGAACACAACTAAAGTTAATTTTGCGAGCCACATGGCAGATCAAGGCCTGCAGTCAACAAGGGGAAGAATTTGTCTCCAAATTTAATTTCATATAATGTTTTAGGCATACAGGGAATGAGACAATAAAGAACTCAAACTGATCCTCACACAACTTGATTTTTGCTCACTCAGTTTCATTATGAATTATTCTTATTTTATACATTCATTTATCTATTTAACTGCCACTTTAGGTAATTTATTTATGATTGACTTCTACTGATTCTCACTTCTGTCTGCAGATCTTTTCCCACTCCACTCTCCATCTTGTCATTCAGTTGTTATTGGTCTCTTTCCTGCAGAGCCTTATGTACACCTCACTGGTCAGAGTCCAAACACTTTTATGCTGACTGACATTCTGAGGAAACATGCTTTCAACTGTCACTTCCAAAGCAGTTAAATCCAATAAATAAATAATCCTGTTAGATTCTGAGTTAGTACATCCATCTCCAACATTTTTGGTCCCTCCTTTTTCTGTGCACAAGTCTTTTACTGTGATCACATCCTTGTTGTGGAAACAAAAATTTTATTCTTGGGTCTACAAATGGTTGAAATATGTTTACAGAAATAAACATTTAATTTGCTTAATTATTTTTATGAAGACTGTCCTTTTTAGAACTTTAGTTTTTTTCTTGCCCAAATATTTCAATATTTTGTTGAAAGAATGAGTTGTTTTGCATAGTTTTTCCATACTTTCTGGTTATCAAAACATATAAATATATTTTGATTGTATGCTGAAACTGACATTTTGATTGAAATAACTCACTCTTCCCTAATTTCACTTTATTCTGTATTAAAAATGGAATTTCTAAAAGCTTCTCCAATTTTCCTTCCTGGTTATTTCACATAATACACATTGTTCTTAATCTCCTTTTAGGGCCTTATCTTCATCACAGGTTTTTTTCTGAAGATAGTGCTTGATTTGGGAATATTATTTTGGTTTCATGCAGCTGATTTCTTGACAGCTGTAGCAAACTGCTGTGTTGCTTAGCTGGAGACTCTGAGTAGGTGAAGAACATTAGGTCAACATACGTACTTTCTTAAATGCCATTTTTTGCAGATATAATGACATATTATAGAAGTAATAAAAAATCTGACTTCTGGCCACATCGAACTAATCTTAATCTGGGGCTAATTCCTCCCCAGCTCGCTGGTCACCAGGCTTCTCCAAAGATTGTTCAGAGCCACAGCCTCAATTATCCAAAGAGGAGGATCATATCTGGCTTTGAAAATGTTAAGGAAGGTCATTACCAATAGCTGACCTTTTTAAACACCATTCTTATACTGCAGCTTTCACTTGTAGAAAAGTTAGTCATATTTCAGTGTAGAGGAATCATTGCTCTACAATAATACTCTGTTATGATGATTATTTCAGAACTTTACTGATTTAGACATAATAGTTTTATAAACCATTTTACATGCATTATACGACAGTGTAAAATTTCTCAGGAAGTAGATAGATTGAACTTCAGCACTTGCCCTGTCTGTTACCTTTTGGGCAGGAGGCGATAAAAAATATTTTAAAGTGACTGTGTGTAACCTAACCTCTAAATTTTCCTGAGGAGTGTGTTATACTATTATTTAAAACATTTGATTTGCTCTTTTTTAAATGCTATTGATCATATTATATGTAAATGAGTGTTCCATGCCATCATAAAAATGAACAATTACAATTTATTAGGATTGTTTTCTTCATTTGCAGTGTACTAATTACCAAAGAACACCAAACCATTTTTGTAGCAATTGCATTACGAGGTTGCTGTAGCTCCATCTGCTGTCTACTCACCTATACAACACAGCAGACTTTGAAAAGGGATTGTAATGAGCATTTACAAATAAATTTATCTAGATTTTAATAATTATACTATAGTTCATTACCTTAAGGACTCTCACTCCACATCTGCTGGTAAAAACTGTGTTCCTTTACATGCAGATATATTAAAAGTTGCATATTGCCTTACCTTTCAATCTGCAGTTGCACTGTTCAGTTGTCAGTTTAAAGGTTGTGGTCCAAAAATACCAGAAGATAAAAATTTTCAGTTGGTAAAAAGCTGAATAAAAAAAAAAATTATAAAACCTCAAGAATATATCTATTCAACTGTGCTAAACAAGTGCAGCAGAAAATCAGACACTGATGCAGGATGGTTTTTGAGAGCAATGTGATGATTTAAGTAGCTGTCTCAGAGATGGCACCCTTTGCCATTCTCTGATTTCATTTGTTCTTTTCCTGATGACTTCAGGTACCCCACACAAATAAGCTGAAGATAATTTTTACTACTTTAAATTAATGGAGATTCTATACAATGAGTCACAGCAGAGACACCCATACTACTTTATTATATTGTTCATATTTACAGAACTGGTATGTAAAGGGGAACATTCCCTGAGGAAATGACCTTCCTGTTAATATTAATTCAATGTCACGGGGGAGTGATATGGCTTGGTAAAAATTGATTAAATTCTTACAAAATAAGGTTGTGGTTTGATATTTTTTTTGCTCAAAACCAGCTAGTCATAAAATGACTATAATTACTTCTATAATTACAACTAAAATAGAGTCTGGGTCTGCAACTTCTGAAGTTTTGGGAGATGTTTTCCCATTGTCCCTGCAGAACTGTCCTCATCATTTTGTAAGGGCAATCCTGAAATATAAGACTTGAGATTTGGCTTGTTCATCCTGCTAATTTACTGAAAAACCTCTACCTCTCTATCTGCTGTAAGATTATAACTTAATAATAAATTACTACTATAGATTGCTGAGCAGTTGAGATTACATTTTCAGTTTAATGATTTCTGTATTCATTCTTTATAGTGAAATCAGTGCTGATGGAAAGGGCTTCATTATAGAACTATGGAAGAAAGGCTTGCTCTGGGATAGCATTTTAGGAGTTTTATGGATTCCCCTTGCCACTGTGGAATATGCAACAGATGTAAGTTGACTTTCTGTGGAAATATAAAACTTTGAGTAAAATTCAAGAAATTTCCCATTCTTGGACTCCCCAAATACTGCAACAACATTTGTGATCAATGTATATTTCTAACTCCTTTGCTTCAGTTGTAATATTAAGGCATAATGTGGTTCTCAAAGTGACAACTGATATGCATCAGCCATATACCCTGGAGAAATGGCTCAGATCCTGGGCAAGGTATAACATAGAAAGCGAGTTAGGGTTCAGCAGCACTCAGGAACTATTAGGAAGGCAGGGATGATTTGGTTTATATGATTTGAGTGAAAGATTTTTAGATCAAGTTCCATGGTCTGGCTCTTCATTTTGTGACCTTGGGTAAATATCTATTAAAATGGACAAAATACCGTTGTTCTCTTTTTCATGGGAACTGACCATTGTCTCAAAGAAGAAAACAAAAATGTGCCCTGTGGTGCTGCAGAAGAAATTAATAGTACAATGAGGACATAGGAAAGGAAGAGTGGGGAAATTGGGTCAATACAGGAGTTATGCATCCACTATGGTAGTCACCATAGTCAGAATGACCATACTTACTTTCAGTAGGGAGCTCATTTTTATAAAATAAAGAAAAAAGGTTTCTGGGAGTGTGGAAATACTGAAGGAAACTGCAATTGCTGCCAAATTTTCTAAATTTGGAAAAGGTAAGAAATATCTTAATCTAATAATACACGATTTTCCCAATCATAACTATAATTTTACATTCATAGTCCATGAAGGCTATTTTTAAAGAAGTAACTGTGAATTAGAGAAGATGAATTTAATCTTTACAAATACATTGTTTGCCTTCTTTAATGTTTCTAAAACATAAAAAAGGCAATTGAAGATGGGATAAAGGTAAGAAAATCAGAGAATAAATTCATGCAGTGTCTCTCAATCAGACTCTATAGCCATTTCTTTACAGGAACTAATAAATATTAATATATACATTGAACTGACATTTCAATGATTCTTCTCAGAAAATGGAAGCAGAGAAGAAAGTAATTCCTTCTTAAATTAGAAGTTGCTCTCTATTGCAGCTGCCAAGTGCCATTTCAAGCCTTAGGGCAAGTTGTTCTGCTCTGCTGCCCACGCTGTTGCTGAGTTACAAGTTGCTGACCCAGAGGTTGTGGCTTATTTACAAATACTAAAACTTTAAACAAACAAAGATGCAAGATAAGAGATTGTTTCTTAATTTCTTCATATCCTCTAAACCTTCATTTATAATTAGTCTGCTGTGGACCATTCCTAGTTATTTATCGTCCTGGTCTTAACCTTGCAGTTCTGTTCTGGGCTTTATAACTCAGAAATAACCTACTAGGGAGTGTTACTTTAGAAGGTCTCTTTTGGCTTGGTTATTAACTTAGATGGATTGTTTCAGTCTTGCTAGAGTGTACTTGTTTGGCACCAGTCCAAAGGGGAACTGGAAAATCTCAGTTGATAACAATAATTTTCAGTATTCATATTTGTTATTTGTCTTAATCATCTGACAATCTTAATATATATTTGTCTATATTGTTGTGCAAATGTTATATTTTGAATTTGCTGACTGAGAAAACTTAAAACCCTAACTAGTACATCAACAAAAGCTGGAAAATATTAAAATGGTGCTATAAAGGAGAACCATCCCATTGACTTGGGGGAAGTTTTATTCAGTAAAAAGGGGATAATGCTAATAAATCCTGCCCAGGTAATTTCCATAACTCTTTTTCTAGGAAGGCCCAGGTTCCTGGTGGAGATTGCATTCTGAAGTAATAAAAAATGGAAGTGAGATTCAAGGCACAAAAACCCCAACTTCTCATGAGATCTTACTAGATGTCTACTTTGCATTACCACTTGGTGAGTTATAGATTAAGGTCTGGCATTCCAGCCATTCTATTTCTGAGTTCCTGTAATTTCACCTAAGTTCCTGAAATACAAGAACAAATAGCAATTTTTCTATAGAATCCTAAATGCCTATTCATCACTGGAGCATTTTCACAATTGGTAACTGTTTCCAGATGAGTAAGAACCACATGAAACAGGAGCTGGATGAGAAGTTTCAGTAGCTAATCGTGATCCATAATCGTGATCCATGTGTGGATTGCAGAGCTAAAAAAGGAGGATCCTCCTTCAGGGACAGTACTAGAGCCTGTGTGTTACAGCTCTGCAGCACATCAGCTTTGACCAATGTACAATGTAAATTTTAGTAAAATCCAGGCTTTAACAGCATTTTTTACCTTCCTAGCAAAAGCTGTCTGCCTTTGGTATGAAATAATACAAAGAGATACAATACAAAGAGATTGACTTTACTAAGGTTATCAATCCATGTATATGACATAGTCTATCTCCAAATAAGGTCATAAACATAATTTAGCTTAACAATTTAGCTTAACATTTTACTCTTTAAATAGTCTAATGAACTGTGTCTGAAAAGATTAATCCTAAATTTTGTGCAAGAATAAAGTAAAAAAAAAAAGGGAAGAAGTGTGAATAAGAAACTATATGTAAAGGAGGACTAGATGTTATACCAAGAATATGCTCTTTGATTATCTATTTTTTATTTAAAATGCATTATCTTTGATTAACCTTGGTAAATTGTTTCAGAGTGTAGTCTGCATGACTACACTCCTGTTAATACATCAGGTGGAATACATATCTTTTTACAGAGTGACTGTGGACTATTTTAGTTTCTTATAAGCTAAAACATGGCCTACTTATTTTCTTTCCTTTCTCCTTTTCCTTTCCTTCAAAAATTACTTATTTTTTACTAGTTGGCCAATAAAATTTTAAAATATAACATCTTCCCTAGTTGGATTCTGGTTTTTGTTTGCTTTGGTTTTGTGGTATGTTGAATTAGCAGAACGTTTTAAGTATGTCTTTACATCATTCTCATATCTAGAAACCTGGTGAAACCTTGTATAGGAACTCTAATAGTGTGTTTACAAGATGTAAATTCAGATTGTTGGGGATTTCAGGCTGCTACTTGGAGAGAGTGTTGGTTTGTGTATTGAAGCTTGTATTCTGATTTCAAACAAATATATTTGAAAAAGTTCCTAAAACAGGCCTTGGGACTGTAGTCATGGAGCACTGTGAAAATCCTGTAGAGGTCACTCTTATGCTGTAGTTTTCTTCAAAGAGGAAACAATTCAAAAGCATTATGTCTTGGCTATTGAGAAAGCCAGGATTATCATCTACCTGGGGTTTGATGAGGGCATTTTCATTGCTTATCCTATTGAATTACTCAGCTCAGCTATGAGCACCTGAGAATCTGTCCTTGACTATTGGAATCACTACAGCCTCTTTATTATGACAAATTACACTGGAAAGGTAGAAGATTGCAGTTACTTTTGACAATTCCTGTAAGATGTTCATTTGAGAATGCCAGATAATGGGCAGAAATATAAGAGCCTCCCATGCTGCTTTAATAATATAACTTCATTTGGATTTGAAATCCTGCATGTAGTAACATGGAAATGTGTTTTCATCAGTAGTTCAGTGCCTTTTCTAGAAGTATCATCTAATGTCAGTTGTGGCAGGAATAAAGTTGACATTTCACTATTGCCAGCTAGACTGAACTCCATTAAAACTCTCCTAAGTCAAATGAAGATCTACTATATTTTAAATTCTGCAAGCAAAGTCACAGTAATAAAATACTGACTTTAGATAAACACTACAGTTTAATTACAAACATTTTTCATGTCTCTGAAAGTCAAGGTTTTTAAAGGGTAATCAGGGGTTTATGAAATAAGAACTTTCCTTCAAATTTTTTAGGGTTTTTTTATGAGAGACAACAGAAGAAAATTTAAAGGACATGTCTAACTTTTTTCCTTGAATTCAGTATTAGAGATTGCTCCTTGACATTGTTATACCTTACATAAAGTGTATAAGATAAAGAAATTAAAGATAATTTTACTGAAGTAGTTGGTAATAGCTGTAGTTTGGAAAATAATTTGTGCGTTTTGGGAGCAAAGATGTAATTTTGCCAAGTAGCCTACTGAAAGTCAACAGAACTTTTACTTCATTAATAATTTTGGAAAAGACCATGCAGAACTCACATCTTAGGCTTGGTTTCAATTCAACTCATTATCACATTTTCATATACATTAATTAGCAAATGAAGTAACAGGAACAAAGTAGCAATGATGAGATTCAATCCCCATTTCTGCCCTAGTCGCCATACTAATGCACTGATACGCCAAGGGATTACCAAATGAGAAAATTATTTGTTCTGATACAACTCTGATCAGCAAAAACAATGGTCCTGAAAAATCATAATAGACTGATTATGAGAACTCATTAATCAAAGTATAGAATTCTAATTACAGACCACTTTAGTTAGTGCAATAATTCACTTGTACTTACAGTTTAAAAGTTTGCATTAACATAGGCATTAGGAAAACTAAAAGATCCCGTTTTCCAAAGTGTTACATTACTGTTTTGCATGTTTCACAAGTGTTGCATTTAGTTTAAGTAAAAGATATGACATAAATTTCTGGCAGCTTACCTGGTATTGGTAAACACTCTGCTGAAAAATAAGTGAAAGCATCATTCCCAATCTGTAGGCAAAACTTTAAAACTTGAAGAGATGGGCACACAAATTCTTACCATCATCATGGAAGAAAACTTCTCACAATCAGGGTCAGATCATGAACCGTTTCCTCTTACTAAAGCTAATAGGATGATTCTAGAGCAAAATGTTCTGCAGGAAATCAGTTTGTATCTGCAGTTGCAGACTTGTGATATTTCTCCCAAGAGCCTAGAACTTGGGGAAAAAGAAGAGTCTCAGTTATATGCCTAGCATGTAGAATTTAAATAGAGCCTGATTTCCTACATAAAGCACACACACAAAAACCCTCGTAGAACCAAAATCCAATAAAAAAAAAGAAATATTTCAGAATGCTGTGCATGAAGCTGCAATACATGGCAAGTTGGACTGGAAAATTTTAAAAGATCAATTTTCTTTCTAATCCAGGAGTAAGTAATTTTTTGAACTGTAAAATGAACTTTGTATAGCAAGAAGATAACTGGTTTAGACCTCTCAAAGTTTTTAGAGTACCAATTAGAAGATCATCTTGGAACTCTTTCTGCTTTTCTTGTAATAAGTGATTTAATCATTACAATGCTTGCAATTGACTTGATAGTTTGCTATTACTATAGATTTAATGAATTAAGATAATTATTTTCATGTGTACTTCTTCTTTTAGAAGTAAAATGGGCTGAAAGATTTCTAGCAGCTTTTTGCTCCTCTACAGATACCCCCCCAGATTTAGATTGCAGAGGTTGGCACAGAGAGACATCCCTCCAACGTACAAGACATTCACATCAAGATACAAATGACAGCCAGTCATCCATGGAAAGCGGGCTCAGCATTCAAGAAAGCAAACTCAGGTATTTTACCTTATCACATCAGATATGTGTTATCATCTTTTGATTTTAGATTTTTTTTAAATGTCTGAATGTCAACATGATACATCCAAAATTATTTTAAACAAGAATATGACTGCTAGTTTCTTAAACTTGTAAAGAAAATGCAGGTATTTATTAGCTTTTCTGTGTTCTTTTATGACAACTACAAATGCACCTGTCCTGTTCTCACCCTTGGGCATGGGTCTACATAGGGTTCAGCTATTCCATAGTGACTTCCAGAAGGATTAAGGAAGGAAGGGAACTCCTGATATGACTTGGGTAATGTAACTATTTGATTTCATTTCATCTGGAAAGTAGGAGAGACATTTGATTCCATTTTTGAAGTTAATGTATTTACCTAGACAGGCTGCCTGCATTTCTGGAAGTTTTCCAGAAGAGAATGAATATTTTCTATCTATTTCTTTTGAACAAACAAGAATGCAGTGGAAAAAAAAGGGCGGGGGAGGGGAAAAAATTGCTGTCTTTCTGATTCTCTGAATATGGAACATGATGATGCATAATGGTGGAAGGGGCAATGAATAAGGTGGAGACAACTGTATTATTCTCTGCCATCACCTTCTGCTGAGTAGAGTTGAATGCTCAGGAGGGAGCCCTGTCAGCCTCTAAGAACACCACTCAGCAGTGGTGAGAGCAGGGAGAGCTTTGTGTTGGAATAATCACTTCAATTCTTCTGAAAGGCAAACTAGTGAGAAAAAAATTTCCCTTTTCTGCTCATTTTGGCTTTCATAGCGGCTGTCACAGGCTGTATTACATTTCATTCATAGTGTCCTTTATCTATAGCAGTGCAGGAAAGACACTGAGAGCAGCTGACACTCCAAAAGGTGTTCTATCTTGATGAGGGGTAGAACAGGCTCTTGGGAAAGGCAGCAAGAATATTTGGTGTGTCAGGCACTTGACTCCTGTTTAAATCATGTCTAACAGCAGTGGTACTAGAAAATTAGATAGATGAGAGAAAATACAATGAAAACTATTACATTGTTAAGTTATGTATTCTCTGAGGCAATATCATCTTGAGGCACTTAAATAACCTTTTCATGTACTCTAAAAAAGCAGAGTCCTGGTGCATGTAACTTCTACACAAAATTAGGAAATAAATGAGTCTACAAAAAGCTCAAGCTCAGGGATACAGTTAGGGAATGCACATGGGCAAGGTGCCACAGTACTGCTTGGGTGCCTGTCAGCCTTACCCTGTTTACATTTCCTAGTCAGTCCTTGCAGGGTATTTACAGAGAAGTACAAGTGCTTCCTCAGGGTGAGAGCTGTCAGTAATGGAAGCACTCAAGAGCTGTTTCTCTGTATTTTTCTAAGCACATGTCCAGTCATTAGCATATCATCTGTGCTGACGTGTCATTTTCAACAGAGGTCTGAGCCTCTGAGCAGATTAAACTAAACTGAAAGAAGTTGGCCCAATCTGAATAAGAAATTCTTTCCTTTACCCCTTTGTACCAAATAATTTTATTGAAATCAAATGAACTTTTTAAGTACTAAATTGAGGGTCAGCACTAAACTATTATTTTTAGATGAAAAGTTCTTTTATCTGATAATAGGTATTTTCAAAGATCCTGAGCAGATATATAATTGGTATAAAACTTAAGGATAGAGATGTGTATTTATTCCAAATAACTGCATTTGTAAAAATCTGAAAAATTAGGGAAGTGGATGAGACTATATTTTGAATAGCTGTATTAAACACCAAAATTAACTGTCCTGTAAATATTTAAGTATTAATATGTTCCAAATTTCTTCCTTAAGTGTTTTTTTAGACTGATATTTATTTGGCAGTTCTTTGGTTATGTACATAAGTAGTGTTTATGGCTGCTGACTTCAGGTGTAGACTGATGACTAATTAAGTGTAACTGAGTAACCTTTTCCCATAAAGCAAAAACTCACTAAATCAAAATTTGAAGGATGCGGTAAATTATTAAGTGACCTCTTATTGGAACAGTTTCTTTTTTCCTAAAGACTTAAAAAAAAGGACAGGCAGAGAAGGGGAAAATACTAGTAAAAAAAACCAAAACCCCATAAATCATCTGAGCTTTTCTCCAAATATCATAATTAATGAATGAATCACTGTGAATTTTTAAAAATCAGCAATCAAGTATTTATTGTATACTTTATTCCACTTCTCCATAGTAGCCATAAGATAAATCAGTTGGTTCACTCTTTGTGCATTATTAGTATCCAGTGGTGAATGCTACTACTTGCAGAAATAATGATTTCATGATTAATCTCTGTGGCACCAATGACATAAAAATAATGTTGCTGTATATCCAGAATAACCAGAAATGTACAGATATACCTATCAATCATAAACTAAAATGAATGGCATAAAATTGATTAAGGGCATTTCCAAAACAAGCAAAGTGGAGTAAATATTTCTTTTAAAAACCAACCAAAAACCCCCAAAACCTAAGGAAGTACAGCAACAGGGACAAGGATCTTTCTTTTTAAAAGAATATTGATTTATCAGGTGATACTTGTCTCTGTAGAACTGTAAATCAATCATTGAACAAGGAGAAAAACTATTTTATTACATCAAAAAAATCAACTAAAAATCTATTATTTAAATGGATAATAAACATATATGTTTATTCCTTTCTACCTATGTAGGCCACATGAGTAGATGTCATTTATACCTAGGCAGGAAGAGAAGGAGGGATATGCTGCCCACAAAACTATGCTAGACCTACATAGATTGTATTGACAAATTTAGGGTTGAGTATCTTGTTCTAAAGGGTTTGGCTTTCACAGTGCTTCCTCTTTTCTACTGGTTTGGTTGACTGTAACTGCTGTGATAAAAGGAGATATATTAATAAAATTGGACTTCATGACCTGAAGCCACTGGCAAAGCTGATTTTTATGTAATATTCATTAAACTGATAAGTGATTTGTGACAGAAAAATGCGTATTTGTTTTCAAATGGATGAAAACTGAAAAGAAAGCTTCAATGTGATAGTATTAGAAGTTTCTTAATGCTTGAAACATCATAAACATTAAATGTCATCTTAAAAATTTAATGAATCTTTCCTTGTTTTCCATAGAGAGAAGCAAACAATTGCTGAAGTCTAAATTGCTGAGGTGATCAGTTTACAGCCATTTTTCCAGTAATCTATTTCATTATTCATGCCTAGATAACAGAAAAAAATTATAGACAAGCATAAAATTATTTCTAAACGATGAAAATTTCCACCTCCACCTCTTGGCTACAGGTTATGAACTCCTTAAACTAAAGCCATATTTCCATGCACAGCCATCAGTTTAAAGAGATAGTGTTTGAACACATACTTTTTTTCTGTTGTGATCAATGAGAGATTCCTCAAATTTAAATTACAGAATAGGTAAGCATAACTGATCTTCTGTAATATGTTATTGCTTCATATTTACTGCCAAAAAGAAATAAGGTCCATAAGAAGAAAAGAAAGAGGCATTTAACAAAAGATGTCTATCACATGCAAAGCTTTTGGCTGTGAACATCCCCTGGTTCCCAGCTTTCAGAACTGGCGGATTATTTTCAAAATATAAAAAGAAATTGAAATAATTAATTGATATTTGTGGGCTGTTCTCTAAACTGAAGATATCTTAACTCATGTAACACTTGTGTGCTCCAAAAGCAAGGAGAAAGACTGTTTACATCAAAACCCATGAACCAAAAGACTTCTCTGAGTCAACTATTTTCACATATTAAAGAGCATTCCTCTAAGCTCTTTGGCTTCTTGGACAGCTTTGTTCTGCTTGAGTTACAGAAAGCAGTGTGGGTAGGAAGGTGTTCAGCTTTAGATGATCTTTAGTTTTGTATAATAAATCAGTCATTTAAAAGTGTAAATAAATGTTGTTATTAATTTATATAATTACAGTAAGGCAGATATTTTCAGTAAGAATCTTATGTAAAATTAAGCCCTTTGTGTACCAGCACAGTGCTGAGAGTTCATTGCACTGTACCCCAGGCTTAATTCTCATCTGTCACGCAAACTCACATGCTCATTGATGATCCTTCCTGCTCTGCTGCCCTTTCTTATTTCAGTTCCACTCTCTTGCTTTTCTCAAATTTGTTTCCTTCAGATCTTCTGTGGCCTAAAAGTATTGCTCTTGCTTGCATTAAAAGTAGTACTTTAAAAGACTAGTTTAAAAAAAAGTTTCCAAGGGTCAAAAAACAGTGCAAAAGCCTGTGCTGACGGGACAGGTCCGAGGCCGAAATGGCGACTCCTGGAGCTCAGGGTCAGGGCCAGTGGTGCAGCCAGGGCAGGGCACAGCAGTGAGCACCAGGCAAGTCCATAACAGCACAGCAGGGTCAAACTCAGGCCTGGAAATGGGTCCAAGACTGGGGGTCCTGCTCAGTGGGTACACAGGCAGAGCTATGCTTGAGCCAGCATTCCAATCTCAGAGCGACACAGTCTCGGAAAAGCTTCCAGTAGAGGAGGCATAGTATCTAGCACAAAAGATACAGCCAAGTTTTCCATCCTGCTGTATATATGAAATAACCTACAAAACCCAGTTATAAAATAGATTACACATTAAAATAAAACACAAATATCTTTGTCACATAGCAGAGATTACTCTTGGTGTCTTCCAGTGTTTATCCCCATCAGCCTTTACTGTTTTGCTTCTCCCAGTAATCAGATGTTATGAGTTTCTTTACCTTCAGTCTTTTCACAAGTGTCTGTTTTGTTTGTAGTTATTGGGAGTGTTCTGATGATTGTTTTGCATCTTGATATGAACTGATACTGAGCTTTAATTGGCTCCCTTATTAATATTCATAGTTTTATATTGTTTGTTATGATGGCAACTTTGCATAATAAATGAGAAATCATTATGACTCTCCTTGAGAGTCTGTGTAATGTAACATCATTCATGATAAATTCTTTAGGCTTGAAAGGAACAGGAAAGGTTTTGAAGTTTTCTTTTACATAGATTAATTAAATTCTATGCCTTCTTACAGGTTTCTGATACCATGTAACTGTATTAAGTCTATTACTGTTATGCAGTTATCTTATCTTGAGTTCCCAAAGGTTTACTTGGTATGAAGGTTAACACATTTTACTTAGACCTTATGTAATAGCAAATTTTTAAGGTAACCTTGTTGGCTTCTGGGAACTAATTTATTTAATTAATACTTGTAGGTGTGTGTAAAAGATTGAAAAGATTCAATCTCTGTGCAAGTATTCCCTTGAAACTACTAGAAAATTTATTCATTTATAGAAAAGCTAAAATAGTTATCAGGTATCAGTTCTTCTGCAGAGAAATTCCCTTTCTCTGTATAACTTGATCTCTGAAAACAACAGCCATTTCATGTGGGGGCATAAGAGCTCTGCATAAAGAGCTACACAACAGCAGAAAAGACAGTTGCCATGGGAGAAGCAGCAAAAGTTTATGAAAAGTTTGATTTGGCTCCTATCACTGTGTCATATTTCACCTGTACACTGCTACCCTGAAAGATACCATTATATTCAGAAGCAAGGTAAACTTCATTGGAATTAGTTTACTATACTTGCATAGCAATTAATTTTGTTTGTTTATTGCATGCATACTCAATCAAATACTTTTATAATACTGATTTTGACAGCTTTTTAATAAAACTGGAAGCTTAGACATTGGTTATGAATAGAGAGATTATGTGGGAGAAAACTGAGTTTGGTTGATTGAAGAAATATGTCATTCCAGTATATATTTGGGGGGAAAAAAAATACCCACGTTGTTATTTTTTGAGTTGGGTGTATTAGAAGAAAAAAAATTTGTTTTAATGATACAGCATTGAAATAAGTAAGAAATTTGAGACCAAAAAATAGCTGCATAGTGGGAAATCCAGGCAAAATCTGGAGAAATTCATAAAGTTTCCTTAAGTGTCAGGTAGACATTGTTTGCTTTCTGGGAACAATCCAAGATGACACTTTGACAGATTCAAGATTGATTAAAAGTTGCACCTTCACTGGACAGCAGAACAATGTCTTGATAATGTCTTACTCACATCAACATGTTTCCTTGTGTCACCTGTCTCCTGCCAAAACCTTTGGTCTTGTCAATCAGCTTCTAATTGCATGCTCCTTTTGTTCAGATAAAACATCTTGTGATTTGGAAATCACCAATGTACCTATACCTACTGCAGCACTAAAGAGAAAATCTATCTTGTGAGGGTTTATCAGGTAGCAGCACTGCCTTGTATTACCTTTATATCCATCAGAAAAACCTGGAAGTTATTTTGTAAAATGCTAACTTACTGTCTTGGCAGGCCTTAAAAAGTAGAATCTTTCTTCAAAGCTGATGTTCTATGACAATGTAGGAGGAAATATGAGCTATTACCTACTGGCACTGTATTAAGTGTACAAGATCAGTATCACAAGCTGTAGTTTTCATAGATCTGAATGACAGTTACAATCCAGTTCATAGCCCAGAGTGGTAAGAATTGCAATTTTAAAAATTTAGGTATAGATTTCTGTACATCTCTGTTTGCACACCTCTTAGCACTAGGGCTGCAGTTGTGGTGATTCTTTAAAGCAAGGTTTAATCAAATTGAATAAATTCCTCCCACATGATGAAAACAGGATGCAACCCAGTCTTACAAACCAAACCTTTCAAGAAAGGACATATAAATTTTGAGAATTATAGTTCATCAGATGACAAGAAAATCCCACTGTGTTGATTCCAAAATGCCTCTACGTATATTTTGAAGTCTGAACATTTGAAGTGGCCTAAAATACAGAAGTTTGTTATTGTTTCCTTTTCCAGTACTCATTCTCAGCTACACAGAGGAGTTTGCTATTTCTCTATCTGTGATGAAAAAAAAAAACAACAATTTTTTTTTGGTCCTACTGTAAGTCAGAACACTAAAATAACATTACTGGGAATAATTGTTAAGGCAAGCTGGGACTTTCTGAATCAGTTTTAGCAAAGACAGCAGCATCTCATCAATAAGTACACACTAAGATCAGACCTCAGACCCATCTGAGGAGTCAAAAGAGGAAGGGAGTGGAAGGTACTTTCCCTCCACCAAATAGTTAATTGTGCCCGGAAGGGGAGTGGTGGTCAGGCTGCAGTAATTGATGGCTTATCCTTAGCAGCTGTGCAGACTTGGCTCAGGGGTATTTCTAGAAGCAAGCAGGAACAGACCTCTTTCTTCAGGAAGATGTGAAGATCAGCGTCGTTGTGAATTGTGTTTATGAGAATCTTGTTAAGAACTGGAGGAAAAATTTGAAATGGGAAAAAAAATATGAGTTTTGTTATGAGGATAAATGTCTAGCTTCAGACTTTATTCATTTGCTCTATAGGTGAGTCAAAAGATGTAGTTCATGTAAAAGACTTAAGTTCTTAATGATTAGGTAAGTAACCTGTAAAAGAGTGCTGGAGGAAAAACTGAACTAAAGCAGATATGTAAGTGTATTAGTTTCTTTTCATGCATTGCTAAATTTTTGAATCTGAATGGCTAGAAAACAGATGTTATTGCTGTACTATGTATTTTAGGCATTTAAACAAGGTTATCTCTAAGAAATCAGAAAATGTTATTTCATTATTGTAGTAATGTTATTCTTAAAATACAGACTGATGAAATTTAGTACCTTGCCCCAAAGAAACTAGGAACTTGTAATTTTAGTTTTAAAAACCACCAAGAACTCAGAACTGTAAACTATTTGAAGAGAAAGCCAGCAGTAACATAAATGTATGATTGAAGATGATAATACAGCTACTGGAACTTGCTTTTTTAGACAATAGGAAAGCAAATGGAAAAGAAAAATGTACACTCAGATTTAAAACTAGAATTTTACTGTAAGGATGACTAACTGGTCACTGACCTATAGTAAGTTTTGTTCTCTGCTCTGTTAGTTTCAAAAGAAAATTTTCAAGAGCAACTTGAATATCTGTGCAAGGGGATCTGGGTAGGGGCATAGATTTAGTACTACCAGAAAAGTATCCTGGAGGAAACTGCCTTCTTTTGCCAATAACACACAAAAATAGCTATACCAGGCAATTGGGTAATCTAAATTGTATTAATTTATGCAAGGCTTTAAAAAAGTCTTACTGTGGTATAGTTAACTGTGGAATGCCTAGATCACATAATTTTCCTTTGCAATTCCACCATATCATTAATTTCCTTTAAATGTGATTATAGCTAAGATGGACGAGTACTGCCTACAGTTCTTAGTGTTTTTACTAAACTGATACTTATTGCACAGCTTTTTAATTCTAATTATTCTTTTATCTATACTGTATAATTGAGGCCTATGAAAAATTTAAAATTGAATTATACTTTTATAGTCCAATAATCCTTGATGGGATACCATTTCTATAGTTACATATCCCAGACATATTTTCCAATAAGAATAGTGTGTCCTTCTACCAAGTGCATGAATTGACTTGAAAGCTAGTGATTTAAAGCATCTTGTTTTCAGCTGAAAACTATTTCAGTGCAATCAGCTTCACCTAATGACCCAGTGTGGCTTTGGCCTGGTGTGCAAGACAGCAGTAGCAACTGCACCAACAGAGATGCTCCCAAAGAACTTGTGCTGCTTCAGCCTAAATGAGTACCAAGTGTGTAAATCCTCACAAAAAAAGTTTGGGGTATGTTACAAACTTACTTCCAGTGCATGTTTCAAAAGTTACAGCACTGGAGGTGATACACTTGAAAGTACCATTCTTGCTATTCTAAAAAACAGAGAAGCTGTTATTCATCTTTGTTTATTATTTTCTCTCCCCCTTCCTGAACTAAAAAAGAATGCAGAATAAAACTCAAAATTGTCATCGGCCTTATCTCATATTTGTACAAGAATGAGCATTACTGGAATATTCTGAAAAGCACATTTAAAGGAGAAAAAAAAGCCCCAAACACTTTTGTGGTATTGTACTATCCAAGTATAAGTCTATTTGATATTTCCATTGGAGATTGATTTAAGCACATGATATTGGTTTCAGCCTGACTATTGCCAGTGGGGAGAGGAAATTGCCAAATAAAAAATCTAATAATAGAGTGTAATTATTTCAATTTTTCTGCAACAGTTTGTTTCCAGTTATATTCAAAGCTGGTGAAATTGACATTAGTGATGAATACTTAGAAACGAATGCAGATGTTCAGGATTGCCTATTACAAAAAAAAAAATAAGCATTCAGAAGATGTCATTTTTTGTCTGTATGTGGCCACACTGCAACTGCTCTCTAATTAACTGCCTTACAATGAAGTCTGTAGTGAGATTAATTTTACACGAGGTGCCATGAAAATACAAATCATCACTGCAATGCTAGAGCAATTTTAATGTATTTGGCCATAAAATTAAGAGGGAAAACATCTATTAAATAAAAGCACCAATGTATTGTTTGTTTTCTATTAAAAATCCTTAGCTTTTAAACACAAGGGCTCTTCAGTCTGGTTTATTATCTAGCCTGTGCATTCCTTTGCACGTACCTGTCATTGATTGGTAAATCACTGCAACAAGATGGGTTATTTAGATCCTTTTGGCTAAGAGATGTGAAAGCCCACTGAGTTTGATGCATTGTGCATCAAAACTTTGACCTGGCTTGCCTGCTGAGCTCACCAGATCTGAATATTGCTGTACTTCTCCTGAGGTGTCACCTGTAGTTCTCCTAGTCTTCTTGTTCTTGTGGCCTGCATAGCATCAGAGATCACAGCTGGGCATTATGTTTTAGGGGTGGTGAATCAGTATGGTTTTCAGGCACTCTTAAGGCATTTGTCATTTGGTTTAAAAAAAAAGTGAACAGGTAGAAACTGCTCCTTGCTGTGTCTGTCTGTGCTGAGTTTCGAAGTGGCACAAGAAGTGTTTTCAACTGCCTGATCTGACTTCTCTGCTCAGCAGTCTGATCACAGATTGGTGACTTTCTAAAAGTGCTGCAAACCAGTTAAACCAGAGTTTATGTCCCCCTCTGTACATTATACCTCGAAACTTAAGAATACTCTTTTCCCTACTTACTTTTAGTTAAGACAGAGAAAGCTGTTTCTCTATGAATCAGCACTCTCAACCCAATCTCCATCTGACGTTAAGGTTAATTACCCTGGTAGTACCTATGGTTAATTATTACCCAGTATTTCCAGTCTAGTTAACAACTGCTGGATGGTGTGGACTAATTACTAGTATCACTTGGTTGACTTACCTGAAAACAAAAAAAACACCTGTGAAGAGGAAAAGGCTGGCCCTGCAAATATGCAGCCTCAGAGATGAGGGCAGGGGAAGACAAGTGTCTTCATACTTAGTTTGCATCATGAGCACTCAGCTGTGCATATCAGAGGGAACATTTTTCTCCTAAAATAAAACAGCACTGTTCCAAAAGTCTAAGATAATTAAATAGTAATGTGTAGACCAAGGGATGGCACTGAAGTATAATATAAATATGCTGCAAAAACTTTACTAAATAAACAGGCTTCTACTGTCCTCTGTAAATTTTATGTGTAGAATTTTACTGTATACTTTTTATTTTGCAACTTGTATTGTACAAGGTAGTGGCCTTTAAATTACATAGAATCTTGTAGGAGTGGTGGAGTCTACACTAATTATTTTAACCTGTGCTTAACAGCCATTAATGGAATTAGTATTTTTCAGTTTAAACCAACATTCTTCACAGGTGTGGTGAAATAGCTGAATAATGAGGCCTAATTGGCCTGTGCAAGTGTGCAACTTCTGTGACAGGGCAACCAAATATGCAAGATTGCATTTCAAAGATTGGTTGGAGTAAATGTTAGTTTTTGTTTGGTGGTACTTTTTTGGGGGGAGGGAGTACTGGTTTTGTGTTATGTGCCTTCTCAATAACTCCTTTAGTGCATTAGGCAAAGACTTAGTGACAGTGTCTCTGTCTCATGAGAATATGCCTTTACTGTGGAAATTCAAAGGTTTCCTTTTTTTTCACTGCCTTGATGGTTTGGATTTTGTTGTTTTCTGCCTCTCCTCCTGCCATTTGATGTTAAAGACCTTGTAATCCTGATTTATGAGCCTCTACAATTGGGAAATGTATTCCTTTGCTAATGTTCTTTTATACCTTGATAATATGAGGAACAAGGATCTTGTCTTTTCAAGCCAGCAAACTCTTAGCTTTAACAGAACCCCCTGTAATCCAAAGGTGATATTGTGCTTTAGTGATGGATCTGACTTTGATCGACTCATCCATAGATTAATCAGATTTCTTTTAATTACTTATTTTCATGTTTTCATACTTTTCCCCCTTCTTTTTCTCCAGGAGAAATACAGACCAAGATAATGGAGGTAATTTTGCAAAAGCAAGATGGGCCAGGGCTATTCAGAAGGTAAGAACTACTCTTAAAACTACTGATGTATCACTGTAATTTTTAAAATTTTCTCAGTGTCAAGGAGAATTCGAGTTGACATGAAGTAGGACCTGAAGATGTGACTGCCAAGTCCCTGGTAGTTGTGACAATTCCTTCCATTGGTTCTTAAATCTGTTCAGTTTCCTCACCTCAGGATTTTTTTTTTTTTTGTGTGTTCTGAAACACAAAGAGGGTGAGATTGTGAGACTTTCTTTAGTCTCAGAGGAGTGATTGGAGTTTGGCTATCTTACAGGTGTTGCATATTAATCCGGATACCATAATATCAGACATCTTTTTCAAAATAATTTTTGATACTGAAGAAAATCAGTACTTCATTGATATTTAATAAAAATAGTTTAAAGAACACTTTTTCCTATAAAAAAATCTTGTAAATTCTACTGTTGATACCACTGCCTTGACATGGATTTCTTTATTAGATGTGATAATTAAGGGAAATTTATATGATCACTTGATATCATTACTGACCACGTAAACAGACCAAGTATTTGCTTTCTCACTGTTGCTGTTGAACAATGCGAGCCACAACCTCACATCAGTGGTTGGGAATTCAGATGTCATTAGTTTTTGCCCACTCTTCTGGCATTGACTGTAGTGCAAAACTATCGTTGGTAACTTCTGAGAAACATGGCAATTATGTCTTTGGTCTGTACAGTAACCTACAAGAAAATGAAGAATCATGGACTTCCTGTTTCATTTGTGTGTAAGCCTTTTGAAAATACTACTTATTCTCAGGTAGTGTGCTGTAAAATACTGCTTCTGTGCTTTTATTGCACAGCCAAACTTGTTTAGTGTAGATATGAATCAAACCCCATCTAAAATGCACCTTCATCAGTTCATTTTGAGGTGTTTTTTTCCTGCTCTTTTGAGGTCCAAGTCCTATTTCCTTTTTACTGAATTCTCGTGTCTTTATGATAATTCATAGACTGTGCCTGTGTGGAAAGAGCAGTGGGGGAAATCTGTTTATACTGGAGTGTTGTGGGAAGAATATTTATCTCATTCACATGAACTCAGTTTCTGCATCCAATTCTATCACTGGTTTAATCTTTTCCTTCTTTTCTGCTGAATGGTAGCTCACTGAAGGAGACAGGCAAGGAAGAATCCTGGTCTGTAATCAAACACAATGGTCAGACAAATCAAATAGTCCCGTTTTTTTTTTTGCAGACAGAGGTTGCAATCGCCTTTACATAAATTCTTCTGTGAAGAGTTTTCCTTCAGTGTGTGCTTAATTGCCTAGTCAGTGGGGTACTTCTGAGTTTAAAACCAAATAACTAATACCATACAGTCAGCAACTTTGACTTGCTGAATCAGCTGAATTTCGTTCAGATGTTAAAAAGTATTTGAATAAAGCAATATTAGAATTGCACTTCTTCCCACTGCTGTTCTTCATAGTAATTGTGAGGTCAGGAATTGGAAGATGGTAAAGTAAGCAAGTTAATGTGCAGGAGCTGGAATCTTGGGTTGTCACTGTACCATTAGGTTGTTTTTTGTAGCAAAGTAGTCAAAATATCTTGGTACACTGAAATAAGAGCAGATTGCTCAGCAGCTAATCTAGCATCAATATGGGGCTGAAAGATGGTGGCAAAGTTATTGTGAGACTTTTTAAGAACTTAAGATCATGAGGATGGGAGACATATGACATATACCTCATGTGAAACTCTTTTTGAAGAGGAAAATTTCTATAAATATTCAAAAGGTAATTTAATTCCTGAGTTACTATTTCATTTTATTTCATTACAAATTAATTTGTGTAAGGTTTTTCTTTTGGTAGTTATTGTCCCTGAAATACAGCTATGTCTTTAGTCCTTTGTGCTTCAGCCTTGTGGGTTGCCTTGGACTTTTTGTTTTGTCTTTTCTTTCTAAAGACAAACTAGTTTTCAGAAACAGTATATTGGTATTATCTCATCACTGATTAAGCACAATTGATGTGACATTAAGTGCCATTGTTTGCCAGAAACTCTGAGAGGCATGAAGGATGAATCTCTGTCAATGCCTAATCAAAATAAACTTTACACTTGCAAGTATTATTGGGGCTATAAAAGGCCATCAATAAAAAGAAACCCTATGCAGCACAATAAGATCAGAAGACTAAACAATCCTGACATATTTTGCAGAAGATGCAATACTCACAGAGCCTCATAATGGAGGCTTGCAAACAGGTAAATAAAGTCGTTTGCAACAGAAGGCAATCCCTATACGTAGGTAATTGCTGTAAGATACTACTACCACTTGGAGGGAACTGTCCCTTTCCATAAGGAGCTGGAAAAATAAATAACAACCTTTAGTAACCATGAAGGAGATTTTTAGGCATCAAAGCAAGCTTAGATAAGGAATCAATCCCTGGAAGCCTTTAAGAATTTAAGAAGGAGTAAAAATTTTTGGGGCTTTTTTTAAACTATCCTTGGAAGTTTAGGAAAGTGGGTTTAGCTTGAAACAGGGGGAGAGGGAGTTCAGTTGCTCAGGTTGATGGCCTTCAGGTATTTCCTCACAGCTGAAACAAACATGAATTCTTACTGTAAAGGAAATTTATTGGTGGCTTAGATTCCAGTAATGATATTTGGAATGCATGCTTTTAATGATAATCTATGGAAATATAAATTTGAATTAGGCTGGTCTGATCAAATATGAGATGACAGCCCAGTGGTTCACCAGAGGCATTGTAGCTGATGAATATTTACTCAAACATTGACTAGATAGGAATAGTGCCAAACAGTTTTGGAAAATGTCTCTTTCTAGATAATAAATTGCCTTGGTACATATTTGAAATAGTAATAGCTATGCCTTCTTGCAGTTATATAAGATCTTACAGTGGTAAGGTAACAGCTTTAGGAAAATCCTTCCCCTCTTTGAAAGGGGAGAAGAATTAAGAATTTGAAGTAAGACAATATCAGCAATTAATACTTTTTAAAGACAATGAAAAACTAGATAGGGTACTCTAATTGTGCTTCTCTTAATTGATTAAAAAAAAATCTAAACCACAATTCTTTTAAAATAATCCAGTCCCAGTGTCTGGTTTTCAGTTTCATGTTCACTGTATTCCAGCAACAGTGAGGCTTTTTTTATTTACCTTAATTTTCAAACAGCTTTGAAATAAGTGCTGTGGAGTACTGACAATAATTATGAAAAGATGCACTTGGGGAGGTTTTTTTCCTTTTAACTCAATGTCAGCCATGAGTACAATCAAACGTGTTTCCCCCTCTCTCCCCTCCTACCCCAGTTGTATATGTCACTTTGATTATGTCTTTAGCTACTAATCCTTAGTGAAGTAAAGACTGTTTTGCTGCTGAAATATATTCAAAAAAATGTCACCTCTCTGAGATGAATATACGTTTTAGCAAATACACAGCATAGTAATTCATTCCTTAGGCTAACATTAAGCAGGACACTACTCATGTAAGTTTGTATCATTCCACAACTGTATTTATTGACAATAGTGAGTGTTGGAGACAAAAAAACCCAGTAACATAGTGGCACTATATTGACTGGTTTTATAATCTGGAGATCAACAGTGAGAGTGGCACACATCTGTCTTGGTAAACCTACCTGACTTATTCCTAACTTTGCACAATGAGAACAGCACATCCATAGATCACTAATTACTCAATAAATATATTGGTATGTTCCAAACTTCTAAAAATATTAGGTAGAATTAAATATTCATTGTGGATTGTTGTAATGCTGTTCTCTGTGCTTTGTGCTGAATTGCATGATGGATACAGTGGTGATGCTCAGTATGAGAACTCACTAATAGAGAAGTTATCAGCAGCTTCATTTTGTCAGCTCTATTGATTTACTGTCTTATTTAGAAAGAAAACTTGATAAACGAATACTAAAGCAGATACTACACAATGACAGCAGTAGGATTTTAATGCTGGGAAAGCAGAAATCATTCTTTTTTTAAGAGCCATGGGGCTATGAGATTAATGCCAAACTTCTCTTTAAAAGATTTCAATAGGCCCAAAAAAAAATTTTTTTTTAAAGCAATCTTTCAGTTGAAAAACTTTTAACCTTGTATTCCAAGTAATGCAAGCATGTCTTGAAGTGGAAACAAATTAGTATTTGCTTTTCGTACTTTATTAATAATAGGTATTTTGCATCTTGATTCAACTAAAAAGTAATTACTACGTGCAAGAAGCAATCAGCATTTTGATTGGGTGAAATTACTGTCAGCAAAAAAGCTGCTTTTTAATTTTTGTGAATTTCTTTCAAAGATTAAATATTTAAACAAAAAAGTGACAAATGACAATTTGAAAACAGAAATGAATTGCACTTTCTTTTCAATTAAGTGAATTCAGTGTTAGAGCATATTTGCCAAGCTACAGATATTTTGACAATGATTTGAATGTTAATTGGTGCATGAGGAAGTTCAAAATATACCTTGTAAGTTAAAGGACTTTCTGGGATGTCTTTGCTTTATAAATCACATTTTTTAATACATGATATCTGAAGAAAATTACTGAAACATCATATTGAGCAATCTTACTTCTGTAATATAAATTATTTTGACCATGTTGTGTCTAACTTTGAGTTTATATGAAGAAAGTAGAATGGTCAGTGTCAGGAATTGGACCAACAGTCCAAAGATCACTTCACAGTTGCTTTTAAGGCTTTCAAAAAGTGGTATTTAGAAAGTTTATTTTGACAAAAGGAGATGCTGATAAAGACAGAAGTTCAGAATTGCGTTACACATCAATTCTGAACAAACTGGTTCTGTTTCTTCTGTTTCCTATCATTTCAGATTATTTCCCCCCCCCCTCTGGAATGACATACCCTGCAAGTTTCTCAGGGAGAAAATGTTTTGAAATTTGATATAAGTGTGAAGAAAATAAAATGGGGATGTCTTTTTATCTGAACAGAGTTATAGTTAACTTACTTGAAGATTTATTTTAACTTAGGTCTTCCTTTGGTATTGTGAGTTTAGATATTTTATGATTTAATCCCTGCCCTTCTTGCCTTGAATTGATGTGAAAGTTGAAAATTGCTTTCTTCAATTAATTGAAGGTATTAAGTGTTATGGACCCTGGGAGAAACCCTTATGAGGTTCTGTATCATTTGAGGATTCTGTTAGGCAAGGTCAAAAAAAGAATTATCACTGCTTTTCTCTTCAAAACAAAAAGTGAGATATAATGATTCACAATAGAGGATAAGAAATCTAAGCTTTTGCATTTAACCATTATTATAGAAAATCCACAAACAGGAAAGTAACAAGCTCTCTTCCAAAATTAAACTTCAGTTCTCTCCTTTGCTTCATAGCTCAAAACTAATTACTCAAAGCATTTTTTTCTCTTCCTACTCTTTCAAGTAACCATGTTTTAGCATTTTGCAGGTTGTTTTCAGACTGATGTTAAATTATTTATTACTGGTTTCATTGGTAACCTGTGGCTAATTCAATGTGTTATAGAATTACACAGCTCCTGCTGTATATTTGTAAATGAATTATTGGATGTTTTGTGAGCATTTGAGGGAACACTGAAATGAAACTCAACAGGGTTCTCATCAGAGAAAGTTTACAAGTGATAATGGATGTTTCACATAAACCAGGAAAAATAAACCAGTTAATATGAATCAGCTGGTTTGCTCCTTATGGGCACCATTTCATGGAGGTAAAAGCTGCCTTTTGGAATTTAGGGAAGATAAATAGGATTGTGAAGGCAAGAAACCATCACATTAGAGAGAATTGGGATTGCTAGTTATAAGGATTGGCAGAAAACCTCCCAGTGTAAGAAAGGGAAAGAAGCCCTAGGGTGAGGAGAGAGAAATACTGGAATAACCATCAATCATTTCAGTGGGAGATCTAGGAGAGGAGAGGGAGCTGAGAGTAGCCAAGAACGGAGCACGGATGAACTCTGAATCCTAACACAAAGAATGGCAGGTCATGCACTGAAAAGCTAATGAATTATATTGATGGCATCTAAGTAGTAGCTAAAGGGAGAAGGCCTAGGGGAAAAAAGATCCAGGAGAGTAAATTACCTTGCTTCCAGATTTATTATAAAAGATGTAACTTCACAATTGTTGCAATCACTCATTTTCTCAAATCCTTGCATCATGTACCTTAGAGTTCCTATTTCATCACTATGGGTCATTCTTGTGATCTACTCTCTTTACATATTTTCAAATTGGCAGCATTGAATGTTTTAATTCACTACCAAATAATTATTTTTTAAGTTTGGTAGTGCACTCTTTTTCTAAATCTTCCTATGCTGTTGGCACTTTTGAGAAATCTTGAGATGGCTCTTAATTAGCACCTTTAGTAGTACACTTAAGTATATACTTAAGTTTAAGTGTATGACTGAGGGTTGTATTGAATAGAGATGCTGTGACTCTTCCACTCTGCCACTTCTGTTTCAATGAGCTTTACCCTGTTACTGCAATTTAAACCCAGCCAGCAACTAAACCCCATAGAGCTGCTCTTTTGCTCCCCCCCTTTGGGATGAGGCAGAGACCAGAGAGTAAGAGTGAAAAACCTTGGTGCTTGAGATAAAGGCAACCTAAAATTTGTTCACCTCATGAAAAGTAACAACTGAGTCAGATGCTTCATTTTAAAAATGTTTTAGCAAGGATTCTACTTCCCTAGACAAAACACTAAAACAGTTTCTAGAATGAATACATTCCTAGAAAAGAACAATGAACAAAATAGCCATAAAGAAAAAAAAATGAGGAATTAAATTTCAGAAGCAATATGTATTGTTCTTAAGTTATCACTTCAATTACATTCCATTTCTTTGGGGGCTGGATAAATCTGAATGGGGAAAAAGCTCACTTTTCCCTCCTGGGTAAAAAAATAAAATAAAAAATTGGTGTTTCTTGATTTGTTCTTCAGTTATTGAGCTTTTGACCATATATTTGTTTTTCAACTTATGATCCTGTCAAATCATAGGGGCAAATTTTGATTAAATCTCAGCTAGCAAGAAGCAGTTGTGGTTTTACATTGGTTGCCCATTCCCTTAATTGCTATTAAAAAAATATTAAATGTGATTTTATTTCACTTAATAGAATTCAAACTGCATAATATTATAAACTTAGAAATCGGTGGAAGTTTTAGTGTGGAAAAAGAAACTCACAGGTACGTTATGAAATACAAGAGCAATTATTTTCTGTTTCCCCTTCTATCGCAAACCCTCCTTTTCAGAAGCAAACATTGAGCTTCACAGTGAAGAGAAATAATCAGTGTAGAGAAGACAGCCCCTTATCTGGAGAAGAGCGCCTGTGACACCTTTGCGTGGCTGCCAGGAGAGGCGCGAGCGGCCGCGCTCGGGCAGAGCAGCGTCATTCCACAGCTGGCCCGGGAGACCGCTCGCTAATTGACGGCTAGGTTCCAAGAATTGACAGTTATTGCCCTTCTTTGATAAATGGCGAGGAATAACCATCCCTTAAGCAAACTGGGCAGATGATGTGCGGGAGAAAGATAGCTTAGTTATGCGACAGCTTTTCCAACTTGCAGGCTGAAATCCATCATGAAATACCAATTACTTCAAAGTCGTTCTATCAGTTTACAACTGTCACCATTCAATAAAAGTATTAAGCGCTAGAAACAGTCAAATAATATCTAAAATATGTTATTTAATACTGGATTTATTACACAGAAGTTATGATAGCAATTACTGAAGTATTTTCAGTGGACAGACTTTTATTTCTAAGAATTCAAAGAATCATCTCTGAAAGTCATGATCAAGTAATCCTGGATATAGGCATAAAGAATAGCTGTTTTCTCCATGCAGGCTTATAACTGCCCATTGGGGGTTGGGTTTTTTGTTTGGGATTGGTGGTTATAGTGTTTTCTTTGGGCGGGTTTTCATAGTTTTTCTCCATTAAGCTACAGGGCTTGGCTGGAATTGTGTGACAAGTTGCAATAACTCTATGCATACTGTGTATGTATATGTGAATACATGTATTTCTTCTTTTCCTTCTATGTGTGGAAGTTACTTCTTTAATGCTCTTTTTGGGAAATAGAGTAAATCAGTGTGAATCCTGAGAGTTCTTCAAGGCCAGCTTCATCAACATGTCAGGTTACTGTCAAGTAACCACTACAATGCATAGAGCCCGCATGCAAATTGCTCCTTTGTGTTAGTTTTGAGAAAACTGTTGTGGAGGTTTTCTCAAGATATATAGGAGTTTCATTCCAGGAATGGACTTAGAACTACCTGGGCTTCCAGAACTGTGAGAACTTCAGCTACTCTACAGAATTAAAACATCTGCTCATACACTTAGTCTAGAAAGTCACCAACATCTTTTCTGTGTGAGAAGTGTGTGAACAGAGGTACAACGTAACCTTGTTATAAACTTGAATAATTTCACTTGTAAGTAATTAGTACGTATTTATACATGAAACTTCATTCTTAATTAGTCAGTATCATTGCAAGCAAAGTCACTGTATCTCTGGCTTGGAGAAGTTCTACACAGAATTTTAACTTCAGGAAAGATAAGCCATAATGGGTTCTGAAGGTCTTTTTTTATTTTCTTCTGAAATATCAATTGAATAACGCATCTGGTAAAGTGTCCTACTTATGATGGATTATCAAATAAGTTGAATAAGTTCCGCTTTCAGCTGAAGTATTCAGCGTGTGGTAACACAACAGAGGAGTAGAAACAAGGCCAACACTTAGGAACTTCCTTGAAGATGACAACATCAATCCAAGCGTTCTGACTTAATGTAATTGGCAAACACATTTTTTTATTAAATGACAAGAACCTATTTACTGGTTTTACTGTCTAGTCTTAAGGCCATTTGTGTAATCTTGCTGAAACTGATACTTATTTCTAAGTGTGTGACTACTATGGGTGGGCATGCTTGACTAGGCTGCCTGGTTTTTCCTTTTTTCATCCTTACATGAGCAGTCTGTTGATTTTGAGAGGCTTTATTATTGCATCTTATGTAGCTAGAACTATAGCACTGAGTATTGATATCAGTGGAATATTTCCTATTGTGAACTTACAAGAAAGTTTTATTGTATATTTTGTTGACATGCAATATGGTGGTTTTAAAGAACAAGTTTGATTCAATTTAGACAGAATATTACGTAATGGCTTTAAGCTAATAACTACAATAAGATTTGATAATCAAACACGGCTTCATCTGGTTCTCAACTATAAATCTAATTAATGGTCTGTTTATAGGTTGCATTTATGTCAGCAAGAGAAAATAAATATAATGGTCCATAATTATTTTTACAATGATATGCAAAAATCCAAAATATTAATTTACAACTGTACGTAAGAGATCTGATTCTAGAACTTTTCCATTTATAAAGTGTATGTAAAACAGTGTCCTTGGATGACAGTACTAACAATAGTACAAGGACTGTGAAAGTACAAAGAAAGTGAAAGTTACAACCAATAAATTTTAACTATTACTAGAAATTGATAAGCACTCTTAAGTGCTGCCTTTTACTCAAGGTATCATTTGAAGAAAGTAAATGAATTACAAGCTTCTTTTTGTAAATGTCAGTTCTTACAGACTATCCAAACTTTGAGGGTTTAATTTTTGTATGGAAAAAGATACTTCAGTATTCACATTCCAGTCATGCTGTCTCCCAAGATTAAAAAGGATAATCACATACCTGTGGGTTTATACCTGCACACCTTTAGTGAAACATTTATGCTTCAGCTATGTGTACTCTTTGTAAAATGGTTTTATACAGGGTCATTCTGGATGCATTTCTGTAGTTCTTCATCTGTCAGTTTTAAATATATTTTCAATATATGTGAGGCTGCATGTGGTCTTACACTACTAAACATGTGAACATTTGAAAAAACACCTGGTGTATTCTGTGCAGGATAATTTACTGACTGCATGCACAATAGTAGTCCATTCTATTTGAATTGCAGTAAATAAATTACTGAGTCCTACTGCTAGGTGTTAATTGGGGGTATAGAAGCTCTTTTCATGGAGAGTGAGTGATACATTTCTTATTATGTAGAGCACCCTTAAATCATCATGGAATGATAGTAGTTATGTAGGGTATTTAGCAGATTCATTACAAAAAATTATCAGCTGTTGATGAAAGCACTGCTATAAGAAATAGCTACACAGTCGTTTGTCTGGGTCATGTCAGACTGATAAATAAAGGGTTGGGGTGGAACACGGCCCTGCCAAGCAGGAGCTCGTCTCTCCCGCTGTTACCCTTGCGGGCACGGATGCGCACCTGGCAGCGCCCCCGACGCACTGCATGTGCTGTTCCTGCGAGCCAGGCTGCTCCGGGAGCCTGCGGGAGGCTCTGCGAGCGGAGGGGCTGCCTGCCGCGGGCAGGGCTGTGCCCATTGCAGCGGGTGCTGCATTCGGGAGCGCTGGCAGCACAACACAGCAGCGGGGGAAGTTCCCGGCGCATAAAGCACCAGGATGATTACTGTTCTCTCGTGGTCATGTTGTTTTTGAACCGGAGTAGGACGCTGACTCCTGCTCTGCTATTACGGAGAAGAAAAAACCCTGAGTTGCAGAATGAATTAGTAGCTAATATCACGATTACTCTTCGCTGTTAGCACAAGTTGTAGGAGGAGAAAGAAATGGGAGAGGGAGGAAAAAAATCCCCATTTAACGCTGCCTAGGGAATACCGTGGAATTTAGAACAGATACCGTTGCAGACTAGCAGCATGCCTGACTGCACTTGACTTGAATCACTGGGAAACAGCCTCATATTTTATCACTTAAGGCTGAAGGAAGAACGGCAAAATAGTAATGGATTTGTATACAGTGTTCTGCATAAATGGAAAATAATATAAAGATGTTGGTATGTAATTTGTATTTTATTTTTAAGAAGAATTTAATCCAGGTATGTATGCTCTTTGTATTTTTGTCTAGTCTACCTACAGTTTTCTGTTTCCTTTGTTTCCTTTGCTTATTTTCATTCTGAATGTACCTCCCACTGTTCTTGCTAATGCAATGCATTGATTTGTAACTGATTTGCTTTCTAATGCTATAATGTTGATGAAACTGTCTAGGCTTCTGGAATTAACACTTCATTAAAAACTGGGGGAGGTTATTTTGTAAGATTGGTAACTTCACAGTACAAGTTGAGTAAGATCGTATGGTGTTGGATTTTTCAATGAGTTGGTATGTTTAAATTTATATAAAAATATAAAAAATTATATGAATACACGGTGAAAATGTAGTATATTTTGTTTATTTATGTCAGTACTTTTCTTCTAATTTGCGACAGGATTAGTAATAAATTGAGCTTTACAGATCCTTATGTATTTCTGGGTCTTGATTAATCTCCAAGATGAACACTCTGCAGCTTTCTTTTGAAGAGGCAGCCTGCTTAGACTACATGCTTGATTCTGTTCCACAGCTAAATCTAGGTCTTAGAATATCTTCTGTTATGTACCTCCTCCACGCCACAACCTGAAAACCACCATAACTATTTCATACATTTTTGTCCATCATTTTAGGTTCAAGTAGATAACATTAGTATTTTTCCTTCTGCCATTTCAGAGGCCAATAGTAGCTTAAACTAATTTCTTACTATGAGATTGATGGTTCATTTTGCTTTAAGAGAAAGAATTATGCAGATATACAATTATGACTGTATTCATTAGCCCCCAACTTCCTTTAGTCACCTTTTGCACTTTCTAATTAATATTGTCTTTCAGCTGACATGTAATAAGTGAAATAGGACGCAAAGCTGTGTGCCCTTAAACTAAGGAGACTGATAGTTGTCTTATAATGTCTATTAAAAATGTATTAAAACACTTAATACTTATTTGATTGTTCATTAGTCTTGAAATATCTTAAAACATTGTTGCATTTCTAATTTCAATGCAGCTTAGTTAGAAGTAAGATTTTTTTTTTAATAACATGTTGATCCAAAAAGATTTAATATTAGTTCCAGCATCTTAATACTGTTGTTAACCCCTGACTGACAGGAACTGTTATACCTTAAAAACATTCCTTGGTGTAGCATCAATTGCTTTCTAATGTGAAAATAAACTGTCCGTAAAGTTGTAGCTATTTTTCACAGAGAGGATGACACTATACTTGTTTCCTGTCGGTGATTATATAAAATAGCTGCTTTTCTTTAGCGTAATGCACAGCTATGATCTGGCAATTGAAAATGTAAGGTTACTTGACACATACAAATGATCTAAAAGTCAGTGCTGAATCTTATCATCTAAATCAACATAGTGAGAAAAGCAGCAAGAGAATGCTGTTAAGTCTAAAAGAACTAAGAAGAATGAAAAGTCAAATTTAAGGTTTAAAGCATGTTTCATTCATCACAAATTCCTTTTGTAAGGGATATTATGATAGAAATCATGATTATTAATTAAGATGAGCTGTCATCTCAAAGAAAAAAGCCATGATGCAAGATAGATGATGGGTCTTTCAGGGGAATATATACAACTTGGAGAGTCGTATAAGGTTTTCTGTCACTATACCATTTGTTTGATCCTGCAGTGATGTCAGCACATTACCATAATGACTGTATATTGCTGTGAAAACACTTAGGAAATCTCAGGTAAAGTGCTGGGATTCCAGAGTGTTGCACAGTAGGAGAATACTCATAGCTCAGAATATCTCCCAATTCACTAAAGCATCAATGAGGAATGGAAATTCCAAATTTTCCTTTAAACTGTATTGTGAAAATCCAGGAAGAATTTAGCATAATAGCTTCTGCCTTATGAGACCATTACAGCTCTGAAGCATAAAAATTCTTTGGCACCTAAGAAGGTTGTTACACTGGGCTTTTTCCCATTTATGTCATCCACTTAGGTTGGTAGCAGAGGTTCTTGCTTCCAGATACAAATCTGAGTATCACAGTTGTCAGTATATTGAAGCAAAGACAGCAAAGGGGATTTTGAAAATAAAGTTTTTATTGTTTAATTATTTTATTATTTAATTTTTGAAGCAAATTTAGAAAGATGTTTAATATCTATCATCCTTATCAATGAATGTCATTTCAGGTGTTAAGCATGGTTTTTGTTTCTGTGTGCCTACTCATTCTAGTGTATGTTGTTTTCAACAGTACTTGTAGTCATTAGTGCTTGTGGTATTTTTCAAATGCAAATTTCATAGATGGTTGCTACCATTTATCAAATGAAAGACCACTTCATCAAAAACTTTGCTTTTCATAACTTTTTTGTTCTAAAAGTTTGATGTAAGTATTAGTCTACTAGATTCTGGAATATATGTAAAATCTCTGTGCAGAGGAATGGAATCCAGAGGACTTACTTTGCCCATATAAAGTTGTTCTCTTACTGTAAACATTTCACTGAGAATTTTTGTAAGTAGTCAAAAAAAAAAATTCCCCCCAAATCTTAAAGAAAGAAAAAAAAAATCAAAGCTGTAGACTGATATAGTGCAGACATGGTCACAGTTCATGGTGAACTCTTTCCAAGAGAGATCTAATTCAGGGCAGTGCATTGCCCATTCCAAGGCTCAGGCTAGTGCAGTTGGAGGATTAAAATTCTTACCTGAAAGAAAATGGAGGGGTTTTTTTTTGTTTGGTTTTTTAAATTATATTTTCTGAAGGAATCACTATCCTGAAAAGTTGCTGAAATTTTTGAAATCTTAATATTAAAAGAAACTTTGAGTACACTCAGTATACTATAAATACACTCTCTGCATATATGTTATGCTTTAGTGTAAATTAAATCACTTGGGTTTTGCAGGGTGCAATGTTTAAAAGATGCTCTATTAAAACACAGGCAAAGCTAGAGACAGAACTGAGATTAAGTCAAAATGTATGTTGATACTTTCTGGTTTTTAATAGGCACTAAATAGGTTCCGATACTATATAGCAGCTCTTTTATTTATGGTAATCTGACATAATAAGCAAGCAGGTAATGGGCTGAGCTAATATGTCTGGTACTGACTTAGTAATACAGTAATCTCCATATTGTTAGCAAATAACTTTTCCCTCCCCATGTTTTCCATTCCTTTTGTAGCCTGCATTTAAAAAGAAATTAATTATTTGGTGAAATTGTCTCAATCTTAGGAGTTTTGGAGCTGAGTATTGACTAAAACTAAGTTTTTATATAGGACAGCATATATTATGTATACAGCTGTAAGAGGGGCAAAAGGTCATTATTACCACCTTGTTTATACACTACAGCATTTTTTTTTTCCTTTTTTCAGTTGAAAAAATCCAGGAAAAAAATAGAATCATTAAAGAAAAAGAAGTCAGTACATTTAGTCAAATAATATTGAAGTTGTTTTCCAAATTACCCGCAGTCTTATTCTTGTGTGCACATATAACTGGCCTACATTAGCTACTGCTCTCCAGATGGGCCACATTTTACCTTTAGAATCTGTTCTATAGCTTTTTGCATCTCAGTATTATCTACTGTACTTGGCATGTCTTGTCCTTTTGTTTTTAGTCTAGTCAAGGTCATTGACCTTTAAGAAGTTGATTCAAATACAAGTTTCCATGTTTGTAATGTAAATACCACACTATAGATCTGTTTCTAAAGGAATAGTGTTCTAAACGCCTTCAATAATCTTATTACTCATTCATAAATAATTGAATTGCAGTAGCCTCAGTTGCCTTAACAAAACTTTGTACAGAAAAATGCAAATATTGCAAATACAAAGGTGTAGAGAATAGTGTAACTAAAAAAGTAATTCTGAAAATTACTGTAAAATAGTGGGGTTTTCTTCAATGTGTCTTCAACAGTAATAGTAAAAAAATCAAAAAAACTATCTTTTACTGAACAAAAAAAAAATCTTCTCTTTTTCCATAGTGGTCATAATTGTAGGGAAGCAGTGAAGATGACTTTTCTCTCCTGAAAAATACTCATTCTAGCTTGCTAGGAATTTACATTTTCTTCTAGGTGAATTTGAAGGCAACGTGTTTCTATATGTTACTAAGTAGTTTAATTGCAATTGTTTAATTACAGAGTTAATTCACTAATGCACAAAGTTCTATACATGACTTCTGGGTTAGATGTTCTAAATCACAATGAGCCAGTCAGGTTTAAGCATTTGCTGTTTCAAACTCTTTTCCTTAAACTATATTAAGTTTTATACTGACAGAAGATATATGTAACAGCTATGAATCACAATTGCATTGCAATATGACTGTTAAATTTTTAGATAGGATTCTGTAGTGTACCCCATGAATATATGTGTAACCTCCTCAGGACAGCAGTAGGCCTTATGGGTTTAAAAATAAGCAGATTGTAGGCTCTTAGCACTGGGGTTTGAATCAGCAGTTTGGTGGTTAGTTTTACTTTTTACATTCTCATAAATAGGGAAGGCAGCATGTTCTGAGGGTGGTTAGATATGCATAAATAGCATTATCCATAAAGAGATATCACCAGGTGAATAAGCAGATATAGTCAACTTTCCAAATAATTTTGAAGAACAATAGGAAAAGCTTCCTAGCCAAAGGGTGAGAGTACTGATAGCACTCTGTGCTCTTGTGTGAGTATTGGAGGGGCTGAAGGGATAGGGCAAAAGTCTGCTGCTATGAAAACCTGAGGAATTATTGGAACAAAGAGTAATTACCCAAAAGAGAAAGCAGGTCTCTCTTGCTCTCATCTGTGCCTTTACCAAGGTCCTCAGGCAGGTCATCCACATAGTGTGTGCAGTGTTAAGGTAAGTGTCATTTTACCTTAAGAGACTTATTATACACATTAAAAATGTCAGTAGTTAAGACTACAGGGAGAATTTAGAAAGAATATAAAGGAGCAGATAAGTACTCTAAATTACGTTCTTCTGAATCAGGTCATCTGAGATGATTGTCAGTATAATGCTCATGTTATAGTAAATTAATGAAGCAATGTGGAGTGTACATTGTAATGCTTGTCAAAAGGAAGGGAGCATAGGTTTCACCCGGCAGACCTGAACTGAGGGCAAGTACACTTATGTCAAGATAACCTTATTCCCAGGCAAGCATAAGACTAGTAAAAGACCATAATTAATAAATCTGTATGTCTGAATTCTGTTATTCATTCCATATGTTCCTGAGGGTAAGAGAACCCATCTTAGCCTCAGTTTCTGCAGATGCAGGGTAGACAGTTTTAACCTTTTTGTTATGTTTGATTATTTAATTTCTGTGGAATATTTTGCATATGACAAAAATATATTTTTGTCTATAGACTCCAGTGACTATTTTGGCAGTAATAGATGCAGATGAGGACTTGGTTTTGTTTTGGTTACCCCTACCATCTTGGTGTTGTGAACACGAACTGTCATAGGGTATTTTATAGAGACAAACTGCACTTCAGTCTCATCTTCTTGCCTGCCTTTCTTTCAATACACACAGACCCCTTGTAATTAATTAATAGTGTGAAGGTTAAGCAAAACTATGGTTCTGCTTGGTTCTTGCTTTATGAGAGAACTGTCTGCATCCAAAAAGCTACCTCTTACTGGAGAAACCTGCTGCTCTGTGGCTTCATTTACCAGGGTCTGAACAGAAGCTGAGCAGTGATCTAGCTATTCTATTTAAATACTGAAATTACATTTTTAAGATTATTCACTTTTTTTATTAAAAAATATAAATNGAAATGGGGGTCTGGTGTTCAGATATATAACTAAAATACTCTGCATTATTTAAAAAGCTAACATTTTTAACTCGGCCCACTCCTCCCCCCTTCTACCTGACACATTAGTTTTAGGCTTGGAATAAGATCCTTTATAAATGATGCTTCCAACTGACATTTTCATTTTGAGAATGCTTTGTTATCAACAAATCCAGCTGAATCTGTTTGAAACCACATTATCTGTTTACCATCAGGTTGACCAACAAAACTATTTTCAGACTTGGTATGGGTCAAAAGTTGATGGATGTGTCAGGTTGTCCTTTCTTTCTAGAAAAACCCCATTAATAGTTTATTTTAGTTCTAGTCTTACAAACCATAACACTTTCCAGTTTCCTCTTCTATTACCATCTATCATAAAGTCCATACCTCACTGCTGTAACATTTCAACATGATTCCTTATGCTTATAATGGGTTAACCCAGTGATTTTGTACTTCATCATAAAAATTGCTTTCATTCAGTAAACAAGGAAAGTGAAAATTTAAAAAATCATAATGGCTTATCAGGAGACCTGGATAAAACAAGAAAGTCTCCAAATGACAACTTGCAGCTCATTCAAATAATTGACTTAGTTCTATGTGCTTCTTGAAAGACTGTTCCTTATCTTATGAAGTTTTAACCTTATGTTGATTTAAAATGTTAAGAACAACCTATGCAGATCTTTGCAGAAAGAAATGGATGAGAACTGTAATGACTCAAACTTGATTCCATGTGTAGACACACTATTGTAGAAAATGAGTTTTTGACAGAGCAGTGGTAGGCTGTAAACTGATTAACAGATCATATGACTAATACAGCTGAGATGGAATAGAACTCGCATGAGAGAACATAAATCTGCTCCATTTAGCAGATCTCCCTGTGTTTGTAACAGTACAGCTTTTAATTCACGATGGCATTGTCAGAAGCTGGGTTTAAATAAATTCAGTGCTGAACGTTCGGCTATTTGTAATACTTTCAGTTATCTCTGATAAAAAGAATTGGTTAGATGTTGGCTAAAACAAACATATATATGTATATGGCTTGCTATGAAATCAAGATTCTTCTACAGAGAAGCACTAAACCTTATTTGAAGTGAATGGAAATGTTTCAAATTCCAGTGATAACTTCATTGTTTCTTGATGCTTTTTAGACTGAGACAGGAGACAAGCCTTCTGGCTTGTTTATACATTCTTGAAGTCATTTGAAGAATGTCCAAGTCATCTAAGTGAAGTTTATATAAGAGGGCATTTAAAAATCTTTAGCTATATAGGCAGAAGAGGTAGGCAATCACACTTCAAATCTTGTTCAATGAATGGTTACAAGCATTCAGTGTAAGAGCTGAATGGTTAACAAGTGTTTCTACATCCACAAACATGCCTTTGACATTGAAAGGTGTCCCAAGATGGTTCCTTTCTCTGCTAATAATATGTGAAAACAAGGCAGCCTTGGCTCTAGTGAAAACTTCTCAGTATTCTGAGAGATGTCATTTGCATTCCTTGAAAATTGCATGCAGTCTCATGGAGCATTCTTTTGCTTCCTAATATTGCTTGCTCTTAATTCACTCTAGATACTTTAGGCATAAGCCTATGAGAAAAAGTGGTAAGGACTAAGCTGACGTATATATGTGGTAAAAATGTTATTTGTGTCCCACAGATATTTCACCCTTTTATGAAATATTTTATGAAATAATAAATAGCCACTTTGGGAAGACTGAAGACTATTTTCTATTCTTCTGCTCACTCTGCATCCCAATTTTGTTATAACAGGAAAAGAAATGAGTCTGTTTACATCCTCTGTTCCAGGATTCCAGAAGCCAACCAGGATTTTAGCAGCTTTGCCGGTGCTCTATGCAGCACAGTGCTTTTTGCTGCTGCAGTATTTATCAGGGGTTTATTATTTACCATTACATATGTTTATATATGTAATGAGTAAATATATAGAGTATATTAGTAAGGTCAATGAAGACAAATTATGCAGTGCAAAGACCAGATCTTGAGGTGTGTCAGTGGTTCATGATGTCTCATAAAGTGCCAGGGTGTTTCCAGACAAGGACAGTTCATATTCTCTACTCTGCTTAAGACATCACAGAGGAATTTTTAACCCTTTACATGCCCTGTATCTAAACAGACTTCTTATTCTGCCAAAGAATTTTTAGCTGCTTTAGAAACTGAAACGGCCATTTTAAGAACTTCTTTGATAGGTTTTTCAGAGCTGGATTTTTCTGAGCGGGTTGCCTTGTTTTTATTCTGCAGCTATGAAACTGGGAGGTGAATGATATGCTGTATAAAAAGGATACATTTACGTATTTAAAATGTATTAACTACATTTCTATGGAGTATAAGCTTTTGTTTTATGGAACAGAAACTTCCAGATGCCTCATGGAAGCTTTTCAGCTTCTTTTAGATCAAATAGCTTACCTGTTGTAATGGCACCAGTTTATGTCCTACAACTTGTAAACCATGTTTTGTGTAGGTTTGGGGGGTTTTTTATATTTCCACAAAAATGTCAGATTTAATAACCTGGATGAGAATTTCCATTAGCTGTCATTATTTTCTGTTACATCCTATGAGTTATTTTCCTTTTAGTTGTTAAAGAAGAGAAACCAAGAAGATAAGCCTACTTTTGAGTCCTGGCTTATCATAGCATGTTAGTGTGGTAGCAAAGCAGCTCTTTCAAAAACCATAGTCATGCACATAATTCCATCTCAAGATAGAACTTCATGAATACAATACTCACTTGTACCTGAATCCTACCTTGTTCCAACAGATGAAGCAAGAGAGAACTTTCTACTTCTGTTTTACTAGCTAATAACCATTTGTTACCCTGTCAGTTTTTATCACTGCCATACATCATATGGATCTAAATTGAAATGCCAGTACTCTGAAAGAAAGCAGAGAACATTTAAACTGAATGTTAACTAAATGTCTTTGTAAAGTCAGAGAATTAAACTGGATGAAGAAGCCTGGAAATAAATATAGCTTATTAATTGTTGTTAACAATATTGCCTAGAACTGTTTTCAGCTTCAATTATTAATGAAAAAATCTATTCAGACAATTATGGGGAATTGTCTGTGTTTTCATTGTAACCTAGTTAAAACGTTATCAGTATTATTGAATGATAAGTTTGCTTGGCAGCCATTGTAATGTCGTTCCCTCCTTTTTAGACACTTCAAGAAGCCATATGCAACAGAGTGAGATTTTGCAAGACATACAAAACGTCTTCAGGATTTTGTTTTGAACAAGCAGATGTGTGATTTTTTTTTTATTATTTTTCTGTCACATTATTCCAGAATATCAGTAGTTTTTATGGCTATGGTCTCCACTGAAACATTTGGCAATGATCCTTTTGGAGATACAAATACTTCTCTGGATCAAAAATTATGTTTTGTGGAAACAGCTTAAAATAAATTACACTCCATGGTTTCTGCCCTCTTCAAGAGCCTGATCTCATCTTATTTATATAAGATTTGCAAAGGAATGTTTACAAAGAAATTGGGAAATAGTACAAAAAGGAAAGAGAGTTGTCAGAGCAAAAAGGAACAAGACTTAACTCAGATTGGACAAACAAAAAATCCAAAATTTTCTAATACTTTAAAAAGCACTGTTAAAAAGATTGCCAAGTGCCCATCTGCTCGCAACTTATCAACTGAAGAAGAGGAAAGCAATAGAGAATTTTCACTTTCTCCAACATTCAGTTACAGAGTTGCTATTGCCAATGGACTGCAAAGGCATATTTTTGTAGCAAACACTAATAATGAAGATATAGTTCAAGACCTGTCTTCAAATGATAGCTCATGTTCTGAGTCATTAAGTGAAGTTAAAACTGATAGCAAGAAAAACGAATACTTATCCCACACAATGCCTGTGAGACGCAACAGGAAAAGCTTGAGCAGCCTCGCAGCCTCTGATGGAAGTTCAGATGGAGAACGCACTTTACACACACTGAAGCTGGGAGCCTTAAGAAAACTAAGAAAATGGAAAAAGAGCCAAGAATGTGTCTCATCAGACTCAGAGCTGAGTTCATGGAGGAAAACATGGGGTTTAAGAAGTAAATCTCTGGACAGAACTGGCCGTCACCAGAAATCAAATACTCTTGAACCTGGCTTTAGTTCGACAGGTTGTATTAGCCAAACCCATGATGTTATGGAAATGATCTTTAAAGAGCTTCAGGGAATAAGCCAAATTGAAACAGAACTCTCTGAATTAAGAGGGCATGTTAATGCTCTGAAACAATCAATTGATGAGATTTCTAGTAGTGTGGAAGTTGTGCAAAATGAAATTGAACAATTGCGAACTGGATTTGTACAGTCCAGAAGAGAAACTCGGGACATACATGACTACATTAAGCAGATAGGCCATCCAGGAAACAAAGCAAGTCTTAGGTTTCTAAATGTGCCTGAAGAGCAGTTTGAAAAAGCTGAAAGCATAGTTTACAAAATATTAATGGAAAAAATGGGATTCTCAGAGGCACAAAGCACTATTAAAATTGAGTTTGCCCAAAGGCTTGGCCAGCAAAGAGACTGTCCAAATGCAAAGCCAAGACCCATTCTTGTTTACTTTGAGTCATCACAACAAAGAGATTTGATTTTGAAAAAGTCTTATAAACTTAAGGGAACTGGCATTGGAATTTCTACAGATCTATTTTCCCATGAAATAAAAGATAAAAAAGAAAGAGGACTAACTTCCTCTCAGACATATGAAAGCATGGATATGAAACTTTTAACTGTGGAGACAAAATCTAAAATGCATGACTGGGAGTCACCTGACAGTGATAAAGACTTGGAATCAGATATAAATAAGAACAGTTACGCAAAAATATCTAAATCAGCACATCAGATAAAAACAACCACTGCAAAGGGGACTACTGAGTCCCCAAACACTAAAGACCTTGACAGAACTGCTGACAATAGCACCTTTTCACACAGAAGAAGTTATGACAATCAGTCACTGGAATTTGACACTATGGAAAAACAATCAAAGACCTATTATTCAGATGTGACTCCTTTATGGCATTTACAAAATGACTTTGCAACACCAAAGCTTAGCCGTTCAGAATCAGATTTCTCAAAATTGTGTCAGTCTTACTCTGAGGATTTTTCAGAAAACCAGTATTTTAGCAGAACTAATGGCAGTTCATTGTTGTCTTCCTCTGATCGAGAACTTTGGCAGCGAAGGCAAGATGATTCTCTAAACTGGTATGGCAGTTCCCAGGATCAGACTTTTGTCCAAGATATGCAACAGTATCCAGAGCAAAATGAAGCAGGGAACATAGAAGCTGTTGATAGTGGAGTAAGCAATGGAATAATCTGTGTATCTGGAGACATAAACCATTATGATGATAGTCAGTGTTCTTTACAGAATGATCTTTCCCCATGGAAAAACTGGAATCAGTTGGAACAAGGGGCAGATTTGGGCCTCGACTCATCCACGCAGGAAGTTTTCGTGTATGATATGAGCAGCCCTTCAGATCAACAGACAGATTTTGGAAAGGGACAAAGTTCTGACCTCCAGTATGATACTGAAAGCTATGATTACACGCTAGATGGTACTTCTCCATCGTGTCCAGGCCTTGACAGTGAAACACAAAGCCAGTGGACTGGTCAATATGATGATTATCAGGAAACAAATTCTGTCTCCTCCTATCAGAATCAAAACAGATTGCCTATGATGTACCGAAGTCAAAGTGAACTACCAAGTGACGACTCAGAGGAAACGGCCCCTAAATCATGGCACAGCCGATTAAGCATAGATCTTTCTGATAAGACTTTCAGCTTTCCTAAATTTGGATCTACACTTCAGCGTGCTAAGTCAGCTTTAGAAGTAGTCTGGAATAAAAGTACACAAAGTTTAAGTGGGTATGAAGACAGTGGCTCATCTTTTATGGGAAGGTTTAGAACATTATCTCAGTCTACTGCAAATGAATCAAGTACAACACTTGATTCTGATGTTTATGCTGAGCCTTATTGCTACAAAGCAGAGTATGAGGAAGAATTAGTTGAACCATCTGGTGAGAATGAAACAGACTATGTAGAAGTAATGGAACAAGTCCTTGCTAAACTAGAAAATAGAACTAATAGTAGTGAAACTAGTGAGCAGGTCCAAGAGTATGAACTGGACCAGTCTTTATATGAAACTCCATATGCAATGCTACCAGAGGAACAATATGATACACAGTTTGACAGTGTGATCAGTGAGGAGATATTGGAAGTTGAAAGTGACATGGTTCCTGAAGTAGAAATAAGAGAGGATGAAAATCAAAATGTCCCAGAGATGATTACTGAAGTTACTGAAATTCCTAAGAAAAAAAGAATACGACCATCATTTAAAGAAGCTGCTTTAAAAGCATACAAGAAACAAATGAATGATTTGGAGGAGAAGATCCTTGCTGGAGGTAACAGTGTTTTAATACTGTCTTTAAAGTAAAACATCATTCTCATTAGAGTTGGACATTGATTTTTCTATCGTACCTTTTCTTGCTCCCATTGAATTCAGCAGCAAAAATGCTGCTTATATCTGGTTTTGTTTGGAGGGTGAAATAGTTCCATAGAAATCAAAATATTAAATTTCATAAGTTTGTTTTGAAACAGTTTTCTGAATATGTTTAGTCAGACATGCTTGTAAGTGGCTGTATTTCTTGAATTTCAGTAACCTAAAAATTAAATTTCACCAGATTTAAGTTTTCAAAAAAGAACTAAATAGTACACTGTTCTTGGTTTTCTCAAAGTTTTATAAATGTATTTATTAGGAGTAATACAGAGTGTTCAGATAGTACACTCTTGCTTTCTTCAACAGTTTTCAAGGCATGGTTGGTTCTGTATTTATGCTGATGGGCAGTGTTCACTCCCCCCTATGCAGCACATAACTTGTTATGTAATTATAAGAGTGAAAGTAAATCCTAAACTGATTTTCTGTCTGTTCTTACTTTGATTCTGTCCTTATTTGTCATCCCAACAAGCTCTAGAGAAGTAGTCAGTCCCCAAAATGGGGTGAGAAGGGTGTGGAAGAAAGACAAAAGTGTAAATGGGACTTCCATGTCTGAAGAAGTTCCTTTAGTAAGGAACTAAATTCACAGGAGACTTTGACACTGATTTTTATCTTTCATGTTATCAGGCTTCAAAGCAGATAGTCATATACATAGCTTTAATAATGCAAAGCAGTTACTAGTAGTATACAAAATAATATACTAGTAAGATACAAATATGGTGGTATTCAATGCAAACATTAATGGTAATTCTAATAACATTCATTATAATATTGCATGTGTGTTTAATTGAGAGCATTATAATGACTGTAGCCAGCCAGATGGTAATTGTCACCTTGACTGAATCTTTCCTTTATCTGCCTTGGAAAAATAATCATCTGATACATTCATTTTAAAGATTAAAAACTGTGCCTTTAGCCAAAAGTTGTATTCAATAGTAATGAGCTTGAGCTATTATGGTGTTTCTTTTGTAGATGAACAGCTACTTTTACAATATATAGATAGTCAACTTGAAAGTCAGTTACAAAAGCACTTAACCATTGATAGTAATAGAGTTTACTTTAAAGTCTCTTTTACATTTAAATAATGATACTTGATTGTATACTTGTACTTTGCAGGTGTTTTTATGCAGTACTCTGTTAGATACTAGGTGGTGTGTATAGGAATGAACAGCTATCAATAATGAGGATTTTCATTACTTTTTCCTGATTTTATGAGGCATGGGAGAAGGGAGCCACATTAATTTTACCTAGTCATTGTACAATAGGAATATAATGGTCTAGAACTTAATTAAAGAAAACACACAAGGAAGACCCCTTTGAAACCCAGATTGATTCTACTATTTAAAGTCAGTGCATTTGTGTACTTTGGTAGATAACAGGTTGTTAGAAAATGAGAACTGACTTGGATACATCCCATGCAATCCTTTCTATGAATTGAATAGGTGAAAGATTTCTTTCAGTCTCTTAATCTATTGACATTTTTTCTTCTGAATAGATGAAGCGTTTCTTATACTCACAGAGAATTCATTTGACACCAAGACCAGTGTGCTGGTTATGCATTGAAGGCACCTGGGAGAGGGCACGCACACACCTTGCTTTTACTCCTAATTCGATCTCACCACAAAAAATTAGTCTATTGAAATTAGCAAATCCAAACTATAACATTTATTGGTGCATTGGCCAGAAAGTCAAACTAAACCAAGACAAGCAGTTTATGAAAATGTGTTATTGGGTGTAGTCTATGGGGCGAAATGTCTGCATGGTTACCAGATGTCATACTAGGACCTCCACTTATGTATAATATAGAATATTATAAAAGAGAAGGGAGATAAAGGAGAATGGGAGTATGTCAGGAGGTTAAGGGGAATTTACAAATGAACTGCTGCAACACACTACTTCTCAGCCTATTCTGAGAACAATGTGCATTCATTCTTGAGTAGCAGTTCTGTTTCCTCTTCACGCTGTTTTCCATGCCATCGAGGAGGGAGGATATGTGTTTCAGTCCGGGATTCTGCTTCAGCAGTCACCATGTGGTTTGCTACAAATGGATCTTTGGGTCCTGTGGCATACCTAGCAATACCTATGGTCTTTTCGTACTTTTATATCTAATGGATGAATATCATATTCTTACCTTTATGTCTGCAGAGCACTTAACAATTCTTCAGAATTTAAAACTTGCAAAGTATATTGTCTAGCTGGAGTAGTCTACTAAAAGAATATATTACCTGAAAACTATTTCTGCTGAGTGACAGGTAGTATTATTGGAGCAAATTCTTTATTTTACTTTCGGCTTACTCTCAGTGAGCTGGATAATGGATATTACAGACAGTCTATTCACAGATAATGAAATCCACAGGTGGGACATCTGTCCTTGGAGATAATCAAAATCCAACTGGACATGGTCCTGGGCAACGTGCTCTGGGTGGCCTGATATGAGCAGGGTTCTTAGACAAGGCCTCTGGAGTTCCCTTCCAGCCTCAGCTGTTCTGTGATATGGAAATGCATTTTTGAATACTTTTTTTGCACCTTTGAAGAAGGATGTCTTCTTAATGTCAGTTTGGCTGCTCAGACAAAACACTTTCAGTTTCTGTTTATTACTTGAATGGCACATAGTCTAAGAAAAAACATTTTGTGAAACAGTTCTTAAAGGAGTTCTTCGAAACTCCCAAAACATATTTTGTAATTTCTCATTTTTGACAACCTGCCTTCTCTTCTTTATGTGTATAATTAGGTATGTCCAGAGAATACTCAGTTTATCATTTAAGCAAATACTAGCTTAAGGTATTCAGTCTTCATTTGAATATTTGCAGGAGCAATAATAACTTTTTTTTAAAGTGACTAATAGCTGTTTTAAGGTTTACATTACTTTTATTAATTTTTTGGTTTTTTTTCTTTTTACTCTCTCACCACTGTAACTGATTCACAGTCAACTTCAGATTTCTTACTTTTAGATGGAAAAGTGCTAGAAAGATAATAAGTTCTTTGAATTAATCTTCTTATATAACCAAAGCATAACCCTTTCTTCAATGAATTGTTTCATCCCCCCTTGTAAGCAGGAGTTGTTAGAAAACAATCTGTCCAAGCAGAGACAGAACTGTATAATACAGTAGTGTTATTTCTCCAATTTAATACAAAAGAAGGCTTTAGAATGATATGATTTTCATTCCAGTAATGCATAAGGTAAGGTCAATACATCTTTGGCACATAAATAATTTGTTAGCGCACAAGAACCCCATAAGCTAGTCCTATTCTCTGTCACTAGCTGGAGGAAAAAATACACTCTGGGCTGATTGCTTATGTATGATTTATTAAAAACGTTTTTGGAGGCATACTAGAATGACTAGGTTGTACAGATGAGAGGAGACATGAGCAGTACATGAGTAATCCTCAGATTTAAAGTTCTGTAAGGATATAGAGACATTGCGTTGATGCATGTATATTAATGGAGGGGTTGATTGATGGCTTGAAAAGAATCAAAGGAATGCTACCCAGTTGTTTGTTTCTTTGTACACTGTAATTGAGAACGACTTACGCTTTTATTCAATGTTCCAGTCCTCACTTATTTTCTAGCTTTCTTTTTCCCTAGTGCCTTCTTCCATTCCATCCTTATCTTATCTTTTACCAGGTGCCTTAGCATAAGCATGATTTTTTTTTCCTGATGAAAGAAACCAGAGTTGCATGCACTCTTCTCAGTTGCTTTCAGTGATAACACAGACTCTTTCTAAGAATGATAGCATGTGAACAGTAGCTTCTTGAGCCAGTTGTTGAAGATCTTGGTCATCATTTGATATCATTCAGATTTTAAAATGCCTTTGGTCTGAATTTTCAGACACAGAGTAACCTGTAGATTGTTTATGATGTCCAGATGGGTGAACTCATCTAACTCTATACATAGGTGCAGTGGTAGCTCAAGAGGAACAGGGATTGGATTTATCTCTTTAACAGTGGACAGAAGTGTTTCTACTGTTTTATAGGAAGGATTTATATTTCACTTTGTGCTGTCAGACTGAAGAACAGAACTTACAGATGAGTATGAATACACTCTTACTTTGTTTATGCTAACATCTGAAACCGAAGGAACTAGTAATTTATCACCTCACTGCCCTGATGGTGTGGTCATTTGGTTCCATGTTAAGAAAAGCTGCCAGTAAAATAAGTAGGCTTATTTCAATGCATATTTCAAAGTCTGCCTATTCAAACTATGATGTTTTTTAACAAGTACTTATTTTCTTATTTAGACAGCTTTTCTGACCTTTTTATGAAGACTGTTAGCTGGAATTGCCTTAGCTGAATTTTTCAAAGAGTAAAGGCTTTAGAAGTGAACCTAACCCTGCCTTGTACTCGGACTTTTTTTTCATGTGCTTGTTTTTAGTACACTTGCATAGATGCAGAGTTACTTGTAACTAATGGCTATAGTTAATGGTGTTGTACTGCTTTTGTTATGTGAATGTAAGTTTTGAATTTGGACAAGAAATTATCAATGCTGTGAAAATCACTTGATCTGGTATTGTTTAGTAAATTAATCTGTCATTTTATAGCCATTCAGATGGAAATAGGATAAATAAAAACCTTACTATGGTCATGAAAATTCCTTACTTTTTGGTGGTGACTGTAATGGAGAAATAAAAAGCCTGTTAGAAGTTAAATTGCTTTTTTTTTTATATCAAGGAGTTCCTCTGCACACAATCTACCTTAAGTCTATTAGGAAATGGGCTTTAAGAAAGGACCACTGTTTGTACAAAGAGAAATGAAAAGTATATATCCCATTTTATTTCTTAATTGTTTGGAGTAACTACATTGACTATTTAAAATGTGTTGTGTTTGGTTTGTGGAGGAGTTTCTGTAAAAATGAAGTTCCTTCTCAGACTGCTGGTGCAGACTGGGGAAGGGAAGGATGTCCTAGACAGACGGCAGAATTTTAGTTTAGTGTTTAAAATGCTGAAGCAATTAATAAAGATAGAGCATGTATATCTGCATGTGTTATGCCAAACTGAGATGCCTGTTCTTTCATTGACCAGTACTAACAGCTAATGCCAGTCAGTCTTGTTCATAAGATAGTATAAAAGAGGTTGTTCATAAGTTATCTTTTGCCCTTTTTAATCAGTCTGCTTTTGTTACAATGAAAGTTACAGTTTTTCATGTTTTGGGAATTCTTTGAAATCTAAGCACATACTTTTCTCATTGCACCTTATTTCTTCAATATTTTCTTGTTAAAAAGAAATACAAATTTTATTATAAATAAATAAAAATTAAATCTAAACTGTCTTGAACTAGTGCAGCTTTCAGTTGATATACTTCATACAGTTGAGATGTGTGTTACTGTAAACCCAGAATCCCCCCAAAAGGCTTGAAACTGAGGTGTGGCCACACTTTAATTTGCCTGGAAGTTTAGCATCACCCTGTAATGGAGAAAACATTTTTTAACGTGCTCTCCTTGAAATGCTTTTCCTGGACTCAGCCCAGAATGTATTTTCTCCTCTTTCTAATTTCAGGCACAGTTTTATGGGGGAAAACAAGTGACTGAATGAATACAATTAGTCTTTGCATCATTGGGAAAGAATAGTCCAGACAGAAACACTCATAGTTAATAAAAAGTAGCAGCAGATTTTTTGTTCTGTTTCAAAACATTGGAGCGACAGTATTTAGTGCTACGAGGTTTTGTTTGTTTTTTTCCCACATCTCATTTATTTATGGTTTGTTTGGGGTTTTTTCACAAGAGTGATAAACTACGTCATTAATATAAGGATTGATTGTGTATTCCATGTGGCTGATACAGTTCATCTGCAACGTTTAAGGAAAATAAATATATATTCACCTAATGTATCATCTATAAAAAGATGGATTTGGGGACAGAATACTTTTCAACAGAAGATGATTAATCTATTGCCCGTCTCTTCATATATAAATAATGTAAAATGGCAGATTCCAGAAAGTTTTCATCTCTGTAACTTCCCTTCTCTATTTACATCAGAAGATGGTCACAATGGAACAGATGTATTGTGTAATCAGGCTGGGGAATAAATGGTTACTCTTGCTATATATTTTAATAGATGTGCAGTACTGAGGAAACAAGATTACTGCAAAAAGAGGAATCTATTTTGGTGCTGTATAGGGAATGATAATGAACCACAGAAATGTAATAATCTGGTTTTTTTAAAAAAAACTGTCTTGGTTTTCTTTCTTGACACGATGTTTGTGTCTGTCTTTTCTTCAGGTAAATGAAATTATGGAATTCTTTAACTCTTTTTTTTGGGGGGGGCTGGGATGTGGAGGTGGTGCAATAAGATGCTATACAGGATGTAGAGGACACAAAATACATTTTCAGATGATGTGGGTAGAAACTGATAAATACAATATTCCTGCACCCAAACTGGTTAGCCACAATTGCTTTTTCACACGTGTATGTGTGCAGTCTGAAAATCCTCCACTAATATTAAAGGAGGTAAAATAGTATTCTAAAGAATTATTAACCACTCCATGAATTCAATCACGATGGTGCTGATGAACCAATGTACATTGATATGACTCAGCTTCATATGCTTTTTTCTGTGCACAGGAGAGTTTTTGCATTATTTTCTTGCTACTGGGTTTCACTGGAGTCAGGCATCAGTCTTTATACCGTTCCCTTCCTTTTTCTCTATTGTCCTTTGATGGAGAAAAGGGATATCAGATACTTAAAGCCAAAAATGCCAGTCTGTCCAGCTTGAGATTAATAGATTTGTAGAAAGGTTGCTTTTGAAAAAATATGGCAGGAAATCTAATCAGTTAGTCATAAAGATGATACATCCATCTTTTTGTCTGTGAAGAAAAAGGAAGTAGTTACATTCACCACCTACTCTGAAGTTGAGGCTTCATGAAAGGATGCTCTGTATCAGTTGCTTGCTACACATTGTCTGTACTTTTTTTTCTACTAGTTAACTGAGTGAAAGAATTATTTAAAACCTGTTTAATATATCTTCCAGGAAACATAATAGCATTCTTCTGGCTTATTGTATTTTAATTCTGTAGTTACAGCATTTGTTCTTATCAGAAAATCTTAGATTATAATACTGGATCTCTTTGTAAACAGGATAGTAAACAGATTGAAGAGCAACAGTTTAATTTAGCATAGTAACTCCTGCTAAATCGGTGTGCATTACATCAGGGAAATGTGTGTCACCACGTTTGTGTAACAGTCTCAGATTCAAAAAATTCTACTGTTATCAGATGCCTTTTCCTAGAATAACTACACCTATTCTTTAAGCATAAAAAAAACAAAAAAGCAACCAGCAAACAAACCCAGGCAAAACCAAAAACCCAACCAAACAACAAACCAAAAAAACCCACAACAAACTACAATATCCCCACCCCCGACATCCTTAATCAGTGAGGTTTAGCAGAAATCCGTATTTTGGCTGTTTAATAAAAATAAGTTGATAAACCAAGCAAAACTCAACAAAGCAGACCACCCAAACCTCTTTTGTTTAGAGAATGATTTATCTTTTTAAGAAAAGTGATTTGTTAAAACTGCTAGTTTCTTTCGTAAATGAAGAAAGTCTCTGCTACTCTACTTCTTACAAAAACAGGAGGCCATTTAACACTCTTTTCATGGAGTTTAGAATTAATGTAGATTGATAAATATTCATGCAGTTTGCCTGCTCTTTTTGAGCTTTAACAGATTTAAAGCTGCTAGAGCTAAGTGGAAAGCTGACCATGAATATCAGTTCCAAGGGCTTTTTATACTGGTTTTGCTGGGAAGATGAACACAAAATTGTATCATCAAGATAAAATTATTTTCATTTCCAAAATATTTAAGCATTTTCTCTAGATCATTGTGTTTTAGACACAATGTAGAAATAACACTGCATAAGTTTTGAATGCAGCTTTGGGATAAAAAGACTCTTGTTAAAGCATCAGGGTGGAACAACATCTAGACGTGCATTTAAAAAATGTAATGACTTGGAAAACATGAATTCATAAATAGGCTCAAGTCTTCCTTTGGCATATTGGTGAACAGAATGTGTAAGACATTCCCTGTTTTGCTGTGAAAGGGAAATTCAGACTTCTTCCATGGGACAGATACCAGACTTTTTCCAGGTGATCAGTGGAACACCTAGACAGCTGTCTCTCAGGAACTCTAAATTGAAGGAAATAGCTGAAACGTCTCCAGTTATTGCTATGCAAAATTATTGTTGATACAGAACTTTGTTAATCACGAGGATTGTTTCCTTGAGGAGCTGAGAGTATTCTTCAGATAGCTTGCAAGATAAGTTTTAAAAAATCTGAAAATCAAGACTTACAGTTCTGTTGATGACAGAGCCGTTTAAAAATGTCTTGGATGCTATGAATAAGAATATGATGTGCAAAAGATACAAGGATACGAGTTAGCTAGAAAAAAATACCACAGAAAATATTGTAATCTCTTTTTGCTAAATAAGTAGTGGCAAAGAGCAATCTGCTGACTGACATTTGAGTAGCTTCTCTGGAGCAGATTATTGGAGCAGCAGCAAGTGACTTGTCAATGCTGTCACAGACCCATAAACTATGTATAGCTCTGGGTATCACCAGTGCAACTGCAGCCTCACCAAAGGAATTGTTGTCCTTCAGCTGCATATGTACCAAGAAGGAATAAGGACAGACAGATGTGATGGATGTACTATTACTGAATTTAAAAATAAACCAGGAGAGAAGAATATTTATTAAATGGATGAGTATGAAGTAAAGCACTTTTTAATCTTCTCCTGTAGTTCTTCCTGTTTCATTTAGCACAAACAGGATGGAGCTGATGCTCCTCTGCATCCATAAGGCAAGGAGGGTACTGCAAACATAAAGTAGTGGAATTTTCCTTAGAAACTTTTAGAGGCATGTTAGGTGAAATTTTCTTTTTCTAAAAAACAAAGAAAGTAAAGGACAAGGAGACATGCCCTTTTCTATTAACTATAAAAAGAGACTGTGGAATTCAAAAGGATTTATGCACATCCCATCAAGCAAAATAAGTCCAGTGGTACCAAAAGTCATCCTTGGAATTCCAGTGTACCAGTCTATAGTTCTTAACATCTGTGACACTCTTTGGTGTTTAGGTATAATTATTACAGCTTATTATTTCAAGCAGAGCCAAAACAAACTGTAATTTGATTTTGAGTTTACCTATAGCATATAGCAATGGTTATTTTACTGTAAATAACCATTTTTAATGGTTTAGTGCTAATCATATTATTTCAAGTATTTTTCTTCTCTTGTATCTGTTTATCTAGTTTCTTATCAACAGAAGAAAATCTGATATCTTTGTCTTATCTCAGTAAGTGATATTAGCTTGATATAATTTTTTTATTTTATATGTGATTATACATTGACTCATTTTTTCTTTCACTACTGTAATTTTTGAAATTAGCTCAACTTATCTAAATTTTTCAGCCTTCTAGTTTGGGGGTTCTGAAGATAATGTTCAAAGCATTTGAGACTATATTAGATAGTTTCTAAACCTGATCTCAGAAGTGGAAACAACTCCACAGGAGAAGAAACAACTTCATGCCAACAGCAGCTATGAATATCATATCCTGTGAAATATGTGACCGTTGCCCAGACACTATGTTCCAATCCTTTGTTCCTGATCCTAGATGTACATGTTATTCTTGCTTTTTAAGAGTAGTATATTTATATAACTTATAGGTGTGATTGGTGTGACACCATTAGCATTTTATTTTACAACAGGGGTACACTTTTGAAGCAAATCTTTGTCTTCCTAATTAGCCACATTTGGTTTGATCACTGGAATGGCTGAGTGGGATCTGTGTTTTACTAATGCAACCAAGCTAGATGTTGCTCTTCAAGATCACTTCTGATGTGCTCAGCAGTTATTGGGCTTTCAGTCATCAGGGCCAAGAATAGAAGTGGTGTGAAGTAAATGCCCCTGAAACATTTTTTCTGTGAGCACTTGTGTCTTTATCACCAACTGCTTTGACCTTCTGCTCCGCTCTTATGGCGCTCAGCTCTTTGCTATAGCACACATGTTCTTTGTGGCCCAAGGTGGACAGCAGCTCACCCCTCTGTCCCGGGCTGCCACCAAGATCCCTGCCCTGCTGTCACTTCTGTCCGTGCTGTCAGGATAAACCATCTTGCGTGTCTCAGTGCAATCCTCATGTTCAATGGAAGAACCAAGGAACATGTTTTTTTGTTTGCTAAAGTCCAGAGGAACTACTCTCACATTTGTTGTCCAACCAAAGGGCTGTTTGCTTGGATTTCTTTGGAAGTAATCCAGTCAGACTTCAGCTTGCAACTCAGACCATGATACAGTAATCCAAGTCAAACACTTCGTGGCATTGTTAGTGTGATGCAGAAAGACTTGCAATAATCAATTATCTGTTTGTTTTCACGGGAAGTAATTAATTACTTGGTTGAGGGAGATAAAATATATATTTTCATCCTTTTTGGATAATGTATGCCTTATAATTTTAATGCTTTCTGGGGTCAGAAGAGAGTACCTAAAATGCATGCTGACTTTTACTTCCTACCATCACCCTAACAAGCCAGAGATTATCAAGGGAGCCCAGTCTTCAAGAGAATGGTTGTTTTTTGAACTCACCACATTCTGTAATCAAATAGTTCTCTTGACAGTCTATAACTTACTGTTTTAGAGATAAGTTTTAGAATTTGGTAAAAGTGTCCACTAGCTGTTGAAAAACAATAGAAAACAGAGCCATTAGAAGTCTAATGAGACTCAATTTCTAAACACTAGAGCTGTTTTTAAAGCACGTCCTTTTGTTTCAGGTTTGCAGACCACTTTATGAATAGAGACACAAATGCAGTTTTCATCTTCACCAAACTGACCTCCTGTTTTGACTCTACATGTATCCGCTAGTAATTTTTCTACATCACTGCTGGTAAAGCGCTAGCAGCGATTCTTCTATTTCTCCTGTCAACCAAGCTTTATTCAAGTTTGACCTTCTCTTTGTCAGACAAGCATCACTCATCTCTTATGACGTGCTGGCTTTAATATCTTTCAAGCATTATATGCCATCTCCCTAGAATAAGTTTCAGCAATACGACATCCTCTGGGCTTACAGTGTAATGCTCTGTTCTGTAGTGGCAATAATAGCTTCTGGGAGTAGCATTTATTATTTTAGCATGGCTTAATTTGTGTCATTGTTTTGGCCAATCTACTTCTTTAATGTCCTGCTTCTATTCAAACCTGGTTTTCATCTGTTATTTCCCTTCCTTGGCAATACATGCTAATTAAAATTGTTCGACTCAGTCTTTAAACTACTTCTACCTGTGGGTACTTTACAGATGTTATTTTCATGGAACAGCTGTATTGTTATCTAATTCCAGCAAGTATTCTGTTTGAAGTCTTTGCTTCTAGAAACAATGTAATTATCAGTCAGTTTGACAGTCTTGCAGCCATTTTGCAGAATTAAATATTGAAACGGTACTTTGAGAGAACAATGAACTTTAATTCTTTTTCCTATTTGGTGTTGTGCTATAATGCACACTTACAAGAGTGCTAAATCAATGTTTTATTAATCTTGATCCTAACAGATGAGATTTTTAGAACCTTGTTACAGTTCTTGTTCTATGTCAGGGAGTGGAGAACTGAGTTTTTGCAGTCATTAAAGAAAGAGGAGTGTATCAGGACAATGTTCTGCAGCTCAGAAAAGTGCAGAAATGAAATGACAGAAGACTTTTGAAGAAGGGTTACGACTGGCGGGCAGAATCACCTGAACCTCTTTGATAGAAATACCTCTGCTGACTGATAGAGCCAGTTGTATTTCTGATGGAGTCACAAGCTACAAAAGCAAAGGTCTGTGTTGACTTCCATATCTTCATTGCTAACATACTTTCCATGCAGGAAGATTCTGCCTTTTCAGCATCCTTTATGGACTTATTTTTTCCTCAGAAATTAGAGTACTGAAACTGGTTATCTCGTATGATTAATATCTGTTTTGTGTGAGAAGTTACAGATGGCCACATTGCTAACAGAATTAATAAATTGGACCATGACAATCTGAAAACAGTTGATAACTATGTAAAGTTAAACTTTTCTAAGACCTGTTAATTTTCATACTAAGTTTGAATAGTAATTATGTAGCTTTAATAAACACTTGTTGGAAATTTTACTTAGCCTACATTTAAACTGATAGGTAGATAGAAAACAATCAGGGGGCTTATTTGAGGGTACTGAAAAAATGACAAGCCCCTTTCACTCCATTCCCCAGCCATCCCCATATGAAAACCCCTTTCAACAGAATCCAAGATTTAGTGGCTGTGCTCAGTATTTTACAGCTTTTTAATACCTGGAACTTATTAAAGGAAACTTAAAGACTAATTTTATCTAATTTACTGCTTAGTTGTCTAATTAAATATAATTAAGTGCCTTAAAAAATAAAAAGGGTTTGCGAGCATTTTCCTTTTGTCTTCAATATTTGACACTATTAAAAAATAATTTTCAGTAGTATATAGATAGATGACTACCCTGCTCTTCATCATTCTGGACTACAGTGAGCTGAAATAGCAACAATTAAGGAGCAAAATTATTTTTCCTTTAATCCTAGTGAAAAACGCCTTCCTCTTATCTAAAATGGCCTGTGGTACAGAGAGACAATATGAAGGCTATTACTGGTATTTCAAAATGTAGTGAATTTTCAGTTAAAAGAAAAATTTAAGGAGAAACTACTAATTAAAGAAGAGTTAGCTATATGAGCCAATGTTTCCACTGCTCCTATGTGTACTCATCACTTTCTTAGGTTAGTATCTTGAATGTGTGAATGACAGAAGTGAGTTATATGAAGATAAGCTCTTTTAAGTAAATCATTGCCATTCAGCAATATGAGATGTCTAGCCTTGAATCCCTGATTTAAAAATACATTCAATGGTCTGTTACATAATCACAGTTCATTTCTTATCTATGTCAAGGAATGTTGCTGTCTATTCCGGTAGCCTAACGACTACTAAAGTGAATTGCTTGGTGACTCTGTACACTTCCTGATTTGGTGCTCTCGTACACACAGAGAACACTTCCACAGTTCAGATTATTTCACCCGTGGTGAGTTCAGAAGAAGCAGTAAATAATGAAGATTTCAAACTAATTTTGTCTCTGAACGTGCACTCATTTGTTACAAAGCAGAGATGTTCTTAAGATTCTTTTTTGGGAAATTTGCATCAGTTGTCCCCTTTATGTAATTTCTATTGAGAAAAGAGATCATTAGATGGGTGCATTTTTCTTTATATGTAGTGACTGCAAAGAAAAGCAAGTTAAACCAAATTTAAACTAAATTTAGGCTAAATTAGCTTATAGTAAAGGAAATGTAGTGAAATTAGATGAAGTTGGCTAAAACCAAGGGAGTTAAAGAAAATTTTATATATCTATCTCTCATGCTCTGAAAAGTTCCATTTTATGTAGCAGTCTCAACAATTTTTAATATAACTTTTTAAACAAGTGGATTAAACAAAGAATTCATAAGATTCTTTAGGCATCTGAAAGCTAAGTATCTGCAAACTACTTAAGAATTGCATTCCACATAAATAATACTGAGATTTATTCTCTGCCTTTATGTGTCAATATTACCAATTTTGTTAAGCTGAGATATTCTAGAAAGAAGATGCAGATTGCATGAACAGATTGTGATGAGGCTTCTTAAATTACAAATAGTGTCTTCCTTAAAACTTCCCTCAGTCCCCGATTTTTCTTCACCTTTTGGACTCTTTTCTTTTTTAGAAGTTTGGGAATTGGGGCCTCTGTCTCTCCTACCCTGTTGGTACAAGCTGTCATGCCTTTCCTCTCATCCAGATGAGAGGATATCCAGATGCTGCTCCAGCCCTCTGGTTTTAAGTCATCTTTTCTTTAGGTCTCATAAAAGCACACCCCACCCTGTCTCCACGGCCAGCCCAGCTTGCAGGCACCTATTTCCTCCTGGCTCTGCTCTCACCCTGCTTGCAAAGTGCTGTAATGATTTTGGAGTGGGGAAGCTAGATCATATTGTTGTCCAAATGTTCTTTATATGCTTGAAAGAGTAGTCAATAATATCTGGTGTTGTGAGACAAACACATTCACAATTTTTTTTTTTAATAGAATATTTAAAGAGTAAGCTCATTTTCATAAATCTAGTCAGCCAAATGCTTTGATCATGTAAGCAACCTCTAAAATTAGTGGCAGAATAGAGCCTTTTAGTTCCCTGATTTAGTCACTGCTGTACACTATGCAGCTTTATAGTTGCCAGTATATTTTGGATTTATGTGTTTGAACATGATTTTTCCTGTATATCATCTGGTTTAAAAAATTAAATGTGGCACATATCTAGGGTGTAAGGTGTTATTTTGTAATGTATGTAACCTGAGATATCTCTAAAACATCTCAAGAATATCCAAACTATTAAAGGGTCCTTGACTACTCCCTTTGGGAGGAAATGGGAAGATCAGTAAGGTGACAATTAAAACAATACTGTTTGCACTGTACTATAATGTGCAAATGTGACAAGACAATAACATAAGGGTAGTTTTTTTCTGTCACCAAATATTTTCTGTCTATTGTAAATTTTCACATTGTACTCTTGCATTAAGCAATTTAGAATTAGATACATNATTTGGTGCTCTCGTACACACAGAGAACACTTCCACAGTTCAGGTTATTTCACCCGTGGTGAGTTCAGAAGAAGCAGTAAACAATGAAGATTTCAAACTAATTTTGTCTCTGAACGTGCACTCATTTGTTACAAAGCAGAGATGTTCTTAAGATTCTTTTTTGGGAAATTTGCATCAGTTGTCCCCTTTATGTAATTTCTATTGAGAAAAGAGATCATTAGATGGGTGCATTTTTCTTTATATGTAGTGACTGCAAAGAAAAGCAAGTTAAACCAAATTTAAACTAAATTTAGGCTAAATTAGCTTATAGTAAAGGAAATGTAGTGAAATTAGATGAAGTTGGCTAAAACCAAGGGAGTTAAAGAAAATTTTATATATCTATCTCTCATGCTCTGAAAAGTTCCATTTTATGTAGCAGTCTCAACAATTTTTAATATGACTTTTTAAACAAGTGGATTAAACAAAGAATTCATAAGATTCTTTAGGCATCTGAAAGCTAAGTATCTGCAAACTACTTAAGAATTGCATTCCACATAAATAATACTGAGATTTATTCTCTGCCTTTATGTGTCAATATTACCAATTTTGTTAAGCTGAGATATTCTAGAAAGAAGATGCAGATTGCATGAACAGATTGTGATGAGGCTTCTTAAATTACAAATAGTGTCTTCCTTAAAACTTCCCTCAGTCCCCGATTTTTCTTCACCTTTTGGACTCTTTTCTTTTTTAGAAGTTTGGGAATTGGGGCCTCTGTCTCTCCTACCCTGTTGGTACAAGCTGTCATGCCTTTCCTCTCATCCAGATGAGAGGATATCCAGATGCTGCTCCAGCCCTCTGGTTTTAAGTCATCTTTTCTTTAGGTCTCATAAAAGCACACCCCACCCTGTCTCCACGGCCAGCCCAGCTTGCAGGCACCTATTTCCTCCTGGCTCTGCTCTCACCCTGCTTGCAAAGTGCTGTAATGATTTTGGAGTGGGGAAGCTAGATCATATTGTTGTCCAAATGTTCTTTATATGCTTGAAAGAGTAGTCAATAATATCTGGTGTTGTGAGACAAACACATTCACAATTTTTTTTTTTAATAGAATATTTAAAGAGTAAGCTCATTTTCATAAATCTAGTCAGCCAAATGCTTTGATCATGTAAGCAACCTCTAAAATTAGTGGCAGAATAGAGCCTTTTAGTTCCCTGATTTAGTCACTGCTGTACACTATGCAGCTTTATAGTTGCCAGTATATTTTGGATTTATGTGTTTGAACATGATTTTTCCTGTATATCATCTGGTTTAAAAAATTAAATGTGGCACATATCTAGGGTGTAAGGTGTTATTTTGTAATGTATGTAACCTGAGATATCTCTAAAACATCTCAAGAATATCCAAACTATTAAAGGGTCCTTGACTACTCCCTTGGGGAGGAAATGGGAAGATCAGTAAGGTGACAATTAAAACAATACTGTTTGCACTGTACTATAATGTGCAAATGTGACAAGACAATAACATAAGGGTAGTTTTTTCTGTCAGCAAATATTTTCTGTCTGATTGTAAATTTTCACATTGTACTCTTGCATTAAGCAATTTAGAATTAGATACATATGTACATATATGAAATAACTTATACTTTCACAATTGTAGTTCTGTTGGCATTTGGGGAGTAATTTCTGTTGTTTTATGAGTAGCTGTGATAGAAAAATTATAGTTCAGGAGTTGGGGTGGGGAATGTGGTGTTTATATCCTTAGAAACACTTTCCTTTTCCTTGAGAATAAAACATTATTTATTTGAACACTGCAACTATATTAAATANGTTGTGAAATCTGCATGTTTTTTTTCCCAGCTTTCCACTCTTTTGTTCTTCTTTTATTGTATTACAAATGTGTTGCATTTATATACAGGGTAGCCCTCACTGTTGTGCTTACTGTAATTGCCAATACAGGGGTCTGCTACTGGCAAACTGATATCTGATTTTTGCCTCCAGTTATCACCTACCCTGCATTCACTATAGGATTTAAAAGGCAACAGTATTTGGGAAGCAACACCTCTACCTTCCCGTGGGTTCTTCCATTGTGTGTCACTAAATGCTGAATGCAACCAAAATGTTTCCCAAAGGAACAGTTAGTCTAGCTTTGGCCTGGAGCTGACCCTGCTAAACATTTTCATATGTCTTATATGTTTGATGCAGTTAAATTTTGTCCAAAACTTACTAAAAGCAACCAAGTAACTGTATTTTTTTTGGTCTCTATTAAAGGCTCGGGTAGTAAGTGCAAGTTCCTTGGATGCTTCCAAGCTTTATGCAGTCCAAGCATTTGCTGGGTAAGTAAAAATATGACTGAGAATTTTATTGTTTGTATCTGCAAATTAGTCTTATAGCATTATAGTATTTTTCTAAGCTTTTTGTTTTAAGAAATTATATTAAAAGGAAGATAGTTTCATTGTGTATGTCTTCCCCTTTTAATTTTTTTAATTCCTTATTTTTTTGAGAAATTAATACAGCAATATAAAATAAGTGTCCTTTGAAGCTGTAGCACAATTTTGTCTGCATTCTGGTAAATGTATAGTAATACAATTCTAGCAATATAATATCACTCTAGTTCTTGAAATTAAAAAGTTAAGGGAGAGGATCTTTCAGTGGCCGAGAGTGAATGTGGTAGAAACCTGAACATTTTGTTTTGTTGTCTCCAAATGAAGTTATCTTGCATCCAGTTCTAGGGATTCCTTCTTATTTTGAATATTTTCTTACTATTCAGGGAAGGTAAAGAAATAAAAGCTTTTGGTAAAATTTATCAGTTATATCAGTTACCTAATTAAAAGGCATATAATCTTCTTGCTGATGCACACTCTACTTTTTACTATAATTACAATTTATTACAAAGTGATGAGATTAAATTGATCATTCATCTTCTGCTTTTATGTCTGAAATGCTATACAACTGACACTATGAAGTTTTTCCTGTTTAGATTCCTATTTTGAGGATTGTTGCTAAAAGGTAGTTATGGCATTAATTTGCATAATAATATGCACATGCTTCTATGGAAGGTATACTTAGGGTAACATTTGTACTTATTGCTAAACTTTAAACAAATTTATGAGTAATCTGCAGCTTTTTAATAGTGTAGGTAGTTTCCATATAGTTTGCCATGCCCCAAAGTGTTGTATTCCTGCCCTTTGCAGCTCTTAGAACCTTCAGCGTTTCTGTAAGAGTGTGAGGACACATGTGACGTTGTGCAGGATTAGTCACCAAATGCAAACCAGAGGAGAAACGTTTTAACACCTGCTTTTTGTGTAGTTAAGGACAGAATTTAGTAAGCAGAATCTGAATGCAGGTACCAACAGTCAAGTATTGTATCTGTGCCTGTAGAAAGCTGCACGTGACCATACTGTTTTGCTGTATGTACTACTTTCCCAAACCAGTTGGTTAATTACAGTTTCTTAATAGATGTAGCCCTTTAAAAGGTAACGAGGAATTCCTATTTTTTGTGGGTTGCACACAAAAAGCAATCTCATAGGTGTACAGAGAACTTTTGCCACTGACAAGGACTATACAGACTGAAGCTGCTCTTGTTATGCCCTCTCTTCTATTCACAGGTGAATAAATTCAAATATTGAATCCTCTGAGAATAAACTGTGTCAATCCCTTGTGCAGATATCCTGTAACCACTGCATATGACTACTTCAAATGGCTGACAGTAGCTCAATAATAGCTCATGTTTTTAGATTAAACCTTACTTCTTTTGCTGACAAAGTTTAGACCTGTCCTCTCCTTGCTTTGCTGTCCACAGTATCTTTATTCAAGCCTCTGTTTCACTAGGCCTCCCTAAAAGCAGTTATGCAATTTTCATTTAACTCCTCATTCAGGCAAAAAATGCTGTCATTTCAAAGACATTTGTGGCTCTGTTTTAATCACACTTCCCACTCTACTCCTTCGTGCAAAAACTAATGCTAATTTCTAGGATCCCTCAGTCTTTTTAATGCCAGCACAACCGACTGCAGTTAGCTATGACTCGCTCTAACTCTCTCCAAAAGGTGTTGCCATTGAAGCGAGGGAGGAGATTGCTTCCCTCACAGCCATTGTTACCATGCTTTATCTATGCAAAAATACCCCAGCTGACTCTCTTCTGCCTTGCTCTTCCCTCTGTGTCATGGCACAATGCTGTGCACCCACCTCATGCACCAGCACCTCCCAAGTCCATGGCAGGAACTGTGACTCTCCGTTCTCTGCAATGATCTTCACTTGGTTGCATGAAATGAGAGAACAGCCCAAGACAAGAAAGTAAAGGCAAAGACCAAAGACAGCTTTTCTGGGGCTTCTCATGCAACTTCTCTGTTAAAAGGCAAAAGCACCACCTTTCCTGGTTTTTCTATACCAATATCACATAATATCATCTTCATTTTATTTTTCTTCACTTTCTTGAAAATGAGACACTTTAGAGCTCATTATTTCCATATTTTTTAAAAGTGAAAGTATGTCAGCTGGGGTTCTCATCATGTATATGGATCCTGGATAGTACTATTTTACTTTTTCTCTTGTATTAATTTACTGCTTGCTTAATGAGGAGTCAGAGACTGATAATTTTACCACATGGCCTAATCCATTCTGAAATTTGCTAAAGATACACAGATGGTGCTGCTTGCAGATGATTACTCCTTTCCTTCAGTTCTCTATGGTAAAACAAATTTATTTTTCTTGAATTCTCTGAAAAATTCAAATAGATTACTGTTAGGCAGAATACCTCCAGAAGCACCAAAAAATAGTCTATATGACAGGTTTTTTCCTTGCCTTAAATGATAACTTTCATTAAATTCTTATGATTCCACTTCATCATCTTCTATGTAAAGTTATTGTTGGGTTATAATTGGAAGTAAGTAGGGGAGTAGAGAATTATGTGTATAACCTACATTAACATGAAAAGTTTTCCCCTTGCTATGTTATTTCTTAATGACAAGTAAAAGGACTTTAGTAAGAACCTCCACTTTAGTCATAATTTTATGTTACAGAGCAGAATAATAGATGGAAATCCTTTTACAGATACTGCTTCTATGTGAGCATTAGAATGCCTTATACACAGTAAGTTTTATTTACTGCTGATGGAACTGCTCCTGAGTAGCAAAAAGCCCTGAGTTTATTTCTTGGTCTATGTACATTTACTTTTTACAACCTCAAAAATGTTACTTTATTTTTATCACACTTTTGCTGGGTTTGTAAGTATGTCTGGAAGCTGCAATTTGGGTCTACTTTGATCTTTATGTTATTGAAAAAAAAATTCTAGTATCACAACCTGTCATGGAAAAATGGTTGTGTGAAAATATAAAGGAATTGCCTAAACAGATTATGAATTCTTTTCCCTTTTCTTAGAGAATGGTGCAGGTGAATTAGAAGGAAGTGAAAAATTCTTCATTAATTTCAGTTGTATCTCTTTTCACACAATAATTGTAACATGCATAAATTTAGGGGCTTTCAGATTATAAACTCATTGTTGTGAATGTAGTTTTTATATACATGAAATAGAGAGAAATATAAGAACTTAAAAGGGTATTTGGGGCAGTGCCAAACAAATGACCATGGAAAGGAAAATATTTGGTCTTGAAAAATCTGATATCCCAGCTTCTCTGAGAATTTCCAAGTATCTCTGAATTAGAACTGACAAGGTATATAGAGATCTTCCAAAACCCGCTGTGGAAAAAGTTCAGGAGGATACCTGTGTTAATTGCTTGGAAGAGTCAGAGAGAATGAGGCCAATTTGTTATCCAGATCAATATGTATTCTTTAAATTCTGTTGGTGTGTCAGCCTTTTATTCTTTGAAGTGACTCCAAGTTGCTCTGTTGTTGTTTCCAAGTTATATGTGTGATCTAACTGGGATTTAATCATGTGCTCAATGAAAAAGCTCAGACCAGGCAAGAGAAAATAATGATGGTCACCATGGATTTTTTTAAAATGTGCAATTTCTGTTTTCCACAGTCACATGGAGTTATTTGAAATGTGACTATGTATTTAGCTAGATATTTTAAACTTTGTATCAAATTTAATACAACAATATTCATTCACATCAGTTATGTTCCATATGTAATGTTAGGCTGCATCTCAACTACCAGATATACAAAAACTTATGATGGAAAGCTCTTCTTATAATTTCTAAATCAGTGGTAAGAAGTTTTAGGAGGTATTAAGCAACCTTTTAGCTCCTCTGCTTTGGGTGAATGCCAGAAGAAAAAGCACCAAGAACACTCACACTGGTTTTTCAATTGGAGCACTTGCCTTTTGCTAATTTTAACTATAAATAGAAATATTATAAGCAGTTCTTAAGGACATGGTCTTGTAAGCTCTATGTTTTTATTTTCTTCCCTGCCTTTCTATCTTCTGCAGTCGTGGACTGTATGGAATTGACAGCATGCCAGACCTGCGAAGAAAGAAATCTTTTCCCATTGTCCGAGATGTGGTGAGTAACTTCTGAAACAGTTGATTCATTTGCCAGTTGTGTAGGTCTTTCTTGTAATTAGTATTGTGCAACTGAATGACAGTTTGCAACAATTGTTTTATGGAAAAAAGGAGCCTTGAGAGAATGGATTGAGGGCAGTAAAAGTCAATGAGGCAGTTGTTATAATGGACTAGATAAGTCTGAATATCTCATTGGATATTTAGGTATTACTTGTGTAAATGAGTAATGTGCATTTCATGTAGTGATAATTTATTAATTTTCACAGAGATGCTACTGAGTGTTTGGGATAGTTTTCGCTTGATTTATTTTGATACTGAAAGAGAGAGAAAGTTCCTTTTAAAAAGCAGCCATTTTCACTATTAATACTTTAAAGATTATGCATATTTTAGGTACAAGGTGAGATTATCAGGGTTTTTAACAGTCATTGTAAACAAGAATAATTTAAGGAAAGTATTTTCAAAGTAGAAAATAATGGCAGTTCCTTTGAGATTTATTCTGACTTCCAGTCTAAACAAGACTAAATAATCTCTCTGCTCCAAAGAATTTCAAGTGCTATTCACATTTCTTTTTCTTTTCCTGTAGTATAGAATTCATAATTCAATAAAATACATATTTATTATCTGATGATGGTAAGCCCCCAAACCAATTTCTCACTGTAAAGAAGTGATTGGGTGTTAGGCTAAGTGAATGATTATTATTGTTGTCATTGAAAGATCAGCCTTTGCCAGTTATTGCTCAATGTTTTCTCAGTTTCTGTGGTGATCCACCACACTGTCAGCAGTCAAAAAGAGAAAGTACAGCAACCATTTTAGAGGAGAATTCCTTCTGAAATTGATGAGAAGTTACACTGTACAACATAGTAGAGCCTGCATTCATTTAAATAATCTTTTTGACAGCAGCCACTCCACTATTAGTAGTATTAAACGAGTATAGTCTATTGTCCTGCTATGACACTTTAATGCATGTTAAATGATACTTTGCTTGATTTTTAATTGTTGGAAGTGCTTACAGTAAGGTATTGCTCAGAATATATTAAGACATTAAAATAAATGTAAATGAACCTTTTTTATGCTTACTTACGACTGTTTCAGGAAAACAGAAATAATATTGGTAGAAATGAGTGCTAGACTCTTTGGATGCTGACTAAAATATAATTTCTTTTTTTTTGTTGTGCAATAAATCTGATAAATTAATATTGTTTATAATTTCTTTCCTGCCTTGTCTGGATTTTTAAGGCTATGGTAAGTACTTTTATACTTATAAATGTTCTGAAATTATCATAGTAACTGTTATGGATTCCATTAATCTCATATTTTATTATGACCTTCTATTGGAAAGTTTAAAAATTATTTTATGACCAAGAATTTAATAATAATATAAGTGGTGCCTTATGTGAATGTGTTCTCCTCTGCATCAAGTATACCAAAACTGTGAGAAAAAGTTTATGTTAAAATATTATCAATGTATTCCAAGTATCTTTTCTGATGATACAAGCACAATGTTTAGGTCTCAAGCATGAAGCTTTCCCTGTGATACTGGAAAGTCTTAGATACCTAGAGAAGTTCAAAGTGTTCTCTACTTTTAAATTCTCTTGTAGCAATCAGATATATTTTTCTTTATTTTTCTAGTCCCTCTGCACTTCCAGTTTCAATCCATTCTTTTCATGCTTTCAGCATTTTATCTCAATATAATGTTTATCAAAATTCTGTATGTTATGTATGTTTTCTTAAGATGATATCTGTGACTCCCATTTATTTCCATGAATTAACATTTTTAAAAATCCAAATTTCAGCACAGAAGCCCAGAATATGTTGAGGTGAAAGAGACCCCAAGGATCATCAGGTCCAACTCCCAGTCCTGCATAGAACCATTCCCAAGAGTTACATCCTGTGCCTGGGAGTCCAAACACTTCTGGAACTCTGTCAGGCTGATGCTGTGACCACTGCCCTGGGGAGCTGTTCCAGTGCCCAGCCACCCTCTGGGGGAAGAACCTTTCCCTGATACCAACCTAAACCACGCCCCTGACACAGCTTCAGGGCCTTTCCCTGTGTCCTGTCACTGTCACCAGAGAGCAGAGATTAGTGTCTGCCCCTCCTCTTCCCCTCAGGAGGAAGCTGTACCTGAGGTCTCCCCTCAGTCTCCTCCAGGCTGAACACATCAAGTGCCCTCAGCTGCTCCTCACACAGCTTCACCTCCAGACCCTTCAGCATCTTCACTGCCCTCCTTTGGGTGCTCTCCTCCTCCTAAACTATTGAAAAGGTTTTGTATGCTAATGCATTGGGAGTCTCTGCTTATTTAGGTTCAGTCATTAGAGAGGATAAGGCAGTCAAAATCCACCTGCAGGAGCAATTCTCTTTGCTGCAGTCATGGGTCATTATTAGACTTGCAGTGGAATGTATCTGGTACAGGAGAGAGAGAGTGTGCAAGGAGAAGTGATGGTTGGAGTGCAGTAACAATACAGAGCATGAACAGATCTCTGTTTACTGTGGAGCCAGGAAAAGTAGTCCAGTGCACTTGGAATTGCTGTAACTTCTGCTTTTTCAAAAAAATTATTCTCATTTGGATTACTTAGAGCTTGAGTAGAGGTGAGAACAACCAGGGAGAGAAATATCAATAATTACAGTGGAGGTTAGAAGTTTTTAACTCACAGTGGCCAAATAGGTGTGATCTGCCCAGCCATAGCCAAATGTAGCTCTGTTTTATTGTCTGCTTCTGTTAATGCCAGTCATTATTTTGAATGTTATGAAGACTCTAGAAAATTCTTGTGTTTATTCAGTTTAAAGGTGATTTTATACTGTGTAATCACTGTAATCAGGCAGATTTTTCTTTTGATCAATCAAGACTGTATTGCTCCCTAGCTTTATTATTTGATTATAAGAACATAAGAATAATTTGTGAATCTTTGCTGCTGTTTTAAAGCAGTCTGTTGAACTGAACACACCAGATGAAACAACTGCCTGTTTCTGCTAAAATGATAATGCACTGAAACTTTTTTTCTGTAAGTGTCTCCACACAAAAAACCCAACATTTATAGAGGCTGGAATTCAAATATGTTAATTTAAAGATTCACATAAAAAGAGATTCATTTAAATTGCAGATGTCATATTCTCTGCTTTCATATGTTGTCAGCTAAATACCTGGACTATTTTTCATTAATTCTGCTATCAGCAGTCCATTTTCTTAACTCCTTTAAACATTGATAGGCAAATTCAGTTATATTCCTAATAAAATATTCTTACATTAAGTAGATAAATCATGAAATAGTAAGTATTTGTATATTTGTGAGGGCTTTTTAAGTCTACTAAATGGAAGTCATAACAATATGATTATCTTTGAGCCTGGACAGATCATGCTTTTGTGTCTGTGCTACAGATAGGAAGAAAAAGCAAGTGATATTACAGTTATGTCCAGTAATGATTGTGTATTGGAGCTGAATTGCCATTTTTTTGAAATCTGTTTTCTGAGCTACAACTGCAGTTCTGTTGAATATTTCACAATTAAACATCAACCTTTTATACTGAAAAATTATGGGACAGGGCTAAGTAATTTCCTTCAGTGCCTTACTTCCTCTCAAGTTATTTTTTCCTCGTTTCTACTCCCCTCCACCCCAGCACCACAAGAAAGGTTACAAATCTGTCTTCCCAAATAATAAAGTTGAGAGCCCTGGAGTGATATACCTGTAGTTGCTCAAAAAGAAACTGTTCTAAAATTGTGCAGGTTTTAAATGCCAGAAACAGTGAAATTTCGTCACACTCACCTCTAGTGGGTAACTTTTACGTCACATTAAAATAGTGTCAGCATCTGTAAAGTGATAAAAAATGGTTTGTCTTCAACTTTTTTTCTTTTCCTGCTATAGCAGGCTGTAGATTTTTTTAAAGGAAACAAGAAAAGATGATCAAGAAAACGGAAACCCTCTGTAAGACCAGAGGAATGCATATTGCATGGCACGACCAGCAGTCATGAAGTAACAGGAGCCTGACTGTTCCTCTGTGCTATTTTAGCTGTGCAAGACACAGCTTGCCTGTTTCATTGTGATAGAGGACTTTTATTTTTTCTTCAACACAATTGATCATTTAAAATGTAATTGTAGATTGAGTCTAATTTGCTTTTACTTACAGTTACCGTTTTTCAATGGTTTTGCTAGAATGACTTCTAATTATATTAATTTATTTATTTAAGCTACTAAGGCAAATTTGGAGGTAATAAATTCGACAGTGTAGATACAAGTTATTAGGTAATCTAGAAGGCCTTGAGCATAAAGGAGACTAATTTATTTTAAATCCTGTATTAGGGAGTTGCAAAACAAATTAAAAATTAAGTAGGCAATGATCTGCTTTGTCATCTTCTCTTATTATTTGAGGTTTTTGCTAGGCTTTTTGGTTTTGATTTTTTTTTCATACGTTCATAATTCAACAGCGCTTAAGTTCTTTATGCTCTGCAGGTCAAATTTTTACCTAAGGAAAGACATGAGGTAGTATCTGGACATCAGTTTGAGAGGGTAAACAAGTATGAACTGCTGACAAGTTCTGTCTCCTGTTAAAGGAGAGGGATGAAACACTGAAGATTCCTGTTGCTGTCCATATTCTTTTGATGCCCTGACATTTTAGACTTCTGGAAGTTCCAGCTGATGATCTGCACTTACCTTTCTTTCTTGCTGCTACTTGAAAACAGAGGCAATAGGGGAAGAAGTTTCCTCGTTATGTTCAGAACCTGTCACCTTGTTTCCCATAGATAAATGTGGCAGCTTTTTCCCCTTTCTCTTTCCAAAATGCTCAATCCTCCTTGTTTCATTCCATATTTAAGAAGTGACACTGCTATGTGTTCAGTGCTTCATGCTGTTAAATTATCACCAGCTTTAGTGTTTTAGAACAGAAGCATTTTATGAGCTTTCTCTTGTAGATGTAGTTGGTTCTGACAGTGGTACATAAATGGAAATAATCTTTGTGGGTTTTTTCTCCCCAAAATCCCTGTAAATGTAATTCATCTGACTGTTAAATTTTCTGGTTTATCACAAATCCCTCTACATATCACATTCTCCCAACATGACAAACACTTTATTAATAACAGCCTAATTATCTGTTACTTATTAGGTTTTGTTATTTTTATATAGGGCACAGTACTATAATTTTAGACACATTTCTGTTTAAGAAGCAAAATAGGAAAGCTCTATGATTCCAAGGGCACCCCTTGGGATAACGGCTTGAAGGACACGTGACAGGGTCAAAATTGCTTCCCCATATTTTTTCTCACAAGAAATAGTATCTGTTTATTGACTTACAGTGATAGCATGAAACTGTAGCTCAGCTGGCTCGTGTTCTTTGGTATTGCTGGAGGACAGAACACAGCAGCAGTCACTGCCCTATATTTGAGGTTAATGTTCTTATGCCCTTTGTGCTCCTGTCCTGCCAAGTTGTTCACATTGCTCTATTGCTTGGAATGGCTAGGATTGTGCAATTGAGACCTAAAAGGGTCAAATCCCTTCCTAAGTGTAAGGGACATAAAAAGTATAAAACTAGCATAGTGCAGGCAAGTAAATCTACGTGGATGCTTGGCAAGACTTTGAGAAAAAACCTGTGCTTCAAGAGGGATCAAAAGGCCGATGCTTTTAAAGTACATTGTTTTAAAACCAAAAACTCTACTGGTTATGAAAATAGTTTCCTTTCCTCTTAATGATCCAAAAGCATTTTACTTGCCATTTTTAACTTTGATATGTGGGTCTTGTAGCATTGGGTTTTGACACAAAAAGCGTGAAAAAACAAAGCCTGAACATTGTTTAATCTTTCCTGTGACTTTGTCAGTCTCACTGGCATACACTCATGTAATTTCCCACATTCACAAAAATAGAATGAAAGGATGGTCACAGAGAAGTAAACAATTATTTGCTTAATAATAACAGAATGGAGAATCTGGTAGTAAATTAATGGCATAGGGTTGGTAAATTGCTGCATTTAAAAGAGAAGGAAAAAAAAATGAGGGTTCTTTTTAATAGGAGAGAGATGAATCGAATACTACTAAGCCAAGGATGATTTCTCACCCTATAATTGGTTTCACAAGATTAATAATTCTTTGTCAGTATGCAAGTTTAATTATTATCAAGAGAAACTTATTGAAAATTGAATCAAGGAAAATGAACATTTAAAATTAAAATTGAACAGTCTTATAAATAAATAAATAGAAATCCTTTTAAAATATACCAGTGTTTAAAATTATATAATTGGAAGAAATTGGAATTATCTCTTCATCCAGAGATTAATGATGTAGTTCCTTTGCTGATGTAAGCCTAAATTGCTTCTGGCCCAGTATGCATTTCACAAAAATAAGAATGTCACATAGAAAGTATCATTTAAACTTTTGCTGTAATAGTTCTATAATGATGGACTATAGAGACCCACTTCACAGTTAGATGAAAATCTGCATCCTCACAACAAAGGCAGCAACAGACTTATGGTTAGTGGGTGGTATAATTGATCCATACACTGCTAGACTGTGAGGGCAGCAAAGCATGACAAAGCAGATAGTGGATGACAGAAGAACAGAGATAAGGCACAAGTGTACAAACACACTTGGAATGATTTAGAATAAGAGAAAGGAGGAGTGAAAACAGCACTGCAGGTGCAGTCCAGTAATGTAACAGTGTTATGGCTGATATTGTACACAATGGAATAAATCTCATCTGTTTCTGTCAGGCCAAAAGGATTATTGAGAGCAGAAGTGATATTCAGATTTGAAATATTATTTGTAAAACACAGAGAACTCATTCCCCCAGGGTCCTTTCTGATCATTATACTCACTAGTTAATTCTCAAGGACTCATTTAAATTTCTGGAGTCTCGCAATTAGGAATATAAAACTTCCTTATTTATTGTGTATTAAAATTACTTTATTTTCAGTCCCTTGTTGTGTACCATACTACAGCAAAAGAGTTAATCTCTGCAACCAAGTGCATTATCTTCAGAACCAAAAGTTGTCCATATACTAATAACATCATGTGTCCAAATGAGGACAGATTGATAAAGAGTCCTGTCTCAAATAACCAGAGTATTTCTCCATATAGCTATCCATAGTACTGAATTAATATTGCCTTTAAGGAAAATAATACTTTAAGATTTCTTGAGATCTTTTTATTTAAGTAGAAATTTATATACATACACACAGTTTAAAAATGCTCAGTGAGTTACAAAAATTATCCAGACTGACAACTTGAACCATAAGACTACTGCAAAATTATCTCCCATGTTGCTGCAGGCAGTCAGCTTCCAAATTAGGGCAGGATGCCTATCCTTGTACTACATTAATTTGGTTGGCAAAGCAGAAAAACAGTGACAGCCTGTGGTTTAAAAAACCTGAGTCACAAATCTCTGAATACCAGGTTTTGTATTAGAAATGGCAATTCAGCTGGACACTGCTGAAAGAAACAGTAATGATGATGGAAAGTGTACTTCCTTTATGTGCTGAAACCCTAAAAATTTTGAGCTGCAAAGATTAACTAAAAGGTTTTGTATCTTGTACAGTTTTGTTTACATCCAGTAGTTTAATCAGTGCCTTCCATTAGATTCAACAGCTGGTGTTACTTGTGTAATTAGTAACCCTTTTGCATTTGCCTTAGACACTTGCAGCTCGAAAATCTGGTATTTCCATGGCCATGCTCATCCGGACCTCCATAAACACTGATGAAATGGTAAGTGTTTTCAATGACAGGTTTAAGACTTTTAAGTAACAGAGAAATTTTTGTTTAAAGATCCCTAAAAATTATTTCAGCCTTACACACTCCAAACTGGATGAAATGGAGTGTATTCCATTTATTGTGTAGGAACTTCCACAGAACTAGTTCAGAATTTGCTGTCTGATATGGCTGAACTTTAAAAAAAGCAATAATTTGAAGAAATACAGGCCCATTTTGTGTTCCTGAAATTGCTAGTGCATACATAACCTTCTAAAATACATCCTATTCTGAAGAAAAATGAGGAGTTGAATTTTTCTTACACTGTTCTTAAGGTCCATAGCAGAAGAATGGGAGAACAGGAAATACTGACAGAGTGTTCTAGGGACCGGAACACGTAGGATCAAATTGACATCTGTCAGTCTTACCTGGTTTATTGTGAACTTTCTGAGCTTATATGGTAATCATAAGGTTATGATTTGATGGTGCTCGGGGTAGATTGCTGAGGTAGAAAACAGCTGGTGTTTGAAATGTTCTTCCAGTAGAGGCAGTAGTTATTTTATTCTGCTATCTCAAAATAGCAACAAAGGTTAATAGAACGGAAAACTATGGGGTTTTAAGGAGTTCAAGGCTGAGGGAAAATTATAGAGGAAGAACTTATGGCATCCAAGTGCTACAAAATAAGTATTTTTTTCAGCTTTGTTATAGTTTGTACCAAAATAGCTGAGTTCAGTAAGAGACCCTAAGATACTACATGTGCTTTACTAAAAGATGTTTATTAAACAAACAACATTATATTTAAGGATTACTACCTTTTATGAAAAAAAACTACAGCTTCATCTATTTATTTACATGCCTGCTAGTAAAAAAACTGCCAGGTTTTGACTTTGAAGGGCTAAAGTTGCAAGTTTTGGAGATAATATTAATTGCCAACAAAGAATAAATTACACTTATAGGTTCTTACATTAATGGTCCTGTTTAGGAGGGAAAAAAAAGGCAGCAAATCCCAGTGAACAGCTCAGTGCAAACATGTCTCCAGTGCTTGCTGTCAACCAGAGAAACTACTGAACTCGGATTCAGGAGAAATGGAAAGGGAAAATTCATTTGAATGTATTTTTTACACCTCTATATTATTTGGCCTCCATTTGAACTGTGCCATATGAAAAAACCCGTGTACCAGAAATAGTTAGTTCTTAAGAAATCTTGAAATAAAAATGTAAGTCCAAAGGCAGACACCAAATATAATTTACACATGAAAGTTCATTTGATGAGAAAATGTAAAAAGCTAATTCAGAGTAGAGGTGAATGTGGGATGCCAGTCCTATGCCAGCCCTCACTACACACACCAAGAGGCAGAGAGTGCTCTTTCACAGACAAATATAAGGGTACAGCCAGTAAAACCTCTTGCAAGATATTTAGACAAAGGGAAAGGCCCTACTTTTCTACTTCTCTAGGTAGTCAGCCAAACTTAATAACCTAGGGCATCATTACACTGAGTAGAGCAAGATTTGAAAACAAAAAGGACAGACATTTTCAGGCATAAGAGAATTCTCCAAATATTCTCCGTGAAATGCAGATGAAGAAATGGAGTCACCAATGAAAGTTAAGGAAAAAACATCCCCTTTGGGCAAGTTATTCCTCTGATTAAGGCTTTTCTAGTTTTTACCCTCCCTCAAGTTTTTCTAGAGGGAATATTAGTGACTCTGGTGGGTGTGGGTTATTTGGCTGATTAGATTCAGTATGAAAATTCTTTGAACTAATGCCTTTTATTAAAACTGAAGTGCCACCTACTCAAAAAATTACACCCTGAGGTTAAGGCTTTGAGCTTTGCCACCCGTCACTGCTATCCTTCTGGTACACCACACTCACAGCACAGAGAGTTTGTGTGTTCTCAAGCACAGATTCAAAGACATTTTAAGCAGAGATTCAAAGACATTTTAAGCAGTGTAATATTCAGACATATGCTTTGAGTTGAGCACCTATTTTATTGATTCGTTGAACAAAGAGCTGCACATTTTATACATCAATGACATCAACAAGTATTTCAGGTAGTATAGGCCCAAGTAAATTTCCCTTCAGAGGATTAAGCAGAAAACTAAATAATTCTCCTATATATTAGTAGTACTAAATGTTGCCAAACCAGTTATTACTTATATATAGTTATATTGGAAGTTATTAGTGCCACGTTGTTATGCTTTGTAATTCACATAACAAAAACATTGAAACAGAGAAGAGTAATAGGATTGAAAGCCTCTAGACAGTAAGAGAAATAAAATTCTCCTTTGCAATTTGCTTTATTAACAACAGGGGAAAGAACATGTTCAGCAGCAAAACCAATCTACAAATTGTGTCTTTCAGTTGAAAATTTCGTTTACCTTCAAATGTTTATTTGAAGGCCTGTTGAGGATAAATTTTATTACTTACTGACATTTCAGAAAAATTTAAAAGTTTCTGGCAAAATTCCAAAAGTATTTATAATGTGAAAAATATTGAAGCTGGACGGGGTGAGAGGGCAGGATTTGTACTGAGGCTAGATGAGCTCAGGAGTGGGAGTGTAATCAGTGGTTTCTGAGAAACACGATTCCTCAGCAAACTGTATAAATTCACTTTAGGTTGCTTTAAAGTTTCCTTTCTGGTTCCTGTAACATGAAAGGCAAAAGTGGAGTAATGTACAAAAATGACTTCTCCAGAGTTAGGTGGCCATTACTATACAGTTCTTAGGGTCTGCCAAATCAAACTGGGGCACACCTTTGCTTGCTTTCAGGGCAGTTATGAGGATAAGCTAAGAGGCACCCTGGAGGGCAATATGTTTTTAGTCTTTTCTGCTGTATCAGGTTTTTTTCTTAGTTCAGTTCTACAGTGTTCTCAGATGTGCTCAGATCAAATGCCCATGAAATATCTCACCATATGTCTTTGGCCAGGCTTCACAGGATGAATCAATGGCTACCCTATGGCTACATGGTACTGTTTTTCCCATGGTAGCAAAAGTCCTTTGATTGATGACTCTGTGCAACATTATCCATATATGCACAACAAAAGAATATTTTACTTTTATCAGACAACCTATTTATTAGTAGAATATCTCACAAGTTTGAGTACAGATGCAGGTACATAAAACCAATAATATGTCAACATATTTTCAGACAAGTTAATATCTTCCATTTGGCATGCAATTACCACAGCTGAATATTAAAGATAAGGGAGTGTTAACAAATGCTTAACTGAATAAGTTTGCCTTGCTTCCTATACTGTCAGAACTGTGGCAGTGATGTTAAAACAAAAATAGACAACACAAATTCCAAAATCTTATTCCCTTGCTACAGATATATAGCCAGCATTAGAGCTACCTTAATAATATCCACACTAGAGGAGGACAAGATACGACAGACAGACTTTCAGAAATAGCCCATTGTGATATGTTTTATGATACAGTTTCTTCTTTCTAAGAGAAACAATTATTCATTTATAAGGGAATGAATCTAGAACTTCTAATACATTCATGGCATTCACATGTGGGTTAATGAACACCCACCTCCTAAAAAAGACACAAACAACCCAAGCTTGGTGCTAAGTGCTGCCTACAGGCTGCTGAGCTCTTCTTATTCCCAATAAATTGCCTGGACCTAGAAGACTGGGGTGCCTGAAAAAAAGCTCAAATAAACAAACCAGAGCATTGTGACCATATAAGCCAAGGTCTTGTGTGCAAAACTACAGGGACTGCTTTGTTTTCATCTTATTAAGCCCTAAGGAGCTGAGACTGAGGTTGCTACAGTACTAATCAGTAAAAAGCCAGTAAGAGCTCTTGTAGCAGAACTGACTAGTCATGGGTCTTAAGCCAAAACAGTCCAAGAAATGGGTTTGGATTTTTGAGAGTATGGATCATTCTTATCTATAGTAAAAAGCAACTTGATGCTTAAAAATGAAGTAATAAGTATGCTATTATAGGAATACAAATAAAATGGAACCCTATATTTGGCTTGCTTTTATTTGATGAGATTATATATACACTTGGTATTAGAGGATAATGTTGTATATAATCAAAAGTCATTTTGTGCACTGTGTCTAAGTCCCTATAGAAAGTATTTAAATTAACAGAATTAATATTAGGTAGCCACTCAAGATGCCCCAATGAATGTAATGCTGGTTTATTTATTTATTTATTTTATTTCTGTCTCAAGATAGAGAAATATATATATCAGGCTTTGTGTTAATTGAATAACTTGATTCCAACCTAACTCTGCTGTTTGTGTAATCAAATAAAACAGTCCCGCAGAGTTCTTTTCAAAGTGTAAAGCAAAATGAGTAAATCAGTATTTTGAAAATTATTTTATACTTCTATGTATATTCTGATATTTTGTAATATTTTAAGTGTAAATGGCATATAGTTTAGAAACAGTTCACTTGGATTAAACAATACAGCTAAAGTATTTTTTCCTGCCCAACAGAAAATACATGTCTTCAAGAAGACCCTGCAGGCTTTGATCTATCCAATATCATCAACTACACCTCATAACTTTGAAATTTGGACAGCTACAACTCCCACATACTGTTATGAATGTGAAGGCCTCCTTTGGGGCATAGCCAGGCAAGGCATGAGATGCACCGAATGTGGTGTCAAATGCCATGACAAGTGCCAAGACCTCCTGAATGCTGACTGTTTGCAGAGTGAGTATTTCATGACAGCTGAAGTGTTGTATTAATTCACACCTTTTGATTTTGTGTGCATGCTCAGCTGAAATGAGGGACCAGATCACCCAAAATCAGTGAAGGTGTGTTGATGCTCCTCAGCTGAAAAGCTAGCCAGAAGCTTTATGGAAAACCTACAGTTAGTTATGCTTTTGTCCTTGAAATCTGTCAAATATTGCTGGCCATTTACAAAATAATGCTTGCTAACATCAGTGAATTATTTACTTTCCACTGCCTATGGCAATATCTGGAGCAATTTATTTTCACATAAACCCTCTTTGTTTTACTTAACTCAAAACACAAAATATGTCAAAGGAAATATTAAAAAAATATTCCTGCTACTTACTGTAGTCATATTGATATGCTATATAATAGTCAAAAATATGGAACAGTAAATAGGATCTTGTCCCTTCAAAAGAACAAACCCTGTATGTGTAAGGGGGAAAAATTATTCAGTAAGCCATTTGGCACTAGAATTAAGGCAAAACAACCTTTTCTTTACTTTTTCCTTGCTCAGCTTGGTTTCAGCCACCATGCATTCTCCTGTGAAAATATATCAGATGTATTTAAATGATTCTTAAATTACAAAACAATTATTATACAAGATTCTACACAATAGAAAATCAAGACCTGTAAGTTTTCTGATATTCTGATTTTGGAATGGAATGGGCTTCCATACTCTGGAGATGTTTAGCACTGTTCACTGTTGAAATGTTCCAGAGCTTCTACATGTACGAAAACTACATAGATATTTCACTCAGTTTTTCCTTCTTTTCACTGTGTTCTTTGTGTGAGGAGCTGTCATGAGGGATGGATGCTCCAGGTTTGTACTGCTCAGGAATTATCTACAATTTCCCAGAGCAACTGACCCCATGGAGAATAAATCAGTGATGAATTTCTAAATCAAATTTCCTAAGTGTGCTTAACTGTAATTCTGCACTGTGTTGAAACTGGGCTGTTGTCCCCTGGCCCATATCACCAGCCCCACCCCCAAAAAAAGCATTTAAAAAAGGGTTCAGAGCACCATGATACTTTTGATGAATTTTTACAGAGATATATGGATTATAAATCTGAGACCATGCAAAAAATATATAAGATTGGCAGTCATCTGTGGTATGAACAGTTTGAAAACATTGAACAATTGAGTTTTAAAAGAGCAAAACCTCTAGACAGCAAATTGCAGATAAAATATTTAACATGCCTAAGGGATTCTACTCTTCTCATTAGTATGCAAATGTTTCTGAGCATCCTGTCATATTTTTTGCAACAGATTAATTGTTCAGTGTTCATAGTATATTACTTTGAAAATTTCGTGTCCCTTGTTTTCCATTGAAAAATGAAAAATGAATTGACCAATTGGTTAAATCTCTATTTCTGAGAAAGCTGATGCTAACAGTGTCATAAAGTGAAATGTAGTTATTTTTATCATAGTCATCCTTTTGCCCATCTCATAATCAGTAGGATGTATTGGCCTTCAAACTTCTGTGGTTTATTGTTGTTAATATATAATGATTGCTAATGTAGACTGTAGAAATTAATTCACATATCAAGATGTTTAGGGTCAATATATAAAATTGTTCTAAATTAGGTTTAGAAAAAAGCCAGTGACACTTTCATTAGCTCTCTCATCTTCTATAAGATATCCCTTTCTATTACTAGGTGCAATATTAAATTAGAATTGATTTCAATCACGTTGAGTTTGTATCAGTCCCTAGGGCAAAAGGAGCTTGTTAACTTCGTGTGCAATGTAAGTTACACTATTGTCTTAATTAGGTTGATCAATACTGCATGAAGAGTTGTTGATAGACAGCAGTAGAGGTTGTCAGCAGTAGGGGATGTAAAACTAGTTGCAATAAATGAGTATAAAGAGAAAGATATTTACTTAAAGGAAGTTGTATTTTAACACATATTTCACTTTTATCTGTGCTGTCTCAAAAATCAGCAAGGTTTCTAACAGGAATATGTTATTGCCATTCAGATTGTGCACAGGGTTTATCATTCAGTTGTGTTGTTGCATTTCTACTTTCTAAGGAAGGGCAGAAAATAATAGAAAATGAAAAAAGTTGCCTCCTGCATCTTCTGAGAATGACTTGTCATAGTTTCCAGGCAGCTCAGCAATCATCTCTTTTGTAATAAAATCACTAGAGAATTTTTTAACTGGTATTTTGTTTCATAGTAGCACATAATTCTATTTCTACTAATTCCTAATTTTTCAGTCTGGATAATCTTTAATCACTAGAATTTTGGTCTTCTATATTCAAAAATATTAGATACTCTGACCAAGAGATTTTCAAAATTCTCAAATTTCTCAAGATTTAGTATCCATGGAAAACTCCTTGAAGGAGACGTAATTCAGCCTTTTGGCAATCTGGGATCACTGGTATCTGGTGTTTCAACCCACACTTTTCCAATCTTACAACATTATGCCTCCCCACTTTACATCTCTCTCTATATAAAGATATCAGTTCTCCTCCAATGCACTAAGAAACCTTCAAACACATTGAAAACTGAAGAAAGGAAGCATGTAATATTTGGTTTGTAAGACTTCACTGAAATTTTATGCCAAAAGATGACCCTTTCCAGCTCTACAGAGTTGATAATTCCTTCTTTAGCCATTGCAAGCTGAGTGCCTCAACAAAAACTCTTTCAAAAGAACATATTGGTGTTTGATGGTATTGTAAAGAAGGAACTCTATGCTTCTTCAGTGTTGAAATATCTGAATTATAATTGGATAACAAATTATTCAAAATTATTTTGTTTTAATTTTACTAACCCTCTAAAGGGAACAATAATACTTTAACCCTCCCAGGATTTGAGGATGGCTAGTTGGATGATGTTTACACAACGTTTTGGATGAGGGAAGTACTTACTGCTGCTAATGATAATGGTGATTCTGATATTCAGTGCCACAAGCCTTTGAGTAGTGTTTAACAATATGAGCCAAAATTCAGCAATGCCTATAGCAAGTGGCAGTGTGTCATTGATTATAAATTTTTTAGTGTTTTTCTATCTTGCTTTATATGTTAATTTCGTCAAGAGTTGAAGTAGCCTTTTTAGCACTGCAGGAATTTAAATTTTTGCTTCCTACCATTCTGACCATACAAGTCTGATGTTTCTTTTCTCACACTCAACTACAAGGTAGATTTTGGGGGTTTTTTCAAGAGTATACTGTAGAGACATTGATTAGAAACCTTTTCCTCTGACAGAAAAGGACATATTATAAGGTGAACTTCCCTTTTTTTGAAAGGGCCTCTGAGATCAGTTAAAATTGTTAGAGAGAGAAATGTCTCCAGAGCAGTTCTGAAAAGAACTGTGAATAAGATCTGCAACAACTCAGTCTCCTTAATTTATTTTTTTTCCAATTTAAACCAGTAAACATTGTAGTGGTTTTGATGTCTCAGATAACTTACCTAAGTTTTTCTGCCTGGCAGGCAGGTTTTTCTGACCACAGGCTAATACAGTCTAAAGTATTCTCACACAGTTAATATCCCTTGATCTCTTCTACCATCCTCATATACTTACTGAAATTATCAGTAATGACCATTCTGTTCGAGGGGGGAACCTCTCTGTTCCATACCTGTGATACATTATTTTCTTGGGTAGGCTCTCCTTTCCAAAAAGTCTCCATAGATGTGGTGTCTAATGATCAAGTTTTGAGATCACAAATTTGTGCTTACTGCTCAGTACACATGTTGAGATGTTTCCACAGTACTGGTTGGCACTGAATAGCATTGGTTTAATAAATAATTTTATGTATAACACATAACACTGATGGAAGCTGAATATTAACCCCTCATGTTGAACTAAATCAACTGATAATTTTAGATATCACAAAGAATTTATGTGAGGTATTATTCACGTGACTCAAAGATCTCCTTCATGTACTGATGTAGTTGACTGGAGACCCTGGGGGGGAAAAAGAACAAAGTTAATTTTCAGTAACAATTGTGACCTTTTCTCACATTTCAGGGGCAGCTGAGAAAAGTTCCAAACATGGTGCAGAAGACAAAACACAGAATATTATTAGTGCTATGAAGGAAAGAATGAAGATTAGAGAGAAAAATAGACCAGAGGTGTTTGAAGTTATCCAGGAAATGTTTGATATATCTAAAGAAGATTTTGTGCAATATACAAAAGCAGCAAAACAAAGCGTTTTGGATGGAACATCCAAATGGTCAGCAAAAATAACTATCACAGGTAATTTTCTTCTGTTCTAAGAGCTCTTTCTTTCCTATTTCCCTGGTTCAGGAGCAAGACTTTTTTATAAGTAGAGCTGGACGGTGTGTTCAATTGCATACTTGGTGCATCTACAAACAGTTGAATTTACAGGATGCCAACTGCATGAGTTGAGTTTTAAGCTGCCAAAACCACTTTATATTGTACTGCTCTGGAAGGAAGACAAGTAAAAATAATCTGTTTCCACTACCTCCTACCAGTATCTCCTATGCTAATGATGAGATTTTTTGCCACCAACTGCAAGAGTTAAAGTTCACCAAAAAAAAGGCTTTGAGTGATTAAAAAAACACTTCAGCTTGCAATTCCAGATCCCATTGATTTGAAACTTATTATCCATTCACATTGCTTGACTAAGAGTATGTTCCATTTTAGTGATGCTGATGTTGCATAATTCTGCTCACTCCAAACATATTCCAGATGGCTTCCAATTGCATTAGCCTGGCTGCTCATGAAGATTTCCAGGTCCTCTGACTCTGACATTTCAGTTTTTGAATTAAAGCCTCAGCATAAATGGAGGCTATTCTGGAGGTTGAGAGGTGGTGCATGAAACTCAAAAGAATAATTGTGGAATTTTGGGACTGTCACTAAGCACTAGGGACATATTTAATTCATATGTTTATTTTTAGTTCTACCTCTAAAGGATGCTGAAAGCTGTCTTGTGTTCAGGACAGTATAATACATACAATTTAATCTTGAAGACTTTTGATAGGCTGTCCTTTAATTCTACTGCATAAATAGAAGAGGGATACTTCTAAAAGTATCTTGCCTTCTAAAAGTTTCCCTGTGGATTTAGAGTGAGTAGAGAAGACAAAATATGCTATTTCATTTCTAAGAGTGTTTTCAGATTGGATATGTTAAAGAATAGCAGAATTTTACTTCTTTCACTGAAGTCAGCACATATCATTGAACCCACACCAAGAGCAGATCTGCTGAGCAAGGTGCCATTTTTAGGTAATCATTTTTCTGAGCATGTCAAGGGAGCTTTGTTATCCAAAATGATTGACATTAGAGAACATTAACTAAATATTACCACTGAGATGATTTAAATAATATGTGCAAAATAACAAAGCCAACTGCTGCTGAATGGTAAGAGCCAGAGCAAGTGTTTTAGCTGCAGTTCTCTGGCTTTGGTAAGCTGCTCTTTGATAGTTCTGCTTTCTCCTGAGATTTCCACTTTTATGAATTATGATGGAAAATCAAATTGTATGTGTTTTTATTTGCCACTGAATTAATATCCATTGACTGTACACCCACATTAACTCTCAGAAAGGATAGCAAATACATAAACAGTTGATGATAATTGATCTGAACTGTCACCCTCTCTGTGATAGCATAGAAAGTATTCTAAAAATTATCTCTGAAGAGAACAAATGACGAATGATAGCCATGCCCCTCATGTTAAATTCCATAAGCCACAGGCCATATTTTCTATATTATTAGAGGTTTTACTTTGAAAATATTTGCTTGGATCATTGGAGAAATTTTGGAAATTTTTATTTATTTATTGGGGGGCAGGGAACTTTAGGGAACTATCAGACTCAAGACAAAGTCTACAACATTATATTCCTTGCTATTTTGATTAAACCAAAGTTTGAGAAAAGTATTTGAATTATGCGTGAAAAGTATTTGTTTGATGCTCAGTAGTTAATCTTTATATTTATTACTCTATTGAATTATATTTTAAAATATTATACAGTCCAGAAGGATAGTTAGACAAACCTTGTCAATCTGCAGACATTGGGAAAATAATCCAGAACCTTTCCTTCATGATCCCTCACTTTTAGGCCTTTGTTTCCTGTTGCTGTTGTCACTCTCATTTACTTCTTGGCAATAAAGGTGATGGGGCCTAAAACTCATTTTTCTCCTTTTGTCTCAGTTCTTTGTGCTCAGGGCTTACAGGCTAAGGACAAAACTGGCTCAAGTGACCCATATGTTACTGTGCAAGTTGGCAAAAACAAGCGAAGAACAAAAACTATTTTTGGAAACTTGAATCCAGTATGGGATGAGAAATTCTATTTGTAAGTATAGAAAATGCTGTTGATATTGCTTTTTTAATCTACATTTAGATAATGTAACTCTACCAAGCGAAATATTGACTTAATTTAAAAATATGGTTTTGTATTATGCATATTCACAGCATTAAGAAATTAGCGAGATCTGAATGAAGAGAGCATCAAAATTTATTGTGGCTTCATCTTATAGTGATCATGTAGTTTATGATTAAGTCTGTTGTTGGTCTCTAATTATTCTAATCTTTAAGGGAATTTAAGTAACAGTTTTCACACTTCAGCCTTACATACCAAGTATTGTTATTAGAAATGCTTTCCTGTGTGCAGATACTGACCACACAAGGTGTTTTTATTTGATACTGTGATTCTCTGAGGTGTAACTGGGGAATTTGGTAGTAACTGGTGTGCTCCAGGCTCAGGGTTGGTGTGTTTGTAATGTCCATACTTTTAGAAGACTGAGTGTTGTCTGAAAGTCAGATGTGGAGAGTATAGTATGATGGCATTGTTTAGTTTATTCTCATATTTCTTTCTTCCTATAAAGAGGGAAGAAGTTGTCACTATTCCTATCTACATAAACTATGCAAACAATTTCTGTGACATTCAGGCATTTGAAATGGATCCCTGTTTTCTTTGAGAAGGTGCAATGTCATAACATGGCAGGTTACCTTCTTATTATCTAGAACTTTCCTGGTTTTTGACCAAAATCTGCTGCCTTATTGAGGAGGAGGTTATTGTTTCAGTAGAGTTGGAAGGAGTTTTGGTCCAAGAAGCTGCTTCTATTTGTCTGGAAGAGGTACTAGAGAATCCAGCTGAATTAAACAATATATGCCATTCCTTTCACAGTTTCAAACACTTGTACTAGAAATTAATAGGTAATTCAGAGAAAGCAGACACCTAGAAACTTTTAGCTTAGGAAACTACAAGCTTCCTCTATCCAGAAGGCATTTTCTTTGTGAGGGAACTGTGTTACTCTGGTAACAGCTGAAGTGTCATACCTCGTTGAATGGCTTTGAGTGGCCAAAAGTAGGGGATTAATTACTTTCTTGCCTTTTAGTTGTAGAAAATGTGTAATGTCAAAAACTGGATACGCAATTCAGCAAATTTCATAGGAAGTTTGTTGAATGTAGTTTCTCAAAAATTTGAATAGGGCTACAGTAAAATTCCTGGAAACTTGAAGATACTATATATTTTTTTCCCAGCACTAGGTATTACTGTCATCTGCTGCCCTAGGAATAATATTTATACTCTCCTCCCAAGCCTTACTATAGCATGAACTTTCTGAGCAACTGCTTTGCACTGAAAAAATTTTCCAACATTTTTATAGCACATGTGCTTTCTGAAATAATCTCCCTGACTTATTTAATGCTTTGGATTTAAGCTGAAAGTATGTGAGAATTTCTAAATTGATTAAATAAACTATAAATGTTTAATCAGAAGATTAACTCTAAAGTGAATCAATATAACTATTTAAATGACTCAGGAAGTATTGTTTAAATTAGGCTCTATTAGTGGTAATTGATATTTAAATCCTGTTTCAAATTGAATATTAAACATCATTATAACTTTTAAATTATAAAATGCAGAAATAAGGTGTCTCAAAAATCTTACAATCTTATACTTGCTTGTTATACCAAAACATGTTTTTATGTTTCCCATCTGTTCCAAAACAAGGACTTGGAAAAACCATTGGCTCCCCACTGTGCATTTGCTCTGTCATAGCACCTGGAGTGAGGGCAGTGTTCTAGTTCTTAGAACCACACATAACCCAGATTTGATTGCATGGTAACAGTGAGAGAATGTTTCTAACAAAATGTAGTCTGACCCTCTGCTAATGACCCTGGGACACTGGCATAAATTTGAACAGGGGACCTCATAAAGCATAACTAAAGTAGAGCTTTTTGGTGCACAAGGTAGAGAAGTAAATAGGCCAACAGATGTTCATTTAGTAAATGTAATATAGGCACTAAGGGCTTTGATCCTTTCTCCTGGCATTATTAGAAAGGAGATAACAGAGAAGTTTGGGGGGCTTTTTCAATGAAACATCAGTGATAGGAGAGTTTCTTTCAATGCCAGAGCAAAGGAAGAATCCTGCAGCTGTCACCTTGTCTTTTTGGTTGAGTGTGGCATCTGATACAGGAAAAGGAACTGCATTTTCTTTTTTTTTTTTTATTACAGGAAGATATATTTTGGCTGTATAATTTTCAGCTTTGTAGAAACCTTTCAATTGATACACTATAATAAAAGTCTACTCTCATTCTTTTCTTGACTATTTTCGACAATTGCTTACTAAAATACAGAAATCTGTTTTTTCTGACAGTGCTGTCTAGGCTAGAACACATCTCCTAATTACCCTGCTGACTTTGCAGGTACCACATTTCCTGTGACCATTCATAAATACCTCAGATGCAATTGTATAATACAGAAGTCTTTCAAAACACTGGGTGCTTATTTTACCTTATTTGTTTTTCCTATTTTGGCTGTCACTGAGACAGCATAAGGGCTCTAATAAATATCTTCGTTGGATTTCTATTGCTACCTTCAGTGCATGGAAACATTTGCTCAAACTGATTTCAGTCATCCAGCTGTAGATATTCTTTCTTTAGCGTTACTTTAAAGCATAGCACTTGCACATTATTTATTCTGAAATAAATTATTAGTGGATTCATTTAAAAAATATTTTCTGTCAGTGGCCAAGAGAACTTCACCAAAGTCCCTTTCAACTGTTATTTTATGCATTCTTAATCAGCTGAACTGACTTTTAAAAAATATGGTCTTCACTGTACCTGAAAATAACATGATTGGCTAACTGCTTAAATGGTGGTCCAGTTTCCAGTGATAGCTAAACACAGTTTTGCCAGAATTGTTGAAATAGCTCAAGTATTGCCTCCTAAGCAAAAGTATATAACAGAGAATTGTATTACATAAAACTAATTAAGTAATAAAACCTATGCATTAGTTGACTAGATTCATCCTTTCTAAAAATTCTTTAATAATCAGCCAAGTTTCTGTGAGACATTCTGCTAATTAAAATAACATGAGGCTGTGTATCTCACAGCCTCAACCCAAATCAAGAGAGCAGAACACCTCTGAGAAGCAATTCCAATGATGAATTGTTTGTTCAGTGATAATGTTTTTCAGTTTCAGAGTACAGCATGCATAGGCTTAGTCTTTTTTTCAAACTGCTGTCAATCCAGATTAATTTTATACAACTTTCTTTTTGTTATGACAGAGTAAAATAATGCAAGAAAAAGCATAATTAGTCTCATTCTACTTTATCAGAAAGCATGGCCTGTGACAACACTGCTAAAGAATTGGGACTGTCCAGACTAGAGAAGAGACAAGTAGTGGAGGTAAGGATGTCTTTAAACACATCCTTTCTCCTGCAAAGAGGAAAGGAATAATCTATTTTCCATGCTTGCTGTTATAGTAGAACAAGAAGTAATAGCCACAAATTACATTTAGAGAGGTTTAAATCTGACTTCAGAAAAGGTTTGCCAACAGTGGGGCTAATGAAGTTCTAGAAGAGATACCCTGAGGGACCATGGAGCTGCCTGTGAACACCTAAGAACAGAGTGGACATAGCAATGGAATGGCTCTGGTTCTGGCTTGCAGTAATGGCAATAATAATAAACATGAGGGGTAAGAATAGCAATAAGTGGCTTCCTGAACTTCCTGAAGGTAGCACAGTATGACTTAGTTGTCATTTTAACACTGGGTGCAGATCCCTTACAGAAGATGCACAATCAGGTCATGCCAATGCATCTAATATTAAATTTATATTGGTATACTGTTGTAAAGATACATTATTATTACAGTTTTATTACTCTAGCCATTAGAATGAGCTGGAATTCTATGAGGATTATTTCATGTCTGTGTGGCATTCTGGAAATGCAGAAGTTATGTAGTGTCACCAGATTGTTGGTAAATTATTAAAACTGTCTCTTCTGTCTTGCATCTCTGAATAGACTGCAACTTCTCTAGTTTTCAGAACCATCAGTACCTTCAATTCTCTGTGTGCCAGAGAGAAATTCCTTTCTCATCTTCCTGTATCTCACTTCTGTGAATGCTTTTACTGAGCTTATAAAGCAGAGTGGCTAGAAGAGGAACAGTGAAACTAGCATATGTTGTCTAACCTTTAATTCCCTGGGCTGATCTTCCTCGAGTAAACAAAAGTAGGAATTCCACACAGAGCTTCTGGACAGGTGTAAGCAGTGACTAAAGCAGAACGTGCATGTCACTGCATAGGGCTGTTTGTGAGTCTGGGCAGGTAAGTAGGATCATTCAGACACAACTCTGTAATTTTAGCAGTAAATCTGCCTGCAGTTGCACCGCCACAGGGCAGGCCAGGAGGAAATATTCGCTCATGCACTCTTCAGTTTTTAAACACAAATCCATGGTATTTTTGTGGTCTTGTACAGGAGCATTACAAATGTAGCAGAGCTGACTTTGTGCTGAAGTTTCGACACAAAGATGAACACAAGTTAACACATTGGTTGTACCAGGTCTCACCATGTTTAGAGGAGAAAAGGACGCTGAGGACAACTGAGGATATCAGGGAATAGTAAATCATCCTGACTATCTGAATAAATATTTCTTAATCAGATAAGTGTGTATCAGAGGGAAATTTCTGTTATCTCAGGAGAATAAAAATATGATGTTTGTGGTGAAGTACACAAGGACTTTTTATATGCAGCATCTGCCAGAGAATCAAAGCAGGAATAAGATTTATATTAAGAGCACAGGTATGGTGATGAGGGTCACATAAATACCTCACCAGTGACAGATCTCCCTAATGTCACTATAGAAATACCCTGTCAATTATTTCTGTTGGGTACTCAGCTAAATGCAATTCAGGACTTTAGCTATGTAAAGCAGTAACTTAACTGCTATGTAAAGCAGTAACTTAGAGCTACATAGGAGAATTAAATGGTTTCTGTGTTTAGCCTAGTTTCTTAAGGCAGTGATGTTTATTTGATCCATCTCTATTTTTCTATATTTTGTATGTCCTTGCCAACAGCTTTTGAATTTTGTGATCAGTCAGAGAATTCACAGATTGCCAAATAGTATGTCTGTCATGTTCTATGAAAATATGTGCTCAGAGACACGAGATCCTAACTGTCCTCAGTATGAGCTCACCCCATAACAGATACCAGGAGTTCACAGGAAGGGATAATTTATGAAAACTCCAACTATGGGAGAAGATTCAATAGGTGATTGTGGTTGGTTGGATGTCAGGGAAGCCAGTCATAAGACAAAAGGAAACTACACTTTATTAGTTTTGCTAATCACAGAACAATATGCATTTTAAGTACCAGAATTATCTGCAAAGTTAAAATCTAGGATACAGACAGTCACAAGGACTTCTGTGATGATGTCACAGTGTGGCAGAGTAAAAGCTGTGCATGCCATTTTTAGTATCAGATTGGCTTTGACAGTAATAATACCATTTACAGCACTTTATACTTCCAAAGCCCATTATCACCACTAATTAATTCTTAGAATACCCCTGAAGGGTGCTTCTTGGAAGATAAGTTGGAGTATTACTGTTTTAACATTGAAAACAGAGACAGATCACTAAGCAGTGATATGCTTGGAATAGAATTCAAGTAAAAACTCTTAATCAGGTGTCAAAGTTAAGGCCCTGCTGAAGATGAAAATTTACTACTATGCTTCAAGGTAATATTTAAAGATAAAAGAAAAGATAAGTAATATATAAATATTTCTGTAGCATTAGTGAATGGATATTAAAAACATATGTCATATGGATGCAGGAGTACGGGATGGATTTAACTGATGCCAGCTCTGTACTAGTCAAATGTCAGCAGAAAGTTTTTCACTAACCCAAACCATTGCTGTCAGTGCTGGGACATTCCAATTAAGAGATCAAAAGTCATCCTTAACAAACAGCAAACAGTCCTCATTGTGCCTTACAGGAATAAGCAGTAATAGAGTCGCTTTTCTATTTCTGTGCAAATAAATGCAGGGTGCAGCTTGAGTAAAAATTTTTTTTCACTCTGCAGATTGCAAGTGAGGACACCTCATTCCCTCATGCATCCAGCAGTTTCTCAAATCCATTCAACCCAGGAGGGGTTAGTAAGCCACTTAAATTTGCAAGAAATTTTTTAGAACATGGCATGGTCCCTACTCTTTCTTCTTACCAGGGAATGGAGGTCACGAAGAACATTAATGTATCTTTTTTTAAAAAGGCAGCTACTTATTTTCCTGGGTTTTTTCTGGTTGCCTTTCTTTTCTTGTTGGGATGCTTGTGCATACTTCTTGGTTTCAACAAAAGCTTCCTGACACACATTAGAAATATTCTTTAATTTTTTTTGGTGCTTTTTGTATTATTCCAGACTATTATTTTGGTTGTTTACTGTATGTACTACGTGGCATCCCTAAACAAATAAACCTGACCTAACTGTATCTTTCCTAAGATATTTGTTAAAAAATAGCATCAAGAAGTATGAATTTCAAATTAAAAATTTTAATGAGCAGTTATTGACATTCATAAATACAATCTCTATGTATATATAATTCAATCAAGTTATTCTCTTTATCTTTAGTAATTCTCATATATATAGCAATTGTAGTTTTGTCCCTGGCAGTCTGGGATGGCCTTTTATTCCTCTGGATGTTGCAGCTTGTTTGTGCTTTGACATTTGGTGCAGTTAAGCAAGTATGTGGAAATTGAGTTTAATTAATTAGGCAGCACTACAGAATAATATAGTTTATATATCGCTCACATTTTGTGTTTTATTTTTGTTTTTCCAGTGAATGTCATAACTCTACAGATAGAATAAAAGTAAGAGTATGGGATGAAGATGATGATATCAAATCTAGAGTAAAACAGCATTTCAAAAAGGAATCAGATGACTTCCTTGGGCAAACCATTATTGAAGTAAGAACACTGAGTGGAGAAATGGATGTATGGTATAATTTAGGTATGATTCTTACTGATTTTTTAAAACAAATGTAGGTAGAGTCTTACTGTCTTTAACTTTGTGGCTTCAAAATATGTAGCTTTGGTACCAATGTATGACTTTTAAAATATTAAATATTACAGGTTGATTTGAAAGTGAAAGATAGAGCCCCCACTGTTCATCCCCCTGCGCCCTGGCAGGGAAGGGGTAGAGAAAATCAGGAGTGAAATAAATCTGTGAATAAGGGATGGGTGAAGGGAAGGTTTATTTTTCATCATCCCACTCTGATTTAGCTGGTAACAAATTGATTTTCCCCTAAGTCGAGTCTGGTTTTGGCCATGGATGTAATTGGTGAGTGATCTGTCCCCTGTCTTTCTCTTGACCTGAAGCTTTCATTAGATTTTCTATTCCCTGTCCAGAGAAGAAGGGAGGTGATAGAGCAGCTTTGGTGGGCACCTACCAGAATCAACCCATCGCAATCAGACAGAGTAGTGCAGGTTATTGGTTAAGTCTTCATAAGGAAATAATAATAATTAGTACAGATATCAGGTAGAAAATTAAAGTAATTTCAATTGAAAAGGGAAAAGTAGGAAATAAATAGCTGTGCAGCCTTGTTTCAATATGGGAGATAAAATAAGATTCTCTACATCATATGTATTGTATTATGTGGCCTGCACCATGTGTGAGGTACTAAAAAACATTCTCATTTTCAACAGCAGGACTCCGTGGTTTTAAAAAGATTAAACTAGAATGATTCATGAAAGCTTTTCATATGACACCTGTGTTCTTGGTAGTTACTGATGTATTGTTTTTCCACTCTTCAGAAAAGCGAACTGATAAATCAGCTGTCTCTGGTGCCATTAGACTGAAAATCAATGTTGAAATTGAAGGAGAGGAGAAAGTTGCTCCCTATCATGTGCAGTACACCTGTCTACATGAGGTATGTTGGAGAAATTATAGTATAAATATAGAAATTACTGTTGAGTTGTTGCATGAGTAGGGAAAACTGGCTACAGAACATTACAACACTGAAACAAATAGATGCTGCTGTACTTCAGGACAAGTTTATTTTAGATTTCCCATTCTGTATTGCTGAGAAAGTATCAGGTTCAGAGGCAAGGGTGGAACAACATGACACCAACAAATAGACCATTCCTGCCAGGAGTGTTAGGAAAAGAGGTTGAGCCAGATAAACTCCCCCTGTACTGTTTTTTGATTTAGTACTTTGCTATGTGATTGCTAACATCAGGAATATACAAACATTTCTGTATGTTTCAACAGTATACTGTAAAGGATTTCTTTTCTATTACAGTAATTTATATTTTGGAGAGTGAGAAAAAGGAGAAACACAAATGTTATAAAATCTAATGTTCCTTTCAACTAGTTTGCTTTTGTCAACATTGGAAAAAATCATTACTGATAATAGGTGTGTCTTCTGAAAGATTTTCTTTGTAATTGATTACTCTTCCTTCAAATGGTGATCCATGTAGAAATTCTATTCTGGAAATACAAGTAGTTTCTGAAATCTGATAGCTAATATATGGCTGAAAGTTCACCACTAGCACGTAAACACAAAATCCCATTGTCCACTGTAAAATCAGCTATTAAGGGAATTCGGGCTGATAGATTTTGAGCTGAAATTGCAAATGCTGGACTTATGAAGTAAATGACAATATTCAAATTCTCTAAGATAGTCCAAGAGACAATTATGGGCTTATTAGAAAAACCATACATATTTTGAAGTTTTAGGGGTTTTTTTCAATCACTGAAAATAGGAAACAAAATCTGTTGGATTTTGTGGATACATGTGGAATTTATGGATACATATGGAGCCAGGCAATCTGAGAAGCATTCTATGCCATGAATTTCAGATCCTAGCTTTGCTTCCAAGGGAACTGAACCTAAGCTTTATTGCACACCTTGCACAACTTGAGAGGCATGTGCAGAATTTCTGTTAGCTCCCTGTAGCTTAAGGACTTCAATAATGAATTTGAAATTTATTGGTCACAGATACAATTAAAACTGAAACACTAATAAGCATTACAACATCACTATTTCATTCATTAGTGAGGGCATATAAAAGAGAAGTTTCTGCACTATTTTATGTTGCAGTCTTTCTGTGCCAGTTAACCGAGGGGACTTTATATCAAGGAGATATACAATGTGCTGAATCCCAAATCCGCTGTCTCGTTTGAGCCAGTCTTTGGAAAAATAAACAATTAAAAAATGGGCTAACAATTAACATATTGATGACTATATGTAGGATATATTTTCAGAATGCTTCTTAAAAGCCAAAATTTGATGTTTGAAACATTTCTTCCCTTTAGAATCTCTTCCATTACTTGACGGAAGTGAAGTCTAATGGAGTGGTGAAAATCCCCGAAGTGAAGGGCGATGAGGCCTGGAAGGTGTACTTTGATGATGCTGCACAAGAAATTGTGGATGAATTTGCAATGCGCTATGGAATTGAATATATTTATCAAGCTATGACGTAAGTATTATCATGGCTGGCTTTCTGCTCTGCTGTCAACAGTGTGATTGAGGGAAGTAACAAATTTCAAGCCTTCATGTTTTCATTCACCATTCCTCTTCCATTCCTGACTTAAAATTCTAATCATTTTTGTCCATCTTATTCTCATTGAAGTGCTTCTCATCTGCAGTGACTTTAAGATATAAGCATTTTATAAGCTGTTACTGGCATTACTGCTAATGCATTCCTTAATCCTTGTGATACTGATACATAGCACAGTTCAGAAAGACTTCCGGTGTTCCAGATGCAACGGGAACAGGGTTTCACAAGCTCTGTACTCTTTTCCAGGACTAAAGAATAACAACAATGGCGGTAGTGAGCTTCCATAGTATATGTAAATAATTTGTGCAAACCATTTTTTAACAGTACTGTGACCTATTAGTACATCATCCATTCTGAAATAGCTGTCTGAACACTTTAGAACACAGCACCATATAGTTCAGAGACCTGGAGACATGAGAGATCTATCATGTATTCTCAATTTATACAGCAAAACGTTTTCTGGTGAAAAAGACTATATTCTGCTGGAGCTGAAGAAAAGCAGAGGACTCCAAATGAGTCCTCTAAATAAAAAATACAGACTTTTTTTCTCATAGAAACCTGATATTGTGAAATTTTTAATCAGAACATCTCTCGTTTTTTTGCATCTCTACCTCCTAAAAAGAAGAGTCTTATAATAAGCACGAAGGTACATAAAAATTGGGAGTTTTCTTTTTATTGCAGAACATAATGACACCACCTACTATTGCAATGAACTTGACTTTCACTTTATGTAGCTCTCTATGAACTATTGTACTGTTCATCTAATAGAAGGGCAAGGAATGTATTTTTACTATACGCATTTTTAATAACCTTCCTTCAAGAAATTTACACAGCATTGCACAGAATAATTAATGAAACTTGAGAGTTCCTCTGTTTTATATTTAAACTACATATGGAGGAATTAATGTGTTGACTTCCATGAGTGTTTGTGTTTCTGTGTTTAGTTTCTCTGTAGCGCTGTGTGATTGTTGTGTTATTTATTAACTTATACTGGTATTGTAATTTTATAATTTGACTTTAAATGGTATATCATTTTTACCAAAATGTTAGTGATAGAGTTGTTTCTGCTGTGTGTATCAAAATTAATTCAAGATTTGACCAGAAATGAATTGTTAAGAGCTACTAATGCCAAAGGAGGGCTGTTACTAGTGAGTTGCATAAGAAAGGGCAGATTTAGCATTAGTTCTGTCTTAACTATAGCCCTAGAAGTTAATTATCTCAATATAACATGGCTGCATTTTTGACAGACAATCTTAACTGTAAATTTGTTTTTAACTTTGTTTTTCTTCATCTCTTCATGTATTCAAGTACTGCAAAATTTTCCAGAAAATTTTGAAACTGGTTTTAGAAATGCAATTGTTGCAAAAGTCAGCATTGCAAAAATAGCAGTACAACTGATGTGAGTACATCAAATTCTTTTTACTTAAAAGTGGTAGAAATTGACAGGTTATATTTTTATATAAAGAAAATGCTTTATTTATCTCTCAGTAAATAACATAGCTTACAGATATTCATGAAAAGTAAATTTAGTCTGCACACCTAAAATGGAGCTGGCCAAATACTCCAACACATTTTTCAGGAGTACTTACTCAAAAATTCTAACCAAGCCATTTTATTTTAATTGACCTATTTTGCCTCCTCTTTTTGTTCTTGCTTTCTTCGATACCTTTCCCCCCCAAATTTCCTCGATGTTGTTGACTGCAAACCAGGCATCTGAAGGCAGATGTAATAAGAAAGTGAATCCAATATTGGTAGTCACAATAAATAAAAGCTAAGATTTCATTGCCCCCATACCCATATGCTTTTATATTTTAAAATGTTGCATCTCAATAATGAGTACTGCCTTTTTGAGGGGATGGCCCCAGCCTGTTTAAGTTAGGAATAAAATCAGTGATGAATGTAATCTCAAGTAATACTTGGAGAAGAATATTTATTCATATATGTTATTTTGCTGATTCATCTGCAGACGCGTCTCAGAGCATTCAAACTTCAGGGAGAATAGTAGTGAAGGCACTAAGTCTATTTGTCATGAGGAATTTTGTTTTGGACTATTATCTGCTGGTTTTATTTCTTTTTATGAGATTACCTTTTTCTTCTGGAACAATTTTAGTGGCTGGAAGAAAATGTACAGCTTCTTGATTTGGAAAATAGAATTATCAGATTGAATTTGGTAACAAAGAGCTCCTACTAAAACAAAAGCAATTTTCTACTATACGACATAGAGAGAATTTGAATGTAATCACTTTGCCCAGAGGAATATTGTCTAAGCATTTTTTGCTTGAGAATCTAGTTGCAGAGTACTTCTACTGCATGTCTCATGATAACATTGGAAATTAAAATGTTTGTGTTTGTAAATGCAAAACTGACTAAGCTTTAATACCCCAGGATCCAGACCCCAGAGAGCATCTGCACTTCATCAGGCTACGTGAGTTTTAGGATGCTGCTAATGAGGTGCTCTTTTTGCCTGAATGTAATTTTTCGTATTCATATTTGTTTTAAGGTTAGCTGTTATATATAGTTTCAGTGCCACTTAATGATAGTCAGTCTTGACCCTTTTAAGGGTGGATAGATGGCATATGCTGGAATAGGAATATATGGCTTTTTGCATTTCTACACAACATAAACCTGACTAAATTTCTCTAAAGTGCCCTTGTCTAAAGTGATTTGTCATCCTGTTCCACTACAGCAATAAACAATCCCACTTATAATTTCTGGTTCAGGATGATGGCTTTGTCATCTAAGATCCCTTTATAAACCCTGAAGATTTCCTTCCAGGCCTCAATATTTATTTATATCTATTCTTTTAGAGCACAGAAATAATATTTCAAAAATTTAGTCTTGATTTTCTAAACACAGTGAATGTAGTCATACTGGGATGTGGGAATCAGCCCAGAAGATACCACACAGGTGTTTACCTCTCTGCTCTAGGCATTGTCCCCAGTGAGACCTTTCTCACCAGGATTAGAAAGAGAATGAATTCAGGTGCACCTCTTACTGGAGATAGGAACATCTCCACATTTCTATGAGATAAATGTAGACACTTTTTCCCTATAGATGCTGACTTAGAAGGGGTGTTTTACTCTCAAGATACAGATTACAACTGTACAGTTCCTGAGCAAGGAATCTGCTTTAAGCTACTACATGTGGAATTCATGTAAATAGAAAAGCAGCTATTGACCCAAACCAAAATGCAGCAAAAATTGATTCTGTTGCAGTAATTGCAGGTCTTTGAAGTCTTGACTGTATAGGTTACATAATCCATTCTTCTTTCTTATGATTATTTTTTATTCTTCCACTCCTTATGGAGTGTGTATTAGGGAAAGAAAAGCAAGACAATTACAGCCATTCTTACATGGTTCAGATGAGAATTTTTTTGCTTTTTGTGATGGATAACAGCCAAACAGACACTGTTATCCACACAACTGGTATGTATAACTCCCAGAAGTACAAGCATGGCTGTGTGAGATGATAGGGAGGAAAATAAGTATCACAGAAAACAGGAAGAAAAAGTAGAAAAACAGCACAGTGATCCAGCTGGCCTTTATTTTCATGACTGTGGTGATTGATGGCAGTTTATGTTGTAAATTCATTGTCTAGAAGGAATCATACTGGAACTTTATTTACCTAAATATATTAAGCCACACTGCAGTGAAGAAAGAGTAACTTTTTTCCTGTCATTCATCTTTAAACATAATTTATTTCTCTTTAGAAGGCAAAAATCTGAGCACGTATTGAAACAGTGTTTGACTAGACGCTGAAATTGCACATAATATCAGCAACCTGAATTTACTGTGTAATAGAGTCAAGTGCAATAAAAGCTCTATTAAGATCTTTACTTCTTACTGGCAAGAGTCACCACAGGTAGAACCTAATGATTCTCAATCAGCAAGATCACTCCCATTCCAGCAGGTTAATGAGCACTAACCATGTTATCTTATTCTCCTGCTAGTTTTCAATTAATGTGGCAGCATTACAAAAAGCCCACGGATCACCCATTAAACTATTTCTTTTATTGATAGTATCTGCTTACTGATGAGTACAACACATCAATTAGACTTCTTTCTTCTCTACATCATACTAGCAGAAATATCAGAAAAATCCCAGGCACTGTCAGTTGCTCAGGAAATTGCATTGTAATAAAGTTGGAGCAAGCAGGCTTGGTTTCAGACACCACTGTAGCTTAACCAGAGCAACCTTGCTCTAAACATTGGTAAGTATGAGACTTACCAATGGTTGCTGTGACATCATATGCCCACCAGAAATTGTTAACAGCTCATGCTATTGGCTGCTGTTTTTAAAGACCTGCAAGAACAAGGACAGGGGTTTACTTTGATTTATTCATTTTAGCTAGAAGGAATCCAGGTATCTTACAGGTAGCTGATAACCTGAGTTATCTGCACTCTCAGAGTCATGACCCATATTGTGTACTTAATAGGTTCTGTGAACATTAGAGATTTTAATTAATTGATGGAGAGAAACAAAAATATGTCACAGATGGCTTATCATAATTTTTACTAAGCACATTACAGGTGAAACAGTGCAGTGATACAATAAGGGCATAAATTATACCAATTGTTTTAAATTTTCTGTGTAAAAAAATTGGTACAGTTTGGGTCTGTTTTCAAGATAAGAATTCAGTACAGGTCGTGGGTAGGTCATTGTGAAATGATTAGAGGAACCTGCAGAAGACACCTTAAAATGGTGACCCAAACAACATTCCATGATCTGCCATGTTTTCCCTGAAGGCAATTGAGACAATCTCAATGATTTCTCTGCTGCTGACTGCTCCCTTTGCCTGCCTCCTCCCTCAGCAGAGCATATGTTACAGATATGACTCTAAGGCCAGTGGGTTACAAGTGCTTTTTAATCTCCAGATTGATGATACTCATGCACTAAGAACCTTTAAGTCCACTAAAAGACTTTTGGAAATTAAAGGTCATCAGTAAAAATATTAATTATTTTGTCAATCTTTTGGAAACGGTTTCTGATCATCCCTACATATATTTCCCAACCTTACTCATAGATAAGGAGATATTTCTATTAGCTTTAAAGGTTACCTTTATTATTGAGAACCACTTGACATCACTATTGTATTTTATTACAAAGGAAAGTATTATTCTTCTACATGACAGAAAACACGTGACATGTAATGAAAGATTTTTCTGAGGGGTAGAGAACTGTGTTGTTCGTTTGTTGAATTCACATATCAGTCTTCAAGAGCACTTCTTGAAAATACAGGCAATGAATTAAAGGTTTGGTAATCCTTTTCCATGAGCACATATCTGGGAATGCTGGGTTCTAGTCCTGGCCCCAGGTGACTGTTTTCTGTATATTTTTGACCAGTTTCTCTCAGTTATGTAAAATGCAGATAATAGCACATAATGCTATTTTCTTGTAGAGGCTATATTGCCCCTACAGGAAAATAATCTTGAATGCTGCCTTGAAAGATGATTTGGGCAGTGACAACAGTTAAGGATATTTGGCTTAAATTCAGCAGGAGTGTTCAATTGTGTTAATTTTTTTTCTTGGAAGGCATATTGCCCATGTGGTTCAGGCCCAGCACACTGCTCTGCCTTATGCTCCTGAGGTGGAACAAGAGAGAGGAGCCAGAGACTCCAGCTAAGAGGAGCATGTGGCGTAATCAGGACCTTCAGTCATATGGATACTGACTGGAATTTCTTAATCCTCTTCTGTTTGACTGTACACCCCTTTTTACCACCATCTTCTTCTAATCCCCCTCATTCTCTTTCCTATTTGTGTACATTTAGTCTTTATCCCTTTATCTCCCTCCTGGTCCTGCCTAATTATAAATCTTGAACATAGGAATTTATGTTTGCAATGATGATGTTCACTCTCCTCATGGGTCAGATCTTTCATTCATTTGCACCTCTCATGTTTCGTTGGTAGCTCTTCATATGCTACCAGCAGGCATCTCCTGTTTCATTAAACAAGTAAACAGTGCTGCTACTTTGCACCTCTGATTTTGGCTGTTTCAGGTTTAACAGACTGATTACCTAAATTTTACTGGCCTGGATTGAAGTGGAGCAGTTTCAGTTATGGCCTAATTCAAGTCAAGGTGAACACAAAAGCTGCTTGAATCACCTTTCATTAATAATGTAGTGTACAATAAAAGCCACACTAAACTGCTAGTTTGAGTCTTTTTGTTGGCAACAATTAAATCTTCTTCTACTATAGATTTCTGTGACTTTCCATGATGAGTTAGAGTTTGCTTTTTAGGTTTTCTTTAATAATGAATGTTTTGCTTAATAGCAATTAAAATAGTTAAGTCATGTTTTTGTGTTTAGGATTAAGAGAGTAAGAACTGAATGTGAATCTAATGTGGCCAGGTTGAAAAGATCAGTATAAAACAAATGGCAGTTATATCAAACATGTCTGGATTTTCCTCATATGCATCTGTACAATTTTCCATGAGGTAGCCTGACAACTACGTCATTGGAGTTAGAAAGAAATTATAATGGGAGAAGAAGCAGATTCCCTGCCATCTTTAATAATTGCTAGTTTGTTTGAATTGCAGGCACTTTTCCTGTCTCTCTTCTAAATACATGTGCCCTGGTGTTCCAGCAGTTATGAGTACATTATTGGCCAATATAAATGCTTTCTATGCTCATACAACAGCAGCAACTAATGTATCTGCCTCAGATCGCTTTGCTGCTACTAATTTTGGGGTAAGTAGATTTTCTTTTTTAATGGAGTTCTAGCCCTTTCTTTAATTTGTTTTAGATTGCTCATTTTAAAGAATAAAGGTGATTCTTAGATTTTGAAAATTTTACCCTGAGTCTTTAAAATCAATTGTCATAAAAGCCAGAGAAGATGCTGCTCAGCTCCTTGTGAGGCATAGAGGGTAGAAAGCACTGGCACACATTCACAGCACTAAAATCTCCAACAAACAGCTTTTTGTTTTATTGCAGTGGGCCTTGCAAACTGCTAACTGCATTAGATTAAATATTGGATGCAATTCCTTTCTTTGGCTGTGCCATCGGTGAACTCATGTTGACCTAAAGGATGTAGCCATAAATGCTGCTCTTCTCACAAGCATCCATGATAATGGACTCTCTTATTTTTGCTTAAACTTTTGCTGGTGCATTTTCTGAGTCCTGGATTTAGGTATCAGGAATTTTAGGAGGAATAGTAGTATTTCAGGATGTGATAATACTTCTTTTGTTATTGCTAAATTTTCTTCTGTGGATAAGTATCTCACAGCGTGGACTTTCCAGTCTTTGAACATGATAATAGATAAAGATACATTCAGTCCTTATTCTGATTTCTTTCCCCTACTCTCAGAGGAATTGAGAGCAGGAAGGCAAAGCAATAATTCAAAGAGGTTGCCTTCATAGCTCTGGTATTACACATGATACAGAAAGTATAAACACAATCTTATGATGAAAGATGCATTTATTCTTTCCTCTTTTTTCTTTTTTGGGAGGGCTTTTATTTGTAGAGCTGATATCAAAGATATATTTGATGTAACAGTTTTCCTAAAATACCATTTATTGGCATGAAATAAAATATTAATTGTAATTAAAATTTATTAAATACAAATTAAAACTTCAAATTTAAAATTTTATTTGAAGTAGTGTTAGAGGCACTAGTACTCTTCTCCACTATTAGAATAATAGAGGATTTATGAATTTCAGATTTTCAAGAAAAAATTATGAAATTTTACATCTGGATGAGTAAATCAAGAATTACTTAATATTTTTGTTACAAAAAGTCTTCTCTTTCAATGTTCAAGCTTTATTAGACCTTTGACTTTGATGCAACTTTTGAAATTTAGAATAGTTTTGCTGGATTTTTTTATCCTTTTTCCCCATTTTTCTAATGATCAGAACTACTTTTGTCCTCAGACTGGGCAGAGATTAAGTCCTTTCTCTGATGTTAATGCCAGTTTGCCTTTGACGCAATTCCAATCCAATTCATAGTTCAGCAGATGGATGGGAGAAGAGTAGTAGGCATCACTAATAGAGATTTGGAGCTCTTTTTTCAAACAATTGACTTATAGGCAAAATATTAGATTATTCTCTCCTGGGTCAAAAGTTATTTTTTAGTGAATAGCTGCACATCATTCATCAAAAAGAGCATCTCAAATTCAAGTCCTCATGCTACAGCTGGGAATGATTTGGCTGACTGAATATTCCAGTAGAGATTTATAGCATGACAAAAAAGTTCTCTTTTGATTGATCCCTTAAGGGAACTGTGCCAAATTAGCAGGGTTTGGTGTGGAACTCCACTGATGAGAGACAGTGCACAAAGACTTTATTGTCAAATTACCAATCATCACATTTGAGGGATGGTGCAGATACAAGTGCATCCTTAGAGCTATCAGCTCCTGCTTCTTCCAGAAGTCTGCTGCTTTCACATAGGCTGAGATTTCACAATTTTGTGCAGTAGACTATGGAATATGTTCTAACATGGTAATTAAAAACTCATTAGTATTACTTGAGAATGGCACAACTCAGCTGGAAGTCTCACAGCAAAATACTTTCACTGCTTCTTCATCTATCAAGAAAACAAGTTAATCTTCACATTTGAAAGGGAAAAATATAATTTCATTGTATTAGTATTACTTAACTTATTCCTACAAAAGCCACTGTTTCAGAAGTATAATTTTCAATCATACTTTTGCACCAAATTTTGTTGTAAATGAGCATCATTTCTTACTTATTAAAGGAATGGGGAGGTGCTGTCTTCAAGAGTTTAATCAGTTGCAAGGCAAATATAAGACAGGAAAATGTTGCATTGCAAAATCTTTGTGACCTCACTAATATATTGCACAGCTGCACAGTTTTTAATGCATACCAGGTATACAATATAGATAGAAAGGGAAAATAAAGTGAAAGAAGATACATCACTTGGCCTTGAAACACAGGTATTTCAAACCATCGCTTGTATATGAAATAATGGAAAATAAATTGATTTTCAAATAAGTTAAGAGTGGAAATAAGCTTTATAAGCTTTCTGAAATCTAAAAACAATTACAGGAACCTGCAAATTCTACTGCAATGTATTCTTGTTTTCTTCTTACAGAGAGAAAAGTTCATAAAGTTGCTGGATCAATTGCACAATTCTCTGAGGATTGATTTATCCAAATACAGGGTATGTACAATGTATTCTATCTAGAGTCAACATGAGACCCCAAATCTTTTGGAACAAAAATTTACTGAATATAAGCTGTTTAACACCAGTATTTTTCCAATTTGGCAAAAAGAAAAAAACTTAGTATTTTCCTTCCAAAAGCTAAGAACAGGTCAAGGAATTAGCACATATTCAAGAAAGCATAGTATTCAACTACTATTTTGATTAAATTGGTCTATAACTAGTCTTAAGTTAGCAAGTTTCCAGACCTTTTGTAACATTTTTTTTATTCCGTTCACGTTTTCAAAATATCACAATATTTTAAATTATTTATATTCCAAGTGCAGGAGCATTATTAAAGGTGCTCCTACTCATGTCCAAGGGATAATCATCATTAACTACCTCACAGGCAGAATTCGGGTAACGTGAACATCTCTAATCCTTCCAAGCAGCCAGCACTTTATGTTTTCTTAGAGGGTTTTTGACTAGTTGTTCAAGGATTCTACCTGTAACTCAAATTTTGCATGATTCCTCTTTCCCTGATTCACCAGGATAATTTTCCTGCCAGCAATTCTGAAAGACTCCAAGATCTGAAATCAACTGTGGACCTGCTTACCAGCATTACTTTTTTTCGGATGAAGGTATTGTCTTTTATTTGCACAAATAAATTTCCTGAAGGAAACAAAATATTTACCTTTTAAATTAGTTTAAAGTCAAGTCACATAAAGCATACTTAGCTGAACTCCTTAGGAATCATATAGAATAACGATTTTCTACTGATAAAATAAAATCCCAAATCAAACAGCAAAATAGATCTGATAACTATTCACCTTAGTCTCTCCAAAAGTTGAGATCTAAGTGGTCAAGCATGGAAATATTTTTTGAATGGTTCACATTAATATTACTGAATGAAAAAAGAGAAATAAAAAGCAACCTTTGTCATAACAACATGTGATTCCATTGCATTAGGCAACTACATAAAGAGAATTAAAATAATCCCCTAAGTTAAAGTTTGAATTAATGTATCCTGAAATGGAGTAAAGAGATGAACCCTTTGCTTTACTAAATAACTGTTTTTTGGCTGATATTCTTATTCCAAGGAAAGCACATTATTATACGATTTAATTATTTCCTAAATAATAAAAAAACATCAAAATGTAAACCCTAAGATTTCAAGATGTAAACTTGTGGGCACACATGCCACTTTCATCATATAAATATTTTAATTCAAATAAAACAGTGATAAAATCTACTTGCATGTTTTAATGCATCTTTGAACTAAATCCACCTTAATTTAACACAAATTTAATTATTTTTATCATTGCTTTATCTGAACACTTTTCATCCTGTATAACAGAACTACATTCAACACTTGGATATTTTGTGCTCAATCCAATTCTGACATTCTCCCATTTATGAAATATTTAATTAGGTCCTGGAATTGCAGAGCCCCCCTCGAGCCAGTACTGTGGTGAAGGACTGTGTAAAAGCCTGCCTGGATTCAACTTATAAATACATTTTTGATAATTGCTATGATCTCTACACCCAATTAGTGGATCAGGTAAGGTCAAAATGAACTTGTTTTGTGCTGTTGCTCATTCATTATTGTTAGTTTGCCTTTAGTAGACAGAAAGCCTCCCATGTCCCTTCATATCAAAGCACTCAGATTTTCATTATATTTATGCATGGAGGAGCAACATACCATAAATACATCCATAGACTGCTATGAACTCTAAACTGTTTAACATGAGTTTCAGAATGGACAGATTAATTCATAATGTAGTCATCAAGTTGGACATGACTGTGAAATTGTCCAGTGGTTTGGGGAAGGTGGCATGATTGATTACTGTTCATTTAAAATCTGTAACAGGAAAATAGTTATTTAAAGTCTAACATTTTATTTCTGTAGCTTTAGAAAAAAAAATTAATTTTCTGAAAATGATATAATCTTTCCAGCCTTAGATTTTAGCATCTATGATGCATTCTTGGATCCAAGCTTTGGTAACTGCTTTAAGAAAGCAGAGGATAATTCTGAAACATTTCATAATATTTGTCTATCGGGTTGAATTGTCAATGCACAGTAATTATACCATTTGTTGTGTTCCAAATGTCATGCAAATTTGAGAATACTTTTTGATTTTTTATATAATATGATCATTCTAAAGTAATGTTATAATTAATTCCTGTCTTAAAGGAGCAACACTTCTTTATCACATTACCTCCTATACCTTGTACCTTCCTGGATGGTATACTGAAAAAATGGCAATTCTGTGACTATTTCAACCTTGAACAGGATTAACTAAATTCTTTGGCAAATGCACTTATTTTTTTGTGTGTAAATAATTAATGAGAACACTCATATTAATGATATAAGGCTTCAAATGAAATTTATTTGAAAGTATATTTCACTTGAATCCAGAATATGAATTCCTGTATTTTAGGAAAGGTGATATTTGCTATCTATTCAACATTTCTGAAATGAGAATTTATTTTCTCATGTTGGATTTCTGTTGTATGAGAAAACTTAACTGTGGCTTTTAATGTAGGGATTTCTCACCAGCACCAATAAGTGCTCCACACTTAGTGCTGATGTGTGTTTATCCTACAACAGATTATATTGTAAGCTGAGTAGGAGTATAAATTAGTGGAAGGAGCAGCTTCAGGCATCACATCTATTTACGTCATAAACTGCTCTGTTTTCTCGCTAATGTTTACTCTGCAGCAATTTGATCTTGTCTGGTAAATATAATATGAAGTGCTGCTAGACTGAGTATTACATAAGTCTGCAGTTTATCAGTAGATTCTAGTCCTCAGTGAACAGCTGAAAGTGACAAAGTCTTACTCTGCAAAGCATCGTGACAACTGCAAAAGCTTATCTGTATTCAAAAAATTCACAACTTTTTAATGTGAATCCATACAGTCATTTAGCTTGTCTATTTTAAAATATGATTTTAAAGTGCAAGGATATTAGACCTTTTCTGCCTGGTAGAGAATGTAAAACTTGCTTAAGTAAATGTTCTCTCCAAATTATATTTGAGGCAGAATAGGCAATGTTGTTATTACATTTTTCTCTCACACAACTCTACTTAGTGGTGGAGAAATAAGAAGCCCTGAAATAAAAAAATTTTTTAAAAATCCCCAAGTATTCACTCAGCTGGAAAACTGAGTTCACTGTATTTCTGCAGCTCTTGGGTTCTCTATCCAGCAAGGAGATTTCCAGCAGGGGCAGTTTTTTATGGAAACTTTAAGCAGAAAATTGTCTGTACGGTTAAAATCACCGAGCAGTGCAGGAGACTTCAGTGAAGAAGCGTAAAAAGCAAAATTCAAAATAAATAGATTGCATTCAAATTTACTTCTAATAGCGAATCACATCAACAGTTAAACAAAATATTCATGCAACAATCACATATAATCTTGGTGCCAGACAGTAAAACTTTCTTTCACAGAAAGTAGGAGACAATTCTGAGAAATATAGCTGGTCTAGCTTTAATAGAGAAATGACTAAAATTAATTCAAAAGACTACCTGAATTCTACATCAGCTCTTGAGTTGTACTACGAGACTTTGTTCAGCATGATCCTCTTATGTTTTCCTGTCAATATATCCAAAAGTGCATTTGGCTTTAGGAACACTTAAGCATGCAGCTTGTTTGAACCTATAGCTTGAGGGGTGTTCCAGTGAATTAAGGTGATTGGCTTGTGATACCACTGTTATAATAATGAAGAAGTAACCAATATTGTAATTAACATTTCATTAGCTTCATGTCCAAGCCCCTTAGATTAGACCAGATTCCACCCTTAAGCCTTCCTGAGTGGCCATTCCCTTCTCTCTGCTCGTCTCCCCATCAGATGAGGTCTCCTCCCCTCAGAGGAGGGAGTTCATCCCTGGTTCTGCAGCACAGGAGGTTCATGTTTTAGCTGCACAGCCGAGCTTTGAGCTGTGAGTACTGAGAACTGAAATCGATGAGCCCCAAAGCAACAAGAAATGGTTCTTATGTAGGTCAGCACCTGCTCTCACTCAGGGGAAGGACTGGCAGCTGTTGTCCTGCTGAGTCCCCTGCATGCTCAGGGTGTGTATCTGTGTGTAACTAAGAGTAACCACCTTATGCAGTTGCTTTTGGCTGCAACCTAAAATTCTTAGAAATTCCTCCCACAGTATTTCTAGAAAATATGTTTCAGGTCTGACTGTGTGGGATTGTTTAAGTTTGGGGTGAAAATAGAGTAACGATGTTAAAATTGAGGGGCTCAAACTGGAGGTTTTGGATATTTGCCGCTATAAATGGAAAAAGTAAATCATAAAATATGCTCAGCAGTCTCCAATTCCTCTTTTTATTACTCTCTACCTTTGTGTCAGGCAGACAATCACCATTAAAAAGTTAATGTCTTGCAGGAAAATATCACCCCTGAGGATATTTCCTGGAGTGAAGCATTGCAAATGCTAACAGCATGCAAAAATGTCATACTACAGTTCCACACCAGAATACAAAGAACAGCTGATGGCAAAAACCAATGACTACCACAGACAGTAAAACATTATAGCTTGACAGTCTTAACTGACATGTATATTGCTAGCCTCGTTATTGGAGATAAAGCCCTCTGATGAAGAACTGTCTAGGTCCTTACACTGCACATGTGGTATTTTCTCTTTTTAATTAACAGTTATCTGAGTGAAGTGCTTAGCTGCCCTATGTTAAAAAAAATACCCTGGAGAAGCAGTTTAGGAAGCACTTTTATAGTTTTCTGACTCAATTTACAGATACGTCACTCTTTCTGTTTTCTTGAGAAAACAAATTTTGAAATCCTGGCTGGTGCTCACAGTGACTGAAGTCTCTTCAGTAATTCTTTTTGCAGTCTTCTCCACTGCATGACACCAATGAAATGCAGACTGTACCCTTCATGTTATCTCAAAAGCTCTTGATCAGTACAAGTAATTTCATGATTGATAGCACCAATATACTGGAATAAAAACACTGGAGTACTTTATATCTCTCAGCAGTTCATCAGAACAGTCCTGATACAGGTCCCTCCCTACCTGATGTTAGGGACCTTTACTTGAGTCTTTACTCAGCTCTGAATGTTGTCACAGCACAGCTTGGTGCAGACAGGAGGTAGAAAAAACAATTGACTCTTTCAGGAGCCGAGTGTTGAACAGCTGCAGCAGCACAGTACTCTGCCCTTGCCATTTATCTCTTGCAGGGGTACAGCACCTTGGGTTGGGTTGGTAATGTACTAACAACATCCCAGCTCTGGGAATCAGAGCTGTAGATGAGCACGTGGATGGGCCTATGCTTTGGGAGCTGGCTTTGTTTTGCTTTACTTAGGTGTGAGTCCCAGGTCACTTTTCCATGTGGGATTTGGGAATCCATGTCCCCTAGTGGTTTTAGAAGGTGTACTTTTTTCTCTTTAGTATAAACAACAAAAAAAACATTAGATTATTAATTTCCTATAGAAATACTGCAAGATTTGAAGCATGACTGTGATCTGTGTTTTACAGACATATTCAGAAATATGAAGTAGGAAATAAAGTGCAGTAGCAAAAGCTGTTTACTACAGAGAGTCCTATTTTCAGGCATGCAAATTTCAGTGCCAAGTAATATTTCTTGTGGAGCCCTTTTTTATATTTACATATTGCTTTAGTTGCACTGAAAAGGTTCAGACTTCTTCAAGTCTGGCATGCAAAGGGTACTTAGAGATCTCTCCTTGTGTTGCAGCCTTGTGTTTGATGGGGCAGCGTGTTAACCACAGTAATAGAAAAACATTTGGTAAATTGCCTCAGGACAGAAGGATGCCTTTCGTGCTATGGAATTTCCGACCGCATTCTGAGAATTCTGTCAGAGGAAGACCAAATCTTCCAGATATAATTTCTTCTTAGCAGTTTGTCTGAAAATACTGGTTAGAAAGTCAAAGAGCTTGCAATACATGAGGGGCTCACTTTGGTCTTCCTCCACCTATTCCCTGCAGAAGCAGAGCACTTCTGGGTGGGTGGGTCAGATCACAACCACAGTATCACTTGGCTGGCCACTGCAGAGCAGCTATGCATGTTACACTGCCCTGAACAGATAGACTAGTTAAACCAGCTCCTTCCACGTGCCAGTTCTTGAAGACAAAGGCTGACAATTCTCAGTGACAATTAATCCAAAAAAGTTCTGTTCCACTTCAGTCGGTACTGGAGAATACATAAAGTAAAGTTGCCTGGAGAAGGTGTGGGTGCCCCCCCCCGGAAGTGTTCAGGGCCAGTTTGAATGGGACTCTGAGCAACCTGGTCTAGTGGAAGGTGTCCCTGCCCACAGCAGGAGGGTGGGAAAAGATGATCTTTGGCATCACTTCCAACCCAAACCATTCTGTGATTCTATGATGATTCTTCAAATAGGGTTTCAGTTTCAAATAAGAGTTTAGGAGTCAATTACTGTGCAACGGCACTGCACAGGGAAATCCCTCACAGGTTTCGAATGCATGTCTGCAAGAGGTTTCTGACTTTAGACTCTCTTGAGTGAATTCTTTAAAGCCAAATTTTCATTCTTTTAGATATTAAAAAATCATTAAAAATTATATAAGATTCTATATAAGATTCTGTGTATATTTTATATATAGTGCATATTGCATATTTTCTGGTGATTTGGCATTAAGTAATATTATATGTAACATGGTATGTAATATAAGTAATAAACATGCAGTTTCAAATATGGAAGAATTCTTAAAATTATTAATTCATTATCTAAGACTGGTCTATAAAATTGCCCTCTGTAGCCTTGTGCTGATCAAGGCTACTGTGTTGGTTTCCATGGAGTTTCCACTCTATCATTATTTATATAGAAAATACTGTATTCTGAATCCTAGCTTGGGGCTTGCAGCAGACAGCAATAGATAAATTTCTGATATCATAGGATTCAGTTTATCAAAGTCACACAGATAATAATGGGTATTGATTGTGCAGAACATAACAAAATAAAAACAAAGAAAATTAAAGCAGACATTCATCTTACAATCCGGTAAAATCAGTGATGAGAGAAGTTGAAAGCCCTCTGTTTCTCAGACCAGTCTTTACAGATTTGTCTCAGGGTAATATAGATGTAGATTTTAATCTGCTTCACACTGTGTCTGAGATTGCTTTCTCCACTCTCAACCACTTTTCTAGAGTACAAAATGTTTGCATTTCAGCAGTTTAGCCTTTTTTTCCCATTAAACTCAGAAAACTCCCTCTACATTTTATTTTTTTCTTTAAGAGAATATCAAAACACCAGTAATGATTTTGGAGGCTCTATGCTGCATGATCCATTGCTTGCATATGAATTCAGGTGACTAGGAAATTGACATAAAAGAGAATGAGCAAAACATGATTTGGTGCAAATAATTAATTTTGATTCATATCGTATGAAAAATTGCTCCTACTTCCTCTTTCTGATTTTGATGTCTTCTGTGGCAAAAGACTAAGTTATTACCTAGTTTGGATCTTGCATTAAAAAAAACCACAGACAGTCTCCAGTACTTACTGTATCTGTGAATCTTAAGTGAATAATATGAGTTCTCTTTAATGACACTTTTCTCATAAGGTGTTTGCTACCACTCTAGGGTGATCCTAAAGACAAAAACTACCCAAGTCAATTCATCTGAGAGTATAAAAACCTGTCTTGTTAGTGAGATATCATCTGCTCTTATTGCTTGTTTGATCTGCCAGCAGAAGCCCCTTAGGAATAACATTGTTGTGCCTTTAGCCAGTCACTTATTGAGCTTTTAAGTACAGGACATCTTATGGCATTTCATGGTTCTGTGCATGTGAGCAGCATTACCATCCAAAGTGATGGTACAGGAGGTCAAGGTATTTTACACAGCCTTTCCTATGTGAAAAAGCTCATGGAAAAGTAAGTGATTCTGCTAATTGGCAAACTTTCCTTCATATCAGTATTTGGAAAGGTCTCTTGGTTACTGGAAGAGCAGTCTGTGATTTGAGCTTGTTCAGTGCTGTATCAAAGAAAGAAAGAAAGAAGACAGGAAACTTCACAAAATCATTTATTTTAAAATTAAGAACCACTAATAGCATCAGTTCAATTAATCCTTTTGTCATCTTTCTATATCAAGAATTTATGTTCCTCTTGTCCTTTTCAGTTTTATTTTTAAAAAATTATCACTGTTATCATCCTCTACAATTACAAGTGGTATTTAGGGTCTCCTACATCTTCTCACTGTAGTTGTGCCAGTGTGGCACTAATTTGGTATATCAGCTGTTTAGCTCATGCTTTTACACTGACAGTTTCTTTCAAATGGGTATAACAAGAGTGAATAAAAATCTAGATTGAAATCAAATTTCCACCACTGTTTTACCTCATTACAACAGCACTGCACCGTCTGTCAGAGCTGGGCAAGGACTGTCAAACACACCGTGTGGTTTTGGGCATTGCCCTGTGCAGGAATCCAAGAGTTGGACTCTGGCCTTGTGGGCCCCTTCCAACTCAAGAGTATTCCATAATTCTATAATGCTTCTATAAAGGCATCTGTTGTACATAAAGCAAATAATAATGCTGACAATAATAAGGTAAAAAGAGCTTGAATGATTCTGAGCATTTCTAACACATTAGGTAGATTTTAGGATAAAATGGAAATAACGACTAGGAATGGGCAGAGTATGCACTTTCTTTTCAGGGCATAAAACTACATATGTGAGACTTTTTTTTAAAAATACTTTCTCTGGGCCATTTGAAAAGGTCATACAGATTTTAAAGAGATTTCTTTTCCAGGTAATTTTTGTAGAAAAGACCTCCTTGTATAGCTATTACTTTGTAAATTAGTTACTTTTTGCTATCTGTGTTAAAGAACAGATTTTTGCATTCTGTGATTCACATCCACAGCCATGAAAACCTATCTCAGCTATATGTCACTTGCTGTGAAATACAGTTCTTGGATAAGATGCTGAGCTACATATGAGATGGCTTTGGCTTCTACAGCTGCCTTTCAGTTGATTTGATTTAACAAGCTTCTGAGAAAAAAAATGGCCTATTGGACATACATCTTTGATATAGAAGCAAGGCTTTTTTAGTAAAAATATAATGTATACCAGGAAAAGCCCTTGTGAGTGACATTAATGCTCCAATGTTCATTTCTGTTTTGAAAACCTCTCTCATTTGCATGCACAGTTGTTAATTGTTGGTGACACCAGACCCACCTGCTTCTGAGCTTTATTTCTGTTGCTTTAGACACTGGGGTGGTACCCTTTGTAGTTCAACTGAGTATTTAGCAGTGTGATTAATAATACTTGTCTAAAATATTCCACAGAGGCCACAAAGAGAGTTTCAAATAGGTGTTGTTGAAATTCCCTTTCTACTACTCTAAATGCTATTCATAGATAAAAGTTAATTGAGGTTAAAATAACAGTTAATTAATTCACTGCAACACTAATACAGTGTTAGGCATATTCACAAAGATACCAGGTTGACTGAAGCGATCATAGTTGGACTAGGAATGAGAAGTACAGGGAATATATGTTTAAACTTGCAGGATTACTAAGTGGCTGAGACCCCTTTCAATCTCACACAGCAGTGTAGAAGAGCATGTGTAGATCTAGCATATGCAGACATAGCTCTGTGTGGCAGAAATTATTCATGTATATGTTCATACAGAATTAAAAATATTTCTTGTCATATTTGGGTCCCTACAATTAAATTATTTATTAGATGTTGGTAAGGAATCTGATCCTTCTGCCAAGCAAAGGAATGCAAAATACTTTTGCCTAGGAAATTGTAGGCTAAGAGGTCATAAATAAAGACTGTAGAGGCAAAGTCTATCTGTAAATGCACATTTTAGTGAAATTAAAGAATATAAAATTCTCAATAAAATAAAGGGAAATTCAGCTGCTTTTTCATTTAGACCATACATCATAAGCGGCTGTTAGGCTGAATACCTTCAGCATATAATTTAAAATAAAAAATTGAACACTCCTCAGCATTGATTTTTTTTCAGTCTTTATTGTGTTGGGTATAAAAGTTCTGCCTCAACAAGCGATTCTACGTGTGCTGAGTCTCAGCACAGCTAAGAATTTAATAATGTATCTTATTACAGTGTGAGCATACACTAAAAACCAAGTCTCTCCTGAGCTCCTTTGCTGACATGACAATCTTTGCACTATGGTTCTTCATATTTGTGCATAGTCAAGTACAGTTTTTCATATGTTCTGCTCTGTTTGTTAGCCAGTCTTGGTCCAAAATTTCTAAAGATTCTTAATATGTCACTCTTCCCAGTCAAGGAATAATCTATAGCTGGAACTCACATAGTATTTTCTCTAATAAAAATATATTCAATCTTGTTTTAACAGAGTAAGAAACAAGAAATTCCTAAAGAAGAACAAGGACCAACAACAAAGAATTTGGATTTCTGGGCACAGCTGATTACTCTAATGGTCACCATTATAGATGAAGATAAAACAGCATATACACCAGTCTTGAATCAGTAAGTAATTACTTTCCGCACAAAAATTAAGACTCATGGATTTATTAAAATAAAGATAAGAAATACACCTGAATCAGAAATTGTATTTTAAATAGAATCTAGGAGAAGATTTTTATACAGAATGTAGCTCTGACATAATTTGTTAAAAACTCAGTGCTCTGATAATGAAAAGAAAATCTTTTGGTTTAGGAACATTAAAGATAGGTGGGATATGAGTTATCTCAAAACTTTAGCAAAATATTCTACAAGTGAGATAAATGGATAGAAGGGAAATGTCAATGACATTTCAGTGAAGGGAATTTTCAGTGTGATGGTATTGATGGTATGAGAGTATCGTGACACACATGGTGTTTTAATCACTCTGAAACTCTTTTAAGTATGATTTTTAGGCATGTAATTGTAAAAAAAAAATTGAACTTCACAAAAAGACCCTCTCTGAATTTATAATTGGCTGGCCAGACTGACTTGAAAATATATAAAGTGGAGAGCAGTGTCCTGGAGATGGAACTTGACTTCTCAGAATTGAAGATGTAGCAGATGAGGGAGGTACGATCAATAACCAAGACAAGTCAAATAACTTAAGTTTGATACATGAGTAGAAAGGAGAGAAACAATAGATAAACACAGGAAAAGAAGACAGTGCTGGGGTTTGAACATGAAATATATAGAAAGAGTGCAAAGGAGCATGTTTCACATATTACAGCTGGAGAAACAGGCCTTGCACTAATTGAAATGTGACGTGATGAGGCTCTGGGGAAATGTTTCAGCTCTTTCAGCTCCTTGGAGCCATTTTACAGAGAGATTGCAGAAAATCTGGGCATAGTCTGGCTGTGATGACTTAGCAAAAGTTAACATTGAAACCTACATCTGTATTATGACTAAACAATTCATAGAAGTTTCTGCAAGTGCATTTAATTGAATGCTCTGAAGTGGAGCAGGAACAATCTGGTTTTTTCAGCCAAAATAGTGTAGATACTAGAAAGCACTCTGTCCATTGGGATGTGCTTGTCTGTTGATAAAAGGTACCATTCTGTTTATAGCCCCACAGTCAAAGTGACAAAGAAACCTCCTGGTGATAACCAGAAGCTGAAAGATATTTCGTTGACTTTGACTCCTTCCTTTACTTGAAATAAGTAAAGTATTGTTTCAGTCCTGGATAATAAGCATTTCTTTCTTCAGTCATCTGTTCCACTGACCTTATGGAGTCAGTTCTTACCCTGTTGAGGAAAGAAAACACTTTTCCTGTTTACTCCATTTTTATGATGTAGTGTTGAGTTTCTCCATTTATGAAAGCTCAGGCTTTTGTCTGACAGGCTATATAAATAATAGAGTCATTGTAAAATATCTAATTGAGACAAATACATATATGTGATTCAATTCAGTCTCTTCATTGAAATTTTAAAAGTGTAATAGCAGGTTGATTATCCTAAAAACTTTTCTAGCTGTATTTTTATACAAATGTGAGGGAGAAAGTAAAAGCATAAAGGCAGAGTTCTTCTAAGGGGATTAGGAGGTTCCCTAAAGTACAGATGAATGATTGTGTAAGATGTGAAAAGAGAATCAGGAGTGGATGGAATTGGGACAGATTAAGGGAGAGAGCTCATGTGTCGGACTTTTCTCTCATTTTTGCTGTTGTTTTTTGAGTGAAAGAGTGAACATAGGGAATAACATGTCTTTTAGAAGTAAAAGAGATCAGAAGCAAAAGATGAAGAGGCTGTAGCTGGAAAAAAGAATTGAAAATTGGTCAGAGTTGCTTTAGATACTTTTTTTTTTTTTTTAAGAAAAGCTTCTCCTAACACAAAACCAGCATGTAAAACCTGTTGAGAAAAAAATAAGACAGCCTCCTCTCCCTGTTTACCCCAGAAAAGAAAATGGGTTAAAATGGATGAATGGGTAATGTAAGTTGAATACACAAGAATACTAAAAAAATGTGACTCCTTATTAGAAGTATATGGCCATGCAGTGTCTCGGTGGACTATTCAGGCCTGCATTCATTTGAATCCTATTTTAGAAATGAGGTAACTGAAGATCCCCAGTAGAGCATTCTGATAAAAGTTTTAACAATTATATAATATTCCTCAGAATTCTACTCCTCAACCAGTTTTGGAAACCCTATTTTTATATCTACCTTGGAGGCAAAAATTACGCTGTCATGGAGTAGTTTGAACTGTATCAGATTATAAATCCGGATGAAACATGACATGATGGAATCAGCAAGCATTGCAGCCACTGACAGAGCAGACCAGACCACCCAGTGGGAGTGTGGGGGCAACCTGCAGTTCTTACACAGCATGAGAAACTTGACAAATTTGAGGGAAAAACATGGCCTGGTATTAAAATCTTCATTCTAGTAGTTAAACAATGTAAAATGTGTTTGAAACCTGATTCATAGGCTAATCCAGGGCTTCCTGGCACTTCTGAATATGCATTGTATGTGCTGTGAGAAATTGCTATCAAAATAAAATATTTAATAAAAGGAACATCAAATCAAAAACAAAATCTTCAACTCAAAGATGCTCTTGTATTTTGGAAATAAGATCTAAACTTCGGGCCTCTGCACTTTTTTTTTGGTTTTTTGCACATATACTCAGTCAAGTTGTCACTGTAGTATAAATTTAAGGAACAAGACAGTTCTAGTGGGACTTTTACATTTGTTCTTTACTGATCCTTAGATCATTGCAATATTAGGAACTGTTCTCTCTGTGTTCACATTGTGTTCCACACAGTGTGGAAAGGACTAACACATGAAATCTTCAGGGGCAGATTTCCTCATGCTTCAGGAGCTAAGATGTTTAATAACTCTGAAAAGATGGGGATAGTAACTCATAGTGTAGAAACAGCATAACTGTAACCTACATGTCAGTGAGTTATGAAACATAGGCCAGTGAAAGAAAAAATTATGGAAGGAAGTGAAAAAATCAGAGTACACTGTATCATGAATTGGACTGTGTCAAAGCTGTTCTCATTCTTTCACCATAGCCACTGTAGCTTCCCATGTAACAATGTAACACTGAGAGTTAACAGATTAGAGATATAGACTAGATATATAGACTAGATATATAGATATATAGAGATACAGACTAGAGATATAAACTATCTGTCTTGCCCAAGACATAAGTGGCTGTCTTGTATAAGCAATTTATTATTTTTTGATATAGTCAGGTATCGGCAACATAACTCTTCTGGATAAACTGAGATTTTATATAGTTCTAAGAATTACATAGAAATTGGGTAAATTATGGCCTATGGGGGTCAGAAATAACTGTAGCAAGAGCAAGCTAAATGATTGACAGAGCACTATGCTGCTTGTCCTTTTGCTTCACTGAGAGATGTGAAAATACGTGGCTTTTACAAAGATTAGAAAATGTAATATGTAGAGATCTGCATGGGAAATTTCTCTGATATTTTGCTCCTTAGGGATCAAAATTTGAAGTAGTTTGAAAAAGTTTTCTTACCAAAAAATAAGGTGATAAAATACAAATAACACAAAATACCATATTTATATTGACGTTTTAGTATTTAACCTTTGATTACCCCTTCCCTTTAAGACAGCTGCTTCTGTTACCATTTATCTTTAGCATGTGGATTGTGTTGTGTGCTTCTGTTGTGCATTAGCTATATCAGCTTCTCATATATAGTAAATTGCAAGGATAGCTCTGGTAGTTCCCTCATGCCTATGACTGACAGCTGTGCAATGCCCACCAGTCTGTTGAAGTATAAAAACTGTCATCAGTTTTAGACTTCACCTAACTGAAGCCAGGTGGGATGTGTTGAACTAATTTAAACAACATTGATAATTGCAGTTTGTGTGCATGTGCTCACACAAGTTAAAATCCATAGACAAATCTATTTATCACTAACCAAACAAGAACATTTTTATCAGACCCAGCCTTGCCTTATGGCCAGCCTTGCAATATGCTCGAAAGACAGTGTCAATATTAAATCAGCTGTTAAATACTTCCTCAGAGCAACACTGTCGAAGTTCAAGTCTGGTATAAAGAGAGAACTCAGAGTGGACTGGAGGTAAAGAAATTAAGACAGCTGAAATACATTTCAGCTTTTGAACAGAAATTAATTTTGTGTTAACAGAATGAATATGAACTTCTTTAACTGAGCAGTCATTAGCATATAGAGGGCTCAGCAAACTGAGCAACTGCTTCCTGTTAAAGTGGCAGAGCTAATGAGCTGTTTAAGTACTTTTTCTTTGCAGATATGATCAGGGTCAAATAGGTCTCTAAAATGAATACATTACTTAGATCATACTGCTACCACTTTAAAGTTGCACATAATTCTCATTCTTTCTATGTCAACAAGACCCTTAAAAGTTCTTACATTTTTACAGAAATTATTACAGAATATTTTCTGAATTTGATCGGTGCTTTACTAAAAAGGTCAAAATACTTTGAATCCAGTTCTCTGTTAGTATAAAGTGTAATAACCTCAACACAAAAGCCACACAGCTCTGTGTATTTCCTCATTAACAGATTCTCTTTTTTAATGTATTCCTGGTGAACTTTGGGTATATTTGTGGTTCTCACTGCACCCCTGTGCTATAAGCAACTGCTTTACCTCACTGGGAGATTCTGTGTTCTACTTTCTGCTCTTCATTTGCCTGACCTGCTTGGCTCTGCATTCCTGAGAATGGCTCATATTAATGTCAGTTCCATACCTGCATTAAAGACAGGCCTTTTTTTAAGGCAAAAACTGTGACATAAAACACAGCATCGATCACTAAAATGCCAGCTTTTTCTAGTTGCTAGCAGTGAAAAAGGTAACTCAAAGATTAAGGCCTTTCTTTTGCATTGAATAAGAAGCAGCTGGGAACTTGAAAAAATTGTGTAAAAATACTTAATTGATAATAGCAGAAAGTATCTAAAAAGGACTGTTTCTCAAAGATTACATGAAGCATGATACCAAGACTAAAATTTTGAATAAAAATCTGCATTTCACTACTTGTTGTATTCTTTACTATTTTATCCATACATCAATCAAGGTGGAAGTCTTCAGTGAATTGGATTCTACGAGTATATAAACCAATATAGCTTCACAGACAGATTCACGTTTTTCCAGTGTCACAAGGGAATTAAGGAAAATCTGTGGCTGCTAAACTTCTGAGCCAACTGTTTCATGTTCTTCATAAGCTATCTGATTTATCTAAAGTGGAGAAATATCTGCAAGATAGATGAATGTTTCTTGATTTAACATGTCATGTAAGGAAATTTTTATTTGAAGATTGGATGGTTTATTTAATTGTTACAAAACATAAAATATGATAAGTGCATACTAGGGGAATTATTTTGTGGAAATATTTGCCTCTTTGCTGTGCAGCTGTAAGCATCATTCCTAGCAGCAGGTGAACTGATGTAATGTGATTGATTGCAGGTTCCCTCAAGAGCTGAACATGGGAAAAATCAGTGCTGAAATCATGTGGACTCTGTTTGCCCAGGACATGAAATATGCTCTGGAAGGTAATTAGAACAAGCTATTAATTACACGAGTGACACCAGGACTGATTTCCACTGCAAATAATACCTGACATCAGATTTCTGTGTGTGATTAGAGCTCTCTGGTGTACTTGTTTAAGATACTTCGTAATTTAGTGAAAAAGAAGGGTTATAAAGAATCAAATCATTGCACTGTGAATATATGAAGTTATCTGTGAAAAAAGAATACAAAAGAATTGTGACTTGAAATGCTGCTTCTTAGATCTGATAAAAATATTCAGTGTCCAAAGGGACACACATGTGCTTGCTAGAGAGCATTGTAGACACTCCAATTTTTCTCACTAGCTGAAAATTGCTAACTTGCCCATAAGGAACATTTGCAGAATGAAATTATAGAGAAAGCACACATTTATAATTAAATCTTTTTGTGTTCAAAAGGCAAGATGCATTCATTCTAGTTCCAGCAAAATCAAATGCAGTTTCATTTTCTCTCTTAAGATATTGTGGTTAACCATTGTTAAAATGTGTGGGTTTTTTCTACATAGCAGATTGTCTCCAACTAATGGCTTCAAACACACAGTAAAATGTGGTTATTGCAGCAAACCAAGTAAAAATACCTGCATGAAACTGGCATTGTCTTTAGTCGTCTGCTACTAACTACAGAGCAAGTCTGAAAAGGGTGAGAAAAAACATATAAGGTTAGATTTAAAAAAATGCAATTCAACAGGCATAAAGGATTTTAAAACCCAGATATTTGAAGGTACACATCTATATTATTCTCTCCAGAATGTCTAATGTGATAATATCAGTGCGGTGGTGCTTTGATGCCATGGCAGATTTTCATGGTGATAAAGAAAGAGAAAATATGAGTGGCTAGAATGGCTATTAGTGGAAGAACTGTTTTGTTCATCTGCTGTTGTGTTAGTTTATTTTGTTAATTATGTTATTTGAGTGTGGAACTTCTGTACTAAGCACAGAAGAGGAAAAAGAGGAGAAAAGAAGGAAGGTAATTAAAATACGTACAACGACAACAGAAGACATGAGACATCTTAGATGTGGGTAAGAGAAGATATATTCAAACTATTGTTTCTAAGTCCTATTCTGTAGTCATGTCAGAGTGAATCAGAAGTACAAGTCTGAGATGTCAGGCAGGAGATCATCCTTTAAGAGTGATCAGTGAAGGCAAAAGCTTCCAAGAGCTAAGAAACATGGTGACCAAGTGAAAGCCACTGTTTTATATTAAAGTATATTCCTGGTTCCTTCAGTGAAACAACCTTCTATCTGGAGAGGCTGTCAGTCAGGAACAGCTACCAGAAAACTGCTGTTCAGTAACTCAGTGCTGTGATTCCCTTACAGATAACACAGATTACTGAGGATTTCTAATAGCCACCAATTTCCATGACTTCATAACCTTGGAGATGTAGTTATACTCTGCACACGGACATCCCTGAGCACCCAGAGCTTGTAGTGCTTTAGCCATCGAATTATAAACATTATGCACTGCAATAAAATAATTCACAAACATCACTCACTCTATTTATTCATTAGAGCACACTGGTCACTCAAAAGACAACAGCAGATCAAGCTGTGGTTTATTTCTTGGTTGTAAAGAGTAGAACCTCATAAGAAAGAGTTAATTATACAATATATAAAGTGTGGATGTTTGGACTGAATCAGGACTTTAAAACAAATATTACTGTTACTATTAATCCTTATTCTGCAGAGAGAGATGTAGAAAGCATTTGACTTTTTATATTTCAGACCAGTCCCTGAATATGGTCTCATTTCTGTGTTGCTGTGGATACTGACTTTCTGAGGAGAGGAAATGCCATTGTTGGCATTAGGAATTCTAAGCTGCTCCCAGAATCATTAGTGAAACAGTTCCTGCATATAAATAACAATTAAAGAAAATTGAGTTTAGTATAAGTTATTATTTTTAGATTAGTATAAATTATTATAAATATACACCATTTCACCTTGTATGATTTCGTTCCTAAACAGGAACCTCAATAAATCTAGTCACAAAATATAGATCAGTATGTTGATCCTCTATCCAGCTTTCCTGGGATTTGGATTATTGATTCTTTCCATAGATATTCTACAAACTGGGTTTAACTCAGTTGTTGCTAGCAATCATATCTTTTTCTTTAAATTCCATAAGATTAGAAGCAAGCTCTTAAATATGTTCACAGTTAGTCCTCCTGGTTTTAATGGAGTTCATTAAAATGCATTGCATTCTGCTATGCCACTCTCGCCTTCCAAGTTATTAACATAGGCTACCATCTGTTCATACCTAGTGTCCAGGGCTGTGATTGCAATCTTTCCCTACTCCAATTTAGTATTAATCTCCTGAAGCAGCATCTTTTGTGTTGCGAAGTTGATTCCTTTCTGCATCCAATCAAGAAGCAATGAACTGGTCCAGCATTGTTTGCAAAAGGATTGCTCATGTGATAAGAAAGATTAGATTAGCTCATCCAAGATCCTGTTTCTGTTTTTACCCACTTTATGTATTCAAAAATACATCCAGTCACATCCATCAGCTTAAATTCAGGAAAAAGGAAGACACTCCAGCAAACACTGGAGCATCCACTTTCCATTCCTTTTCCCTTTCTCCTGAGTGCAGATCAGAATGGCTGTTCAGGCTCTCTCCTGGCTGTGTACAGCTGAATCCCTCTTGGATCTGCTCAGGGGTTGTGTAACTGCAGATCTGCTGCTCTCCAGCAGTGCCCTCTGCCCACCTCCTCTTGTAGAACCCCCCAGCAGCCCTGTGAAGTACACCAGCTGGCACCACACACCTTCTGCCTTCTCTTCCCCCTTGGTCCTTGCCAGGACACTCCTGCAAGGAGGCTGCTGCTGTGGCGTGGAGAAGTCAGAGGGGACAGCAGTTGCCATGGCAGTGGCCTTTGGCTAAAGAAGAGCAAAGCCATGTCTCTGAGTACCAAGGCAGTAAATTGGCCTTGGGGGAGCAACTTGGTTTTTTTGGTGAGGGAGGAAAGGACATCCCAAAGCACAGTTCAGGTCTGCACAGCTGCCAAGATCAGGGCTACACTGTGCCAAGCTGACATGACTTGGAAACAAAACTATACTAAAATCTGGTATTGAGTTCATAACTTCATTCTATATTTTCTTCCAATTTAAGTTAATTAAAATGTTTAGCCTTTGCATAGTGTTAAAATTTTTAGGCAAACTTTAACAAATTGAGTTCACACCAGTTATATTGTTTTTTTCTGGTCTAATCGATTATTTTCATATATAGATTTTGCATGAAGAAGATATCATGTTTCTCTTTGAGAATTGTCTTCATTATATGTGTTTTTCTTCTTTGCAGGTTATTCATGAAGCGTCAGTAGTTTGCATTATACATTATAGATTGTTGTTTGGCATTTAGTTTACACAAACATCTGATCTTACAGGATGGTAATATTTTTGTACTGTCTGATCCCCCAGTTATTCCATATTTATGCTGAAAACAAATGAGAACAGAGAGAATTTCACCAATAGTGCATATGATTTGTTACTGACTTCATATAGTAGAAAATCTTTTCCTTCACAAGTATGAAGGTGCAAAGGTTAAAAGATGATGAGGGAGTTATAAGCTGAAATTAGACATGTAATTGCAAAGTATCTTTTTTTAATTCTTTGTCCTCAGAAATGTCTTTTTTCAGATCTTTCAGATCTCTAACTTTTGAATATGTCAGATCAAATGTCTGAAACTATCCAGTCTGTTAGAAAGAGAGCATCCTAATTGCTGTTATTCTGATAATCTAATTCTGGTAGTGGCCAGAAGTGAAGACCAGGATCAGGTCAGAATTAGTTGGCTGATGTGTAAATACAGCAATAAGCAGTCTCCATTCTGCAGAGCTAAGATTCTGAAGGCCTTATAAAAATAGGAAAACAAGATAGTCCTTCCACCATTTTATGCATTTAATGTAGGTTTGCATTTCAAGTTTGCTGTTGTCTTCAGTGTTTAAGAAGATACTATTTTCCTGTTTTTGACAGATACTTCTTCCGTAATAGAAACTGATAAAGTGATTTGAAAGAGAAGAGGCAGGTCTAGGAGCTGATGCTGAGCACAGAGACAGCATAGAAAAAAACCAAAAAGGCCAGTGCTGCCCAGAGAAAGGTCACGCCATTTGGTGGCAGATTTCAAGTCTATTTTCACTCCAAATTCACAATCTGCAAAGTTCCCCTTAAGATGGAATAGAGTCTTGATTTAGAGGGAGGCTACAGAGGTGAGGGAAGGTGAGACTGAGGTTTTGTACAGGACAAGAAGGTAGTAGCATCCACAAGAATGCAAGATGTCATCCCTATCAAAATATAAAACCTTTTTATTTTAGGCAGTCTCATTTCTGCATTGGCACTTTTCAACAAATGCATTCCATGCTTATCTTTTCAGACACCTGAGGAATTAAGAGCCCTCTATAGCAACCCAGAGAGTCTGTAAAAGCAAAATCAAGGAGATTGCAGCTAGAGTTAAACCTTCCTTTGGCAGATAACATAGAATGTTGCCATGATTAGAGGAAGAGGGGAGTTAGAAATGTTCTTTATTCACCATAACAGACAAGGATGTTAGCAACAGCAGGTACACTCTGTACATCCTGAGGGGCTGAGCTGTGTGTATAAGAATCCACCTGTCAAGGGCAAAGCCGAGCTCTCCAGGCTTGCCTAAAAAGCACCATAACCATGCCAAATGACACTATTTTGTTGGAGTTAATTAGACCCAGTAATTAAGACAGATGAAGTGGATAAATCTTCTCCCAGGGGCTGAGTTAATACTTCTTCATGGTTTCATATTGTGCTGTAGCAATGTGTCATCTTGCTTGGAACTACCTCCGAGATCTCTGGTATGGCACAACCTTGCAACTGGGACTGCTATATCTCTAATTTCCTTGTTTTCTAACCCATTTTCTTGGATTTAACACATTGAACCATCATCAGAACAACGAGCAGTACTGCAGTAGAAGTCTACAGTAATCTTACTAAGTTCAAGCTTCTCTATGTCTGACTGTAGATATATTCACAGTGCCAGATTTACTAGGAAAAATGTAGTGCATCAGTGTATGCCTGACTTCATTGCTCAGTCTTAAACTTGTGACTCAATCTAGCAGTGTATGTTGTCCTATATACCTAATAATGATAGCTCTGTCCTTATTTACTCTTTTTCTAACCAATGACTATTACTCTTGCTCTTAAACAATATTATTAGCACTTACTCAGGCAATCACTTATTATAAAAAAAATTGTGTATAAACTTTTCCTGAACATTGCCTAATTGTGACAAAGGCAATTTTTTGTTAGTAAGCTTATACTGGTACCACCCTGCTGGATAGGTTATGAGTGTAAATGGTTTAAATGAACCCTACCTTGATTATTAGTTATGGGTTATTTACAGCTCACATGGCCCTGCCCTTTGTACAGATGAGTGAGTTGAAGGGAGAAGTGTTCTGTTCAGCTGGATGGGCTGTGTATCACCTGCAGCAGCAGGGCAGGCAAGATGCCCTCCAGAGTTTGTAGGGATCTCAATGTAGAAGAATATTTTGCTGCTTCTTTTTCTTGTCCTTAATTAGAGTTCTTTACCACTAAGAGGGTACCACTTTATTCCATCTCATGTTTTTACAAATGTTAGCCTTTTGTCTGAACTAATTTTATAGTTGAGGAAGAAAAAAGCCCCAAACAAACAAAACCTCAGACATTCCCTTAAAGGACCTGCATTGTTTAGTGCAGCTCTGCATATGCTGGTTGGGGAAAACATTCATCCTTTTGTTTTCTCGAGGGGTTTCATCCCCTTGTCTCTGTCAGAGTGGAGCTGCATGAGTCTCACACAGCAGCAGGGAATGTAGGTGTTGCACCTCTTTTTGCATTCTGTGAGCTAATCACACAATGAATCCCCTTATATTTTGGACTTCTTTCATTGAGAAACAGTAATTAATAACAGCTTTCTGGAAAAGAAATAGCTTTCTTTATCAACTAGAATAAATTTTGAGTTAAAGAAAATTAAAAATAACAAGCAACCTCTGCTATCTTTAATCTTGCCCATTTTTACTTAAAGCTTTCCCTCACACAGTAACTGTTCTTCTCCTAGTCTCTGTTTTCTTATTCAGTCTTTTACTTTCAGGACTGTTCCACTTATGGAGATTCACTTGTCTTTTTCTCCTATGGAATCTGAGGTCAATTTCCTCTTATGGACAAGTGCATTAGTTCGAAACTAAACATTTGATACTGCTTCCCCTCCAGGAGAATAGGATAAATCTGTTAAAACTGCTTGTTTCCACATTATCTTTTAATAAGCCTTAAGTGCAATTTCCTGGGTAAGAATTAGAGAACACCTCTCTGGTTTTGCCTTTGCAGGCAGAGCCAGATAGAACACAAGTAATTTTTTAAGTGCAGCCTCACATTTATCTTCCTGCCAGATTCTTCCTGGTTTGTATTTCATTCTACTAATTGCTTGTTAAATGCAAGCATGCCTATTTGATAAGGTTTTATGCTCACTTTGCATACTAGTGATGAGGCAAAAAGCAGAGAATCAGGTCTTCATGAAGATACACTTTTTTTTTTTAATTAAGCAATAAGTAAACGGAAGAAACCTATCACAAAAATTACATTGAAGAGGCAAAGCTGAGTATTCAGGAGTTAAGTTCCAGTGCTATTGATGTGCTCTTTGTCACCTTTATTCTGTTTTCCATACCAGATTCAAGCATTATACTATCAAATCACAAAAATATGGAATGGTTTGGGTTCAAGGGGACCTTAAAGATCATCCAGTTCCAATCCCCCATGCCATGGGCAGGGATACCACCCACCAGAGCAGGTTGCCCAGTCCAACCTGGCTTGAGCACTTCCAAAGATGGGGCATATATTCTCTCTTTATTTTTATACCTATTAGAGTTTTAAGAAAGTTTAATCAATATTAAATTGAATTCCTATATTAGCATTACTTTTCTTCTTTTATTACATTTATTACTTTCATTATTTTTTTATTGCTTTGAAAAGATGTTGAAATGTCAGTATGAAGTATTTGAAATTTCAATCATGTTCTTCAGAACCAGGGCTTTAATTATCATAATAGCTCCCATATAATATAGCATGGACTATTTCATCTGCTTCATTCATAGCTTCCATGTCCTTACACATTCCATGGCCAATAAATATATAAAGCAGGAATTCCACCAACAATAAAAAGAGCCCAGTTCAAGTTATTTCACTCATTGGAAGCATTTACTTTTGTATTCAATAGTAGCCATGTGTATCCAAAGGCAGAATTTTGTCTCCAAATGTTTGTTCTTTGAATACTGTCTATTTAGTATCATGGTATATAAATTTCAGCCTGATATGATATTGAAGGGTGAAATTTATACTGAAGTTGATCTTATTCATTTATTTGTATTCCTGGTATTTTTCTTGGCAGCAAGGAAAACAGCAAGTTTATGCATAATCAAGCTACACATCTTTCATTGCCCTTTTGGTGATAAACCATCCACTTTTCTGGAACTTTTGTGGAAGTATTTGGCTTTGGAAATAGTGATTAATGAGACTAATAGGAGTAGTAAGGACTACAAATAAGCAGTAAAAAAAGCAACTGAGTAATGTTAATAAGATATCAAGGTTAAATTGCCTAAGTAATCTGAAACATTTAGGCAATGTAACATAGTGGGTAAAAAATGGCAAATGCAATATTTAGAGAAAAAAGAGTAATTTGGATCAGGTTCATACATCCCTCATGATCTTACATGTTGCCTCTCTTAAGTAGTATATGACACTGGTGTTTGATGCCCTTGAAGTTCCCATTTTACCTCCCCCAGGGAACCGTGTACAGCTCTGCCTTTTCCGACACCAAGCAGGTGACCCTGAACTCTCCTGCACCTGCTGTGAAATGTCAGGCAAAGCAGAGCACTGAACAAATGGCCTCTTGCATTGAGCCTCTCATTGAATGTAAAGGGCAATGTCACATCAGCTTTTACAGTGCACTGCATTAAGCCAGGGATTGATTAGCCTCTTCCACTGCAGGTAAGGGGACAAAAAAAGAGTAGCGAATCCGTTTTTCCTCACCATTCGGAATAAGAGAGTCCATCTTCCTTCCCTGATCTCTGTCACAGAATCACAGAATTGCTAGGGCTGGCAAACACCTGTGGAGATCATCCAGTCTAACCCCCCCAAGGCAGGGTCACCTGGAGCAGGTGACAACAGGAATGCATCCAGGCAGGTTTGGAATGTCTCCAGAGAGGGAGGCTCCATGACCTTCCTGGGCAGCTGTTCCAGTGCTCTGCTACTCTCCATGGAAAGTTCTTCTATACTATGAGATTAAACTTCTTGTGTTTTAGTTTATGACCATTGCTTCTTGTCTTGTTGCTGTGCAGCACCACAAAGTCTGGCACCATCCTCTTGGCACCCTCCTTAGAGATATTTATAAGCATTAAAGAGATCCCCCCTGAGTCTTTTGTTCTCCAGTCTAAACAGGCCCAGCTCCCCTCCTAAGTGTCTCTTCATAAGAGAGACTCCAGAGCCCTGATATCTTCAGGGCCTCCAGTGGAACCTCTCCAGTAGCTCCTCTGTCCAGGGAGGAAATATGACATCTTTGAAGAAGATCTACACTGCCTTTCTTAATTTATGCATGTTAACAAGTGTACTTAACAAGTACTTGGTCTTAACAAGTGTACTTGGTCTCTTTTTTCTTCAGTTTCCCATTTGTGCAGCTTCATCACCCCACAGAAACATTACAAGTGCAGTCCATTATGTTTGTGAGCCATCCAAAGATATTTTGACAAAAATTTCCAAGTAAATGCAGAGAAAAGATTGACTGTGTAGAAGTCTATTGTGAAAGATACAATACATTTTTTAAAGGAGAGTTAGAGGAGGGTTAGAGATAAATGTAATCCAAGAAGGAGGTAATGACAGAAGTTTTTCAGTTTTTGGTTTATTATATTCATCTTGACAGAAAAAGCCCTTTCAGAAAGGTCAGTAGTATTTCACATTATAAAAATAAATGTAAATTATACATAATTATCAATTAGTTGTGTTCTACTGTCTATTTCAGTTAATAACCAGTGACTTTCATTGCCTTTAGCAAAGTATAAGAGTCCTGGGACAAGATTCTAGGAGAATTAATGTTTCCTTCTAAATCAGTGATGGGCTTTTGTGTTAAATTTTTTCTTCGTTTGTGGCCTGTATGCTGTTACATTCATACAATCAGAGGCTTCCATTTCTTTCAACAGTAGAGGGATTAAATCTAGAGCACAATGAACACAATGCCCACATTAAAATAGGCTGAGCCACAGCATCTGCTCCTGTATTGTGGGGAAATTGCACTGGGATCAGGTGCATTGGACATTAACTTCTACTTTTATCCAAAACATAGGTGCATCATTTGGTGTAACATTTCCACAGTGATTCAGAGGGAGGAATACCAATTCATATTCCACCCATATCATTCCTTACCAGAGCTTTTCATCTTCTAGCTGTACTCAGTTTTGTGTTCCCAATTACCCTTCCCAATTACATGACTGCAAGTTTGGAAATAGCAGGTTTTCTGAAACAGCAGTTCTGGAAGAAATAGATAGCAGCTGGTAGTCTCTAGAAAGATTGGTAGGTAATTATTGCAAATGATATGGAATTATGTCACAATGGTTGAAAATAACAGCTGAGTTTTGATGGGAAAATTTGCAGCTAATCCAAACACAAATCCCATATGCTTAGTCTCAACCATTTCTGTTTAATAAACTGTAGTAGAATAGAATGTATTGTCAGTCAAACCAGCTGGTTGTGATGCAATTAATTTGCTGCACATAAATATTCTTTATAATAGTTATTAATCCCAGAAACATTATCTACAAAGCCTGAAAACGGGACACTTCTTTTTTTTAAGAGAAATATATTTATGTGTATGTAGCCAATTTGTTCATTTTTTACAGACTAATTTCCTTGAAGTTCTTGTTCATAAAGATTTGAAGTATACTTTAAAACCATCTTATTAGAATCCTTCAAGAAGCTTAACTATATGTTTTTACAAAAAATATTGGCTTGGAAACTGCTACAGAAAAAAAATTGCTCTGAGCTTTTGTACACAAATAAGGAAAATAAGAGTTGAACTAAGTATCAATTTGATTATCTGAATATTTAACATGTTCATCTTTTATGAAGGTTGTTAGATTACCATTTTTTCCTTTTTTAGCAACTAATACATATCAAAAATTACATGGAAACTCAGAGTGATGTTATTACCTCAAGGTTAAAATGAAAAAAGGATTCTGTAGTGAACAAGATTCTATTCCAGTTTGTGAAATGACATTGTCTTTAGTGTCATGTAGATATTTCAGCTTAGTAAGTCATCATTATGACTTTTTTTGCTTTACGAAAATCTTCTCAGCTTTCTTCAGCAATTGCTGGAAAAATGAGCGAATAATCAAATATGATTCAAGTATACTGTTGTTTGGTCAAGGCCTCTGAGGAAAGTACCTTGGATTATAGTCCTTCCTATTATGTTTCTTTATAAATTTTTCTCTGAAAGAACTGCTGCCTGCAATTAAATTACATGCCAGATACACCAGGTCTGTGCTGATTTCATCACATACCAAGTTCTTTTGCATATATTAATGCATTCCCTGTAATAGCTTTTAAAAACAATCTCTCTTCATTCTTGTTCACACAAATAACATTAGAGCAGATTTTATTTTTTTACCTTCAGTGCTGTTGCTTACTGGAGGTCTTTTTAAGTGGGTTCCCATCTCTGTGATTTGTGCCAGTGAGATGGAACAATTCCATACAGTTTTCATTGTGGTTGCAGTTAGAGTGTCTGTTGCTGCAAGACTGTGGAAGCACATGTGCATTACATCAGCCCTAAGGAGATATTCCCCCAAGTGGCATAAAAATGTAAAAAAGTTACACTTACTGGAACTGCAATTCCTCAAAGCAGCTGAAGTGCCCCATATACACAACTAAAGTTTAAAGATGTTACAGTTTACAATAATCTTACCAGCATTTTTTCATTGATGCATGACACAGTATATACAAATATGCCAGCATGGGAGCTGAACATGACCTCTTTACGAAGCTTATTAGATGAGGAGATGCTTATAAAAATATGATGCTGCACTACAAGGAATGTGTCAGAAAAGGAGCAGCACAAATGAAAAAACATTATCAGCCTTAGGTTTGCTGTGCTGGAGATCTCCTTATCTAGAATCAGCTATGAGAATGTTCAGGTATTTGTGTCATCATCTCTCCAGAGAGCACGTTTGCACACAACTGACAGGTTTAATTCCAGATTGACTCAGTAGTATAATAATTTTGCAAAGCAAGAGTGGACTTTTAAACAAAGAGTTGTATTGTGCAGCTACTACATCTGTCTTCTAGAAAGCCCAAAATGGAAATGTCTGTATAAGGAAACATGGCACTAGCTTTCCCTCCAGGAAAACAGACACAGATCTCCAAAATGCTTCCATGTATCCTGTGCTGGCTCACATTTATATTAGCTTGTGCAAGTTTTTCAGAAATTAAGGAAGCAATCTATTGGTTCTAATCTAAATTCAGAACACCTACAGTGATGTTGCTGTACTTTATAACCAAAATCCATGGTTACCATGGATAAACCCATCTATTATCCATTTAAAATTGTCACTGCTGACTCATATGGGCACCTGTTCAATCCATTCTTTGGTTGATATGAACTGGAGAGGTAAAATGCATGGACAGTGAATTACTTTGTAGGTCGTAGGAAGTGTTTGCTGATGTTCCCATACGTTAAAGTCAGGAATTCTGGATGCATTTTTCCCTTATATGTGACTAGAAGTAACGTCCTGGGAGACTCTTTAAATATTCTCTACAGGACATAACAGCCTGCAGAAAAAAGTTCAATTATTCATGAATTACTTTTGTGCCCATCTTTAATGTGTTCTAAATCTTAAAAAGAAAATATCAGTGAATGGTATGTGTAGTTGTACCCTCCTGGACAAGTTTGCCAATTAGTGGCAATAGCTAATTTCTAAAATTAAAATAGCATTTCCTTGGTTTCTGATACTATAGCAAACATTTTCAAGTTACATTGTATAATCTAACAACCCATTTATGCAAAGCTTGAATGAATAAAAAGTGCTATTCATTTCAGAAATTCCACTCTTCGGGATGCAATCTAGGATAGATTTTTAACAATGACTAAAGCAGTAGATGTGCAGTGAATCTCACAGCAATAACATAATTATTCGCAGTGAAAGACTGGTCTACCTTGTATGAATAACTTTTATAGAGAAAAAGGTTTCTCATCTAGCTTTCTATAATAGTTTATGAAAAACCTGCTACCTAAAAGAAAAAAAGATTCCTCGGAGCCATGAGAGAAGGCAACATCTTTCTCTCTGTGGTCCTGTTTAATGCTAGTTTAACAATGATATAGTGCTGGGGAGAGTTCGTAGTACTCTCAAATAGCATGAAGATGAATAAATGGAATATTTAGACAGAAACCGATTTAGGGATTTTTCTTGAGTGTGATAGAAAGGCAGTGAAGGTGAAAATGTTACTGCAATGCTAAAAAGGCAATAAAAGCCCACAGGGGCACTTCATAAGCTGATTTGCACAAAACTTACTAACTCACTGCATAATAAAATGCATCTGAAACACATGTCAGATGGCACAGTGTACTACTGGAGTGCTGATTTGGCAGAATAATAAAACTAAACATTTCCCTTAATGTACCTGGCTAGATGGGAAAACACAGAATGTGTCATTCACAGTGCATTCTCACTGACAGAGAATCCAATGTATTCAAATGTATGACAGGATGGGATGCTCCTGCTCTTACAGAAAATTAGGTTCCCATCCAAATGTATGAGATTTGTATAATGCTGTGTTGCAAAGCAAGCAGAAGTAAGGAGAAAAAGGAGGTTTGAAACTGATAAGTTCTTAATACATAATATTCACACAAGAACATCATTCCTGCTGAGCACCTGTATTAGGTCATTTTTTAAGGGAGCTGGGGAAAGAAATTACTCTTTTCTTAGGGAGGAATGTGCAAGTGACATGACACCTCAAACAGATGAGATCTGTGGAGATTTTAGGAAGCTGTGAGCAGTAAACAAAGGTATGATTATTCTGCCCAAAACTTGTGGATCCCTAGTTTCATGCTGAGGGAAAAGGAAATGAAATATTTGAGCAAGGATAAAGTGCCTGTTAGCTAAGGGAGAGGAGGAATGGAGCTGCCCAGGTCTGCAGTGGCTGGGTGAACAATGCAGAGCATAGCATACAAGCCAAAACAAGCATCTAAATCCTGGAACATTCATTCCAGGAAAATGAAATCAGACTTCAAAAATGCAGAAAATGGTTACAGGTGGCTCCATGACATCTGCCACCCACCTCCATCTATACATTCAGTATATGGAAAACAGGGGGACACTGAGAAGGTGAAGTTAATTTCAAAAGTTTCAAAAACACTTTATTAAACCATCTTTTGTACTTGTGCCATAAATCAGATGGCTGTAGAGCTGTGGAGTTTTCTCTTTCTTTTTCTTAGCTCTGATGAATGCAGGTTTCACAGATTCATATAGGGCTGGCATTTATAGCTGTTACTTCCTCTGACTACTACACAGCTATGGTTGTCTTTTCTAACTTGACACTCAAAAGCTTCTTAACCATTTTGTAACAGCTAAAGAATGGGAAGTCAGCAAATTTGTGGTTTTTTCTCGCTGCAGTGAAGAGAGGGGAAAAGCCTAATTTGCAGTTTGGTCTTTGGTTTGTTTTGTTTTTCCTAAGGGTACTCAGATCCTGAAAATTGAAACTGTGGATATTACTACCTCTAGAAAAATCAAATCAATTATGCTTTAAAATGCAAGTCCTGTATTATTATGTCACTGATGCACTGAGGCACAATGACGTTATTTACTGTTAGAACGCTATTAAGTGCTTTTATTTTCTCTCCTTGTATTACAGAACATGAAAAGCAGCGATTATGCAAAAGCACAGATTATATGAATTTGCACTTCAAAGTGAAATGGTTTTATAATGAATATGTGCGAGAACTCTCTGCTTTCAAGGATGCAGTGCCTGAATACTCTCTGTAAGTGGTGTTTCAGAAGGGCTTCTGAGTCTGGGCTTTGTGCAAGGTTTATTTTGATCAAATATTTATGCTCAGGTGTGTACAAGATCTCAAAGTGTGTAGCCCCCCCCCACAACTACTTTTTGCACTTCCTTCTCTTTAATTCTTCATTCTATCACATGAAATAGCCAAGGTGTTAAATGTGCAATTAGCTATTTCATAGGTTTCTACAGTTGTTGTAACTCCATGTCTTCAGAGATGACAAAATTCTTTGGTCAGAAAATGGCTGAGGAAGGTATGAGATGTGGGAACAGCAGCAGTATTAGTTGTAGATCCGTGCATTTGTTTTAGAACCAAATTTGGATAAAGCTGTAATGCTAACAGGATCTATTATAGAAATCGTTCTTACTGGATCAGGTTAATACTCAGCTGCTGGTTTTGTTTTCACCTTTCTCTCTGCAATAAATATATTCAGTCCTGTCCTTGCATATGAGCTATGCTTAATCTTCTGCAAGTTTGCTGTTTGCTGAAGTGGTTTGAAGCCTGTTATTACTTTAATTCTTTTTTTTTTTAATAAAAGGAAAAAAAACACAGTTTATTTTTACTAAAACAAAGTTATATAAAAGTTGTTTCATATACAAATGAAAAATAAATTTTACCGAAGAGCCAGTATTGATAGAAAGCATAGACCTGCCATGCTTCACTGGTAGAGAATTTGCTACTGATAATTTTACATCATCAGGGTACACCAGTGAGAGTATTGTGCAACTGAAGCCTGAAATATGCTGAAGCTTTTGATAGCTGCAGCATTTGGTGACAAAAAATTTTCCAGGGTTGTTGGAATCTTTAGCAATTAGAACAGATATAAAAACAGAAGGTGCCAAACTTCTGAGTAGCATGACATCTCTCCTCTTGGGATCTTTATGAAATCTACTTTACTTTTCAAAATAATTTTCAGGTGGTTTGAACCATTTGTCATACAGTGGCTGGATGAAAATGAAGATGTCTCAATGGAATTTCTTCATGGAGCACTAGAAAGGGACAAAAAGGATGGGGTGAGCCTTTACTTTTTTAAAGAGAATAAATAAAGTATTAAGACATATATTATTACAAAACCAGAAGTACATTTGGTCACACAACATCCTTCTTAGACTTCAGGAGATAAGTTTTTGGAAGATGCCTTATAGAGAAATTCCTGTTCTGATTCCCTTTACTGCCCTCTGCCTAAATCCCCACAGAATTTATTCTATGGTATAGTTTCATTAACCTATGTTGTGGTAATGATGTCATGAACGAAAACTCTGGTTTTATTTTTAATAAGTTCAAAAGTATCAGTAAATTGAAAAGCCACATTTCTTAGTATTAGCAGGAAGACTTTTTTCCTTTACTACTTTTTATTACTCTAGGAGGAATTTCAAGTGTAAGAATCAATGAATAGAGTTTTGATCTCTGATCAAATATTAACATTTGAATGTTTCTCTCTAGTTTCAGCAAACATCAGATCATGCCCTCTTCTCTTGTTCTGTGGTAGATGTCTTCACACAGCTTAATCAAAGCTTTGAGATTATTAGGAAATTGGAGTGTCCTAATCCAGAAGCACTATCTCATTTAATGAGAAGATTTGCAAAGGTAAATTAAAGTCAATGCATCTCAACTAAGCTTCACAGAGAATGACACTGTGTGGCCATGTACTTAAAAGCTAAGTGATTCCAATGCTTTTTAGAATCAGTGTTTTCTATCTGATTGGGAATCCTCAAAAAGACATGCTGTCTGTGGCTTAAGGCTGGGTTTTGTCTACTTTGTCAAAATGGTTTACCAGTTTGAGAAGTTCTGTCCTCTCTGAGATTTCACATTTATGTCTTTTATACATACATGTATGCATCAATTGTTATCTTGCTAAGAATTGATTGCAGTTCCATTAATGGATCCATTCAGTGAAATGCAATTAACTAATTAGGCAGTGCAAGTGAAGGAAAAATTCGGGGTGGGGCAATAAAGCATTTTTGTTTGAAGTCCTGAGCTGGTAGTTATTCACCTGCTGCTTGATAAACTCAACTCTGCTAACTTTCTATTTGGATAGTTACATTTCCCCACAAGCTCTGAATTTCCATTATAGTCCTGCTGGCTTTAGAAAAGTTCACATTTACATTTAATTCTTTTGTTTCATTGCAACAATTCTCCATTTGCAGAATTCTTACTTACATGGTTATTGTAAGGTAACTCATATTGCCAGGCTTTGAACAGTGCTCCTTTTGTCTTATATTTCCATTATATTTCTAGTCTACATATTGCCACCCTGGAGGATTTTTTGAGCTTGCTACTGTTCCATTAATTATGTAGTACATTGCAAGGAGTAGAGTTCCCAGTGTTTCTCAAAAACAGTACTGCTAAAATTAAACTATCTCTGCTAGAAGATTGCTTTACATGAAGAACTACCCACCATCTGCTGTGCAGGGACTTGAAAATGTGATCACAGGATTGTTTATATTATATCTAAAAAATATAATATACTATGTGTGTAAGCAGCTGTAAAACCTATCATTTTTACAGACCTCTTCTTTTATTATTTTTGGTTTCCGTTATGAAATTCACCATTTTAAAAAGTCTTCTCCTCTTCTAGACTATCAACAAAGTACTTGTTCAGTATGCTGCAATTATTTCAAGTTACTTCAGCTCCTATTGTGATAAAGAAAATGTGGTGAGTAAAAAGCTGGGGCTTTTTTCTGCCTCAGAACTTACCTTTAAATGACTTTCTGTACTTTTTGAAAATGTAATCACTTCTTTATATGAAAAGACATGAATGGAGGGAGGTCAGCATGTTTTAATAGCTGCTTACAGTGATTTGTAAAAGCTGCAGTAAGTGAAATTATTCAAGATTTCTAGTTAATAATTTCAGTATCAAAGTTATAAAATAATTACAAGATGACTACAAGCATGCCACGGAAACAGCCTAATACTATGGTGAATGTATCTGCATCTTTTTTCTCAAACAGAAGAAAATACCTGTGTTTAGGGCTTTCACTTTGCATTGCCTTGCCTCTCTGTATCAGTTTGTGCCCTGGAGAGTTTCTAAGATCGCTGTTCCCTGTGCAGGAAACATGTGCAGAGGTTTCTGCTGCTGCCACTCACTGTGCAGAGGGGAGAAGAAAATTGTGCTGTTTTGTTGCCTCACTGCTTACAAGGGAGTTCCTAATGAAGGACCAGATTGCCATGGACTCAGAAATAAATGAGATATGGGCACTAAAGATGTAGTTGAGCAAATGGAAACATTTTCAATACTTCAACAAGACCAAGAAAAAGCATTCTTGGGAACTGGCTTTTCAATATCGTAGATGTTCAATCAAAGCTAGTTCTCCCATGGCAGGCAGCTTTTAGCACAATGTCTGCTGTATTTAGTAGTGTTTTGTTCAGCTGTACCAGTCTGCAGTTAGATTAATAACTGCAGCCCCATCCTCAGACTGTTTACCTTTAATGGTACAGCCCTTAGCCTATCACACATCTCAGCTGTCCTTGTGTCACATCCCTGTGCTTGACATCTGCCAGTGCTTTATATAGTCAGGGGCAGTGGGATGGTCTAGAGGACACGAACATACACACAATAGTAGAATTTAGAAAGGCATCTATTGCAGCTAAATATCAAATATTGGGAGTTCCTATGAATTTAATGTTAATATCAAATAAAGCTCACTGATTTCTAGAAGAAATTAGTTCTAATAAAGCATTGAATCACCAAATCTGTTTGTATAATCTTTTGGCCTATCTAATGGGATTTTTTTAATTGTTGGAGTGAATAATTTCTGAAGTCATCCTCGTATACCTGTCTTTATTAAGGCTTTAGATGAAATTAATCTCATTATGAATGAAAGAATGGCTTGAGTTAGAAAGGATCTTAAAGATCTTCTTCTTCCACCCCTCTGCTGTGAGCAGAGACACCTTCCACTATACCAGGTATAAAGTATTGCATCAAATGCCTTTGAGAGACAATTTTTTTTTGCCTTACACACATTTATCTTAATAAAATTTAATTAGATCTGGTAATTTCAGCTACAATAAATGTTCATCTGCATTAAAGTTGATAGATTAAAATGAATACTTTTTATTATTCAAATTAGAATTTGGAATTCTTTTTCAAATCAATACTTATTAAATGCTACAAAATGTGCACATAAACTGTTCAAATAAAAGCATATCAAAGATTCTTTTCATAAAGGTATTTATCTAATGTAAAAACAGCCCCTTGTCTTCCATCTCCTGTCAGCATTTACAAGCAAATGTGAGTTCTCACTTTTACCTGTTGTTGCATATGTCTGATTCCTATAAACTGCTGCACAGACTATTCGGAAGGTTAGGCAATAATGAAATACAATGAGAATGTTTCAAAGTAATGTTTTTTAACTTAACAACAATAGCAAAGCTTTCATGGAGCCAAGGGAGGTTTAGGCTCTGTAAGAGCCACCTGAGCCAGCCTCAAAGGAAACTTTGAAACTGCTTCAGTGGGAAGTATTTCTCTCATAGCTTCACTGTATTGCCAAATGTATTTGCATTTGTTTGGAACAAAAAGAACAAGAAGCTATATTCAGCTACTTATACCCCATCACAAATCATAATTATTAATTTGTGATATTGCAAATAATTTTCCAAAATAATTCATTTGTTAGAAGTTGGGAGATAGTACAGGAAAGGAGGATACAATCTTAGTGATTGTAAATTAATAGAAGGTAGGTAGAAGTGGGGTTTGTGGATTTTCAAGAGGTGAGCAGAGAAGTGTCATTTCAGCTGTACAAAGCCAGCTGCATTCTGTAGGAGGATGAGCAGCCTGCTTCACTGGGAAGGAATAATCTGACTGGTAAGAAGTTAGGCCAAATTTCTTTTATAATTCTTCATTTGAGAAGTACCCTGATACCAAATTTCTGTGAGAGTAATGTATTAATAATTAAAGCTAAATCATGTTATTGGTCCCATCATGTTTCAGGTCTACTTTGGAACATGCTATTAACTAGAAAGGTACAAATGAATATCAATTGCTGTAATCATTCCATCACCACATTGTTGTCTGAAAAAAAGTATTCGTGTTTTATTGAAATGCCTTTCCTCAGTGTCTAAATGTCATGCACTAGAACACACTGGTCTTGGCCAGCCACAGTTCTTTTAGTAAGTATTTTTTGATTCCTTCATCTGCACCATAACAAATCAACATAAAATGTCACGTAAGTACACAAGATTCTAGTAATAGATTCTTTCTTCTGTGATTTCTGTAACTAGCTCCTTAATTTTATTAACATTTTACTTTTAACCTTATATGAACACAGAAATTGCTGTCTTTTGCACAGTGTTCTGCCTTTAAAAAATTAGCTTAAACAGCAACATTTCTACTAAAATAATACGATTACAGAGTTCTATTGCCTAATTTATTCACCAGCTTTTCAAGTAATGCAAAAATGCATATTTCGAAAATATTGTTCTGTTATTAACAGAACTGTCTCTTGATTTATTCAAATACTTAAGCATCAGCCATTATCTGGGTTGCAGCGTTGTCACAGTTTTCTGCAAAGACTGAGTCTAGCAAGCAGTGTGGCAACCCCTTTCCTGCAGCCTATTGTTGTTCCCAAAGCACTTTGATCATTGCTGTCTCTGCTCTCCACAGACTGGTGATGTGCTACTTGCAGTAATCCACCAGATGTAACTGTATTAGGTATGACTAGAAACTACCTGAGATGGCTCAGGATTGAAATTCTGGGTTCTGAAACCTGTCCAGCTGACTGGGAAATGGTATCCAGTTCCCTTGGGGCAGCACTGCTCTTAGTGAGCAGTCACGGGCTGAGCAGGCAAAGAGAGGGGTCAGGAAAGGAGAAAGGAGAGGCAGCAGTGGACAGAAAGTTCCTCTAAAAACACAGCTGTATAGATGAAGATGGTCTTAGAAATATTTTCCAACCTTAATGATTGTATAATTCTATTAATGTAGGGCTGCTGAAGAATTGGTGGTGCACGATCTCACATTTGATGCTCTCTCTGTAGGCCTGTATCTTGATGAACAACATTCAGCAGTTAAGAGTCCAGCTTGAGAAAATGTTTGAGTCCATGGGAGGGAAGGAGGTGAGTTGTATCTGTTTCCTGGTTCATTCAGAGTTCCTTAGAGATCATTAGCACCATATTTGCAACCTAGTCAAAGCTTTTGCTTCTACTTGCAAAGAAAATCAAAATGTTTTTAAAAAGTCTACAAGACCTATTTACTGTCCTGACAATACTGGAATGACATAATGCTATTTCACAGACACATGCTAATGATCTGTAACGTTCTATCAGCACTGGGTGTTTTGTGTTGCAATCTGTAGTGGCAGCTTTATTTTAATGTTTGTATTGGAGTATACTTTGCTTTCTATGTATTGGTACGTTTTGTCTGTAATGTGTCATTGTCTTTGTCTAATGCCTTTGACTTGCAATCCACTGAGCAGAAGAAAGAAGGAGAGAGATTCTCTTATGAGGTTTGTGATAGTAAGCATCTTTTATTATTCCTGATCATATTTTTTAAGGCTAAGAACAGTCATATTTTCTACTTACTTCCATTGATGCATTTGTGTAATTCCCTCTGATCTAAAATCAAAAAGAGCTATGCCTGGGCATTCAGTTGACACTAAACTGAAAAGTTTTACTAGGCAGATAGTGTAAAGCCTTTCAGAGTTTTAAAAAAATCTATAAAATATTTTAAGTGCACTTTTCAGTATCTAAGGGCCTGCTTATATTCAAGATACCATTTCACCAAGAGCTGTTATTCAACAGCTCACAACACCCTCAGCTTTACCCCCTTTTTCATTTCAGAAGATTTAAAAGTGCCTGAAGTCCTGTCCAACAGTAAAAGGATATAAACAGTGCTTCAATACCTTCCTGACTGTAGTCTTTTACTGTATGAAATATGATGAAGAAATTAACATATCTTCAAGCCATAGAAAAAAATCCTGTCTACTTGTTGAGAAGCAATGTTTAGAACATGAATATCCTACCCATATTATCAGTAGCTGGCTTTAAAAAATAAGTTATGCATACATCATCCTCTTTCTTCTTGAGGCTGCAGCTTGATAGATTCACAAAACTTTGATCTAATGTGGCCACACTATATAGAGAAAACACAGAATTTCACATTTCCACATCCACAGTGTGACCCTGCAGAGGTGAGATGGGTCTCCTGTGCCATGCAAGGAACTGCAGCCTCCAGATGCACCTACAGAGCCACTCCAGGGAGTGGAGGCTCTGCTGAGCCAGGAACAGCTTCTTGAAGCTGCCACAGCAAACATATTTCCTGCTGCGGATAACAGGAAATAAACTTCTCTAGACTTGTCACTGCAAATTTCTTACCAAACTTTGAAAATAGATATTCATCATGCAGAAGTGGCTGGTTTTGTGGTTCCTATTATATCCTTTTCCCTCTCTGAATATTACAAGTAATCTTGTCCTCCGTTCTTTTATGTTCTGTGCCAAGTACTTTTGTATTAGGTCTTGGATCTAATCTTAATTTTGAATGTCATGATTCATGAAGACAGGTAAATGTCCATAAATCAGGATAATGGCAAGGGCAGAGGAAAGCTGAAACATTTTATGTCTATTTCTATCAAATTATTTTCAACCAGAATATTTGCTTGAATCCCTAAAATGTCCCTTTTCTGCAAGAAAATATTAGTTTTTTCATTTGCTCCTAATGCCTTCTATAACAATTTTTTTAAAATTAGGAATTTTTCATAGCAATTTTCTCTCAAAAGTTCTTATGACTTCTCATCCTTTTTGGTTTCCTTTTGATGTTAATGAGAATGAATTATTAAGGTCGTTACAGTATCAAAGCAGAATTTCCTACAAATACGATGCAACACACAACCCACAGAGATAATTTGGATAAATCTTTCTATAATCCCTTCATTAGGTGCCTTGAGTGCATCTGTGATTCACGGTCTAAGGAAAAAGATCTTAAAAATACATTCAGACTTTTAGGGAAACTTCTTGAAGAAAAGTACATTCATGTTCAATTTCTTTTCACCCATATCAAAATGCCACTAAAATGTTTGTCCTCCAATTGGAATACTTATTCTCCTCACTATTCCAAAGGCACAACTGCTAATGGCCAATTTGGCTCACTGAACTGGTACTTATAAGAAACAAAGCCAGCAATAAAATCTGTAAGCAGTTTCCTTGAAGGGAAAAAAAACAGTTTAATATTTCACTTGTGGAGGGCATAAAAGTCAGATGATTTTCAGCAAAATAATGAGACCTATTTCAGTTGAAGCAAAACTAATTCTAAGAGAAATTAAATGCTGTTAATCTCCTCAGTGTCACACTGTGAGCAGTATGTCTTTCAAACTGTGCAGTCAGAATAACCACAATCAAGCAGCAGTCCCTCTGTTCAGTGTAGGCTTATTGCACATTGCAGGCAGGGAGCTCTATAAATAGAGAAAAAACTGGTTTCTAAGATCCCCCACCATTAAAATAAAATAGTCTGAACAAGATGAGCTTCTTTATTAACTGTCCTCTTCTGCTGCAGCAAAGCAGGGAAGGTACTTACAAATCATACCAATGAGAGCAGTCTGCCATGAGAAAGAGTAGTAAAGTGCATCCAGCCCACTGTTTGTTTGGGTTTTTTTAGATCTACTCCAAAAACATGAGAATACATCACCATAATAGAAATTTGGTTTATCTGTTTTGTTTTTTTCATCCAAAGAGAATGCATACATTTACACTAAATATTTTTTTCATGTCTGACAAGCTGGAAGCTGATAAAAGAGAAAGAAGAGAAGCCAATGTTTGTGTTGCTTTACACCAGATGACAGAACATGGCAGAAATGAGTTACAGTAATTAGGATTAAAAAAAGGGTGTAAAGCAAAAGGAGGTTGTTTATGTATGACAATATTATATTAACTGTAGATAAATCATATTCCCACCTTGGTAAATTCAGTTCCAAATTTACACATAAAGTTTAGGAACTCCTATAGGAATCTATATGTGGCATTAAAGACTTTGATGGGGTGACAGAGGACTGGACTCCAGCAGAATCCTTCTGAAGTTCCATCTCTACATCTTGTACAGAAGCCCAGGTGCTTTTCAGTGCACTCAGAGCCGTGGCAGCCAAACATCTCCCATCTCACTGTCCCAAAGGTATGGCTGGAGAGAGGATGATGACTGTCAGGGACAGAAAGAACCACTAAAATGCTGGAGCTGATAAACACCTGAATCTTTGCTAGATATACAGAAAATATGTAAAACTAGTTTCTAAACAGAAGTAACCAGGCGGTCCCAATAGGAAGCTATAAGTAATTAGACCTGTGAAATTGCAGATAAATGGAATTCAGATTAGAGAGGTTCCATTTAACTCATGCAAAAGTAATTTGCATCTCTGTAGTTTCCTGCAGAAACACCACCAAATTTGCAGTTAACAAGATTATATCCATACCAGCACACATTAAATTGCAGCAGGGAATACCTCAATCTAACATATTGAAAGCAACTAAATTCATCAGATTTTTAACTCTTTTCCAAGGCTTGTCTGTATAAAAAGATTTACATTTTTAGGCAGGCAGAATTTGGAAACTATGATGTTCAAATACTTCGTATTTTTTTCAGCTGTTCAGCAAGTGTTCTCAGTTTTTGTGTAGCATTCAGAAAAAGTCAAACTTCTAATTATCTCTTTGATAATACATAATCAACAGATCTTATGTAGTGTGCCAACAAATTTCTGAGTATATTCCCTTGGGGATAAAAATTAATTCTGCTATTTAAGAACATGGTAAAATAACAGAAATATGAGCCTACAAAAGCCAAGAACATTAAGAATTGATAGAAAAGTGTGATTTATACATTATTAATAAAATAAGCTTGCTCCTTTAAAAAATCCAATTTTGAAACCTGAGCAATCTACCCCGATGTATTATAAGGCTAGTCCACATATGCTGGGAACTGTAAATGGAATCCAGAATACATTTGTCCAAGGGCTAAAAGCATTGTCTTTTTTCTTTTGGTGTTTAAATTCAATATGGTAAACTAATGACACTCATAACTGGGTTTTATTGCTGATTTGTTGAGGGTTTTTTTCCCCAAAATAATCTGCTCAATAGAGCCTTTTCCTTATATTTTTCTGAAATATATTCAGAAGTTTGTTAGTTTTCATTCCTTTTTCATCAAATTCCATGAAGCAAATGAGACTTGAAGGGAAAAAGAGACGTCCCCAATACGATAAATTCTTCATTTTCATGTCTGTATCTCCCTCTATGTCATCATCTCAGACGCTGAGCAGCATTGCCTTTGGTCTCACTTCATGCTTCCATCCTAGCTATGCCATATCAGGAAAAAGAAGCAGGTCATGCTGTGGCGTATTTGGATGATTATCATTAGCACATAGAAGGCACATGATAAAATAAACGAAAAGTGCACATTTTAACTCTGATGAGGCACTCAAATCATGTTTTCCAGTACCTAAAGAGAAGTAGGCTTTAAAAATCTTGCTGACATCTTCTTAGTGATGCCCCAAGGCCAGGTGCGGAGCACTGGCCGGACAGCCCGCATACCTCTTTGTGTCACACTCCTCCCTGTGCCACTGCATCGATGAGCATGAGCATGTGTACACACAGGGCTGGAGGTCCTGCCAGATGCCTCCAGCTGTGCACACACAAACTTGTTCATGCAATTTGTGAGCACAAAACCTCTAAAATGTTTAATAGTTGCATGCACCCTTCTATAATGTGTGTAATGTCCACAATCTGGCATTAGCATTTAATCCTATTTTGGCCAGACTAAGTTCAATTCCAGGTGAATTTAGCCTATGCATTGTGTTTTCTGGTTATCACAACCACCTCTCATAGAAAGTACCTACATTGACCTCTGTAGGCCCAGTAACAAGGTGATTCTCTAGTTTGTGCATGATCTGCTAAGAAATTCTGAGTCTTCTGCTTGCCTGGTATTTTGTGTTTTTTTTGACATGTACCATGTTCCGCGTGAATGCTTGTGTTTCAGTGTTTTTTAAATGTTTATATTCTAGTGGTCATAAATCTGGGGTTTGTATGGATCCCTGCAAAGGAGACAGTATAATTCCCTAGTGAAATGCATTTCCTGGAAAAATCTTTGCCTTTGATAGTAAAGTCTGAATTTGTTTACTAATATAGACATTGTAGTAAAATTAGCTTTTTAATTCCTGCTCTTCATATGAAGGAAAGCAATCACTTTAAGTGTATGAACTGTCAAAGTGTATCTGCCAGGGACACTAAGATATACAGAAGCAACAGAAGTTCTCTCAATGCAAAGTAATTCAAAACTAAATCAGTAAGTAGTCACAGTAAGTACTTACAGTAATAAGTAAAATATGAGTGAGCTTCTCATATTAGAAGAGTGCTACACACCATTGAGTATCTTCTAAAGGATGTGTGGTAATTCCCCCTTGTCACCCATTTCAGGTTCTTGTCAAAACCTGTAGTGAAAATCTTGCATTTTCTATGATTTTAACACACATAACTTCTAAGGAGATAAAGGATGGTCTAAGATTAAAACACAGTAAATCATTGCATCTATTTCAGTTTGCTTTGCTGTAGAATTCCTGTGTAGTCTCATGTAAATTACCCAGTGTGCTGCAACAACTTCCTCTTGTCTCTGAAGTGTGATTAAAAGAACTGACCTGCTCCACCACAGTGCTCTGAAGGACCAGAGGAAAAATAAGCGCCAAACACCACTCCTGCAGTTGAAAGATAGAAAAACACAAGTAGAAACAGCCCTGATTAAGTATTCTAAATGTGCAGTGTCCTTTGAAATTGTCAGAAGATCTGTACCTGACCTTCCTGCAGAACAGTCCACAAATTAAGGGTTATTATTGAAAATCATTCCTTAACACTTTGATGTAGACAGCTGAAAGACCTGGAACATCAGCTATGAATTCACATTCAGCTGTTGATCCTGGTGATCATCTATCATATCCCAGGATGGGCTGTGTAACTATTTTTCCTGAGTGCTAAAGATCAGGGAGGGAAAAAAAATTATCTTTTTTTTTTTAATTTGAAAAAGAATCCATAGCAAATATACAAGTTTGCTGATCAATATCAATAGGGTACCTTTTTGATTAAATATCTAGGCATGGATCCTCATTCCTGTAAATGTAAAAATATATTTCTCCCCTGCATTAACTTTTTTTCCTATGTTTAGAAAACCTGTATCAGAGCATCAGAATGTGTTACTCTGTGCTTGAATTTTGTTTGCTCTAATGGCTTTTAGGAACAGCAGTACTGAAATTTGGTAGAGTCCCTTCCCACATAGTCAGTAGAATTGGCATGGACAGTCTTCAAGCCATCTTTTTCAGTACTGGCTGTTCTAATTTTACACTGCATTATGGAAACATATGAAATATGGAAACAACTTCAGTGCAAATCACAAAAAAAAAAAAACAATAGTAGTGAAATATACAAAAATAATAAAAACATTAAGGCATCTGCATTACTATTAACATGAGCACCGACTTTTCCTTCAACCTTCTCTTGGTGTGCCTTGTTGAATACCACTGGCCTGATAATTGTAGTTCTCTCCTTGTGACTGCCAACACAGTTTCCACAATCCCACAGAAAGTCATTTTCCAGTGGCACAGTTTTGATTTCTAACAATAGAAATATTCCATCCTGTAATCAAAGATTTTTCCATATTTTTTTAAATGGTAATTGTATTTCAAGGCCTACTAAAGCAATTCTGTGTCACAACAGGTGTTTCCACATTTAGTTTTCCATAGTGCAGTGTATCTTTGAACATAATTTCTAATCCATTGATTGTAATGGAAACTCCAGAAACCTAGTGTATAAATAAAATATAATGTTATTTATCTCTTTGCAGTTGGATCCTGAAGCTAGTGTTGTTCTAAAAGAACTTCAGGTGAAACTTAGCAATGTATTGGATGAACTCAGTGTAACATATGCTGCAAGGTAACAAACCCATTTTACTGCAAACCTTAGAGGAATATTCCTGCTCAAAAAATCTCCCTTGTTGATGAAGTCTGGGTGGTTATTTGGATGTCCTGAGGCATGGCTTGCTTCTGCCCTGATGGAGTGGTGTGCATTTGTGTGTGTATGTGTTTACATTCCAAAACAAGTACCAGTAACCTTGCTGTAAAGACAACTGAACTTCATTTGTGGGCACGAACATGTTACAGAGGTGAGGCTGATGGCTTTTGCTCTGCTTTTTGGAAAACAAAACAAAAAAACCTGGTTTTTTCTTGCCTGATGCTATGTTAAACTTTCCTCTCTGACCATGTTTATGTTACCTCCTGAGACTGACAGCTTTTTCCAAGTGGCCTGCTTCAACCAGGGATGTCTGCCTGTGTTTAGCCTGCTTCAAGTGGTCGTTGTGAATGGCATTCTTGGGTCATTTGCTTGCCTGTGGCTCTTCAAAAATTGTCTGCTGAGCCTCACTCTCAAAACCTTTCATTAATCAGAGTGCACACTGCGGTCCTGAATGAGTATGGTGCTGTGCCAGCAGTGCTTTTGGTATAAGTAGCAAGTTACTTTTGCTTCAAATTAGAAGGAAATCTAAGAAAGAGGGATTAGTGCTGTAGTGGTGCTCATTAAGCAAGTCTGTATTTGCTTATTTAATCCATGGATGGGCAGTGGGGGGGGGGCAGTCTGCATATATCTGAGGGTGCTTCGTTTGCTATATTGTCTTGCTGTACTTTTGCTCCCAGGCTCTACTTCTCGGATCATTGACAGTGCATGAATATTATTTCTTTCCAGGGCTTCTTTCTGAATGAGCCAACTAGGTTTCTGCAATAGCAAACCCAGAATAACTCAGTGTAGGATATGCTCCAGCTAGCTAGAACATTCCTCATGGGTCAGTTTACTGCTTGGGTCTGTGAGGTTAACAATGTTGGAAAGATGTCTAATGTCAAGAAAGGCACTGCATTGTTTTGGCTTTTTTGGAGGAAGTGGTCCCAAGAATTTCCATGAGCAATTCCACTAGCTCCCTCATGTTGTTTTTATCTAGGGCTTTAAAGTGTGTAGGTAAGTGTACTTCCAAGTGCATTTGGAAACGTTTCTGACTTTTCCAGTGATTTCACAAGAAGGTTTGCATTCTCTTTTTAGCCATGTCACTGGAACAACTGATTGCTTCTTTTCTCTCACAGTAAATTCCCTTTCTCTTTCCTCAAGTTTTGCCAATTTATCTTTTCACCTAAACAGGCCCCGTGTATTTTTGACCTCTGTTTTGCATTGCTGTTCATAAACTAATCCTAAACCGTTTCAATCCATCCCGAATCAACCCATAAACCAAATTACTGTGTGTGCAGAGACTCTTCCTACCTCTCAACCAGTGACTGATTAACTGATGTTCTGCTTTGTGTCAATATGTTGTCCAAAGATTATCACATCAATAGCACTTTAAGACTGTCAGACACTCAATCAGATCAGTTAGGAAACAGAACAGTTTTCAGAAAAGCTGAGCAGGTACAAACTTGAGGAGGAAGGATGTGTTCACAGTCACCTTGAAGTGAAAAGGATTCCTCCCAGGAGAAAGAGTCTGAGCGCTTCTAAGCAAGGGGGTTTTTTGCAAAAGGATATTTTAAACAATCCAAGTGTTTTAAATCTGTGTATTTGCAAAGAAGTAACAAACCTGATAGCACTGACTGTGAAATCTGGAAAAAGTCCAACTGAGCCAAAAAGGGCAGAATCAGTAGAAGGTTTTGATTTTACCTCAAGAATAACATTAAAGCTTGGTTCCTATAAACTTCCTTTCTCCATCAAGAGAAAAATCATCACCTGTTTGTATTGCTCTTTCACACCAAAAATAAAATCTTGAGAAGATGTTCTTAGCTGATAGTCAATCACATCTAACCTATAGATTCTGATACATATTTTGCTTTCAGAAAATAAATATTTGGCACACCTAGAAGGGGATGAAAATTACAGCAGAATGGAAGCAAGGCAGGGAAAAGATCAAAACATGGCATGAATTACTTATATGAGCTATGATCCTCAGTAGAACTTGTTTTCAGACTGTCACACCACAGTATCTTCAATTTTGAACATTGCATCATTGCAGAAAATACTTAAGTCTTGTTGCACCATCATCCACCTGATGCAAAATCATCATTATTGTTTTCTCTCCCAGAATTCTTTCATTCTCCTTTTTTTTTTATTCTGTAGTTTCCAATTTGTTATTGAAGATTGTGTAAGACAAATGAGCAATGAACTGAATCAAATGAGAGGAAATGGGAATGCAGCAGCCAATAAAAACAGTGCAGCCATTGATGCTGAGATTGTGCTTCGGCCTCTCATGGATTCTCTGGACAAAACGTAAGTGTGGCAGACTGGGAACTGGATGCTGCAGTCAGACACACTTGGTTTTACTCTGAAGCACTGTTGATACCTGGAAGCACTCTATAGTATTTTTAATATTTCTAGTATTCACTGTGTGCAGAATCCCATGCCTAACCTGCTTACTTACACTGAGAAGTTTTACATAAGTTACAGGCTTGTCTTTCCACGTCTTGTCATGTTTTGAGTCATTGAAAATGAGCTGGTGCACGGTCTCTCATCCACAGGCTGTGAGATTGTGTGCTGAACAAAAGTAATTCCCATACTGAAATTGTCTGACATTTGTTCTAGGCTTGTACCTAATATCCCACTGCTCATTGATATGCACTTCTATGTCACCAAAAACCAGGTCATCATCTAAACAGCAGCTTGAGGTTTTTTTATATTTGGTAAAATGCTAAGTTTTGAGAGGAGCTTCCAAACTCATTCTGGCCTCTGTAAGTAAGCATAACTTATGATATCATCATTCAGCAGTGGCAAGTTCTGAAAGGCCACGTGCAGCACAGGCACATCTGTAAGCACATTGATGTCCCTGGTCATTGATGCTTGTCACACGCCAGTGGCCTTTTGTTGGAAGTGGCTGTGACGACAAGCAGCCTGGCACTGATCCTGTACTTGAGGTCTACAGCCACAAGTTGCCCCTTTGGTTCCTTATGTGGGTTTTCCCCAGCCAGAAGTTTACAAACTGAAGATGGAAAAGGTGCTCCAAATATTTAATTTTACTGTAAGTAATAGATAGCAAGATTGCTCAGACTTGTCAGTACATAGAAATAAATGCTTCCAAACAGTAGCTGAGAATTTGCATTAGCTGTCAGCAACCAGTTCTACATCCCAGTGGAAATTCAAAAGAAGAGAGAGAGTTGCTCTTTATTTTTAAGACATAAACAAATTATATACTAAAACTTTAATTTAGGGGCGTGGGAGTGCTAAATTGTATCATCCATCAAACTTTATAACTCATCATGATTTTGCATTTTCAATAAATATGCATCAGTGATATACTAAGCATTAAATTAGATAGTGGAGATTCATATGAGTTTGTAATTTGCAAGTCTTTTTACCAAAAATATTGACTGATAATATTGTAAAATAATTTAGCTACTGAGAAATTTTTATTAGTAGAAAAAATATAAATCTTAATGTCCATTAATATAAGCATAATAGAGCACCTCTGAAGCCTTAATGCTAGTTTTGGTGACTGGTTTGTGCTTTTGTTTTATTCCAGTTTAAGTGTCTCTGCAAAAATCTGTGAGAAGACAGTTCTGAAACGGGTTTTGAAAGAGCTCTGGAAGTTAGTCTTAAACAAAATAGAAAAACAAATTGTGCTTCCACCGCTGACAGACCAAACCGTGAGTGTTGCAGAGTAATTCTCAGTTGCTATAAAGGATTGTAATAATGTGTCTGATCCAGTGTTGCCAAGGGGTCTGACACTATCCTGTTTGTACCTTGACCACAAGGATAACACCTGGGCTGCAGGCAGTGTGCTGCTTTCTGGTGTCTCAGCGTTGTGCAGCCAGCTTGCTCTTAGGTGGTGAGGAAGACTTCACTCCTTCATTTACTGCCTGCCCCAACTCAGAGCAGGTTTTATGAATTCATCATGTGAAGGAATGCAGTCATGTCTCTCATACAAGGGGTTTTAAATCTGATTTCTCTCACAGCTTCACTGTGCACAGTAACATGAAGAGTGTTCCTTGCCCTTCCTAGTCACTTCAGAAATTCAATCACCTCCATTTTTGGAGATCTGAGAAAGCCAGGGATGTCCCATCCCATCCTCCTTCTCTGCCTGCTGTGCCATTCCTCATCTGGAGGCAGCACTTAATTAACATCAGGAAGCTTAAGCCAAATATAGCGCTAAAGACTTGGGGTATTTTAATAGCAGACTTGACAGGAGGTCCTCTTTGGGCAGAACTGCATTTCCAGCCTGGCAGGAAGAGGGAACTGAGCTGTATTTACACACTGCAAGCTGCACAGGAGGCTCTTGTGGGGCATGGCCTGATGTGAACTCTGGTGGCTGAGCCGAGAGCAACAGAGAAATCGGATCCTGTTGAAGGATCATCAGAGAGAGCCTGGCTTGGAGGTCTTTTCATAATTGCTTTTTTGCTTTTTTTGGTGGGTGTTGTTTTGGGGTTTTTTTGTTTTGTTTTGTTTTTGTTTTGGGGGGGTTTTTTTGAGGGATTGGGATAACATAACTGCTAATTCTTCTTGTTTTCAATCTTGTTTGAAATAAATTGACCATTTTATGACAAGCTAACCATGATGTTGCCACAGTGTGCCTTTGGTAACTTTGCTGTTACACATCCTATGGTACCACTTCAGCTGCTAAATAGATGTTGGTCAGGGTCCATAAGTTAAAGGCATATCATTAAATCATATGATAATATATTGAAGATACATGAAAGAATATTGCTGGACAGGCAGGAAAAACTCTGCTAGAAAACGTATAAATGGTGCAGAGATAGTAATGAATTTCCTGAACTATTAAAATTCTAAGGTATAGCTGATCATGGCCAGGACTCCAGTCACTGAATTTGTTCATATTTACTGTCGTGACCTTGTTAACTATGCATAATTAGAAACAACCTCTCTTTTAACAAGTTTTGAATTTACATTTCTGAGATCTTTAATCTGCTTTTCAAACTTTCTGTGCAAATTTTATCTGCAAATACATAGGTAGCATTTCAATTGGGTAACTGCATTTTCCATCACATGTCAGGAGCATTTATAAGATTTATGCAGGACCAATTATTCACAGACAATCTGTGCAGAGGTGAGTTTCTTTAGTGGTAGCCTCTATATAGAGTGTTTCTGATAGGCATTTGAACTATTTCCATTTATTTTGGTACTTCTGTTTACTATTGAACACATAATTAAAGAAAATCACTGAAAAGTAGGATACTGTGAGAGATTTTCTAGCCCTGAATATTTCTTTCTGTTTGAGGGTGAGAAGCACAGGCATTTAGAAACGGGGTTTATTTTTTCACTTTTATATATATATATGCACACATTTATCTTACCATTCTCGCTACTAAAAATAATGAAGATTTAAGCTGTAGTTCTATATTACATTTTCTTCAATTGAAGCATTTAGGAAGCAAAATTATTTCTGGAAAACAAAACTTGGAACAGAAAGTCTAATGAAAAATTAGTTCAGTATAAGTTGGATGAACCTTTTTTCTGAAATGCAGATAACCAGAACTATGTCTTGCTGAACTGCTATGTAACTGCACTGGTAATTATATTGCTTGGAGTGATAAAAGATGTGAGGATGGAATTACAGTAAGATTCTGTTTGTCTGAGACAAATGTGTAGGCATTGGCCTTTGGTGTCGTGCCAGGATTTGGCTATTGTAAAATACTGCTTTAACTTCATAGCACTTCAGTATCTTCTCTTTAAAAAAGGCTTTGGCTCACAGGACACCGCTGTGCTATGTTTTTCTCAGCTGAGGTTTCCTGCCACACAGGCTTTTGTAGGTTCCTCAGGGCTGCTCACTTCCCAGTATGATTGTTCATGTCAGCACAGCACCTGAGAGCTGCAGTCATGGACAAACATCTTCCTGATACACACTGAGAACAATCACAGCCTCAGCTTTCAGTATTAAACACAAAATGAGACAGCAGCAAGGAGAACACAAAACCAATCTCAGCAGAAAGTGCAATATTTGTATCAGCTGTAGGATACTGGAGGGAATCTTGCTGCAGGCATTCAACCACTTGGCCTTATCAACTGAATGAAAATGTGTCTCCTGTGCGCCTGAAACTTTTATTTAGTTTTGCAAAACGATGACTTTGGCCAAAGTCCTAGCAGAAAATAAGATTGTGTTGACATAAAAAGAAAACATGCTGTTATGAGTCTGTTTCCTTAATTTTCAATGTGATTACAGGGGCCCCAGATGATATTCAGTGCAGCCAAAGACCTTGGACAACTGTCAAAACTCAAGGTAATGGAGCCAGATGAAGCTGTGAATGGTTTGCACTAACAAAAAAAAAGAGGAAATATTAGTGACTGTGAGGCCAAACCTCTTACCTCATTCTTGTTCTTATATAGTATACTAAGATTGAATATGGCAGTAATTACTCAGAAGTGAATAATTATTGTACAGTTTCATGAAAACCAAGTTATGAATAGAAGACTGTGTTTATATGGTAAGTGATCAGTACATGGGTCAAGAAGTTGTCATTCCCATATTGCACAAGTAGGCCTTACAAGCATTAAACATCACAAAAAAATTAAAAAAGAATTTAAAAAAAAAATCTTTGCTTCTGTAACCAGTTCCCAATTCTGAAAAAGCCCTTAAGGTAAGAATACCCGTAATTTT